>JANHMN010000001.1:21428610-21502651 GCA_030674055.1 Rhabdomys pumilio
GTGTGTGTGTGTGTGTGTGTGTGTGTGTGTGTGTGTGTGCTTAATGGCTTCCCAGCAAAGGCTTTAAAAGGAGAGGCAATTTGCCCACAATAGAGAGAAAGCTCCCAGACTTCACAGGGCAATCATCAAAAGTGAGCCTTCTATGATCTCCAAGCTTGTGTCCCCTGATTAACACACCACCTCAGCCCACACAGGCCAGCACATCACCACCAGCCCAGTCACATCACTGCAATACACTTTGACCTCCAAGGACTTAGGCCTCATGCTTCTCCTTAAAACTAACAGCACAAGTACTGACTGGCCTCAGTCACTGTGACACACCAAATATATTATCTGTTTCAAGGCAATCTCAGTGGTGTTACCACAGCCTACATGTTTTTGTTTGTTTGACCTTGTGAAGTCTTCAATTTATGTCTGACCCTCTGAAGTCACTGGACGATCAGGCTGACTCTGGTCTGAGCAGCATCTATCATTCTCTACTTATCCAGTGTATCCGTAAAAGCCTTGTCTTCCTAAACACCAGATTCACAAGTTCTCTAAAAATTACACTTACTCAGTCAATTTTCTATTGAGATATTCCCTAAAGTTTATCTTCCTGTGAAAACTAAACCAAAGAAATACAAGCATCATTTTTATTAAGATCCAACTATGGGCAACCATGTTTGAGAGTCTCTGGACTCTGGAGTTACAGAAGTCTATTTCTCCCCCTCACCTGGTCTACATCATACTTAGTTGAACCAATGATGTCCCTTCTTTCAGAACATGGGTAAATGGAACAATTTAAGAAATACTGAAATAGTGTTGAACTCCAAACCTTGTCAACTATCAACACCCTATTCTTCCCATGAATGTATTTCGCATCTTTTTCCCAACTCAGTTGTTCAGTACTGTCTCTTTGTGTCATCTCCACCTCCTTTCAACTTGCAAAGAAGATCTGCTAGTCTTCAGAGACTAATGAAAATAATTCTTCATTCATAAAATCTTTCTGTTACCACCCCTTCCTCAGACCTCTATCGGATGTAGCTACGTTAAGGAAAAGGACAATGGGATATTCCTTATTACTTATCCTCTTACACCAATAAAGCCATAAAGAAATCCAGAAGCAATCAAACATGGCCTGAATACATCACTTTTGGTGAAAGAAAAGGTACAAAGGGAGCTGGAAAGAATTAGAAAGATAAGAAGCAAGACATTAGTTTTCTAGTCAAAAGCCGGTCAGGCTAGGCATAGTGGCTGCTTGTCTTTAATCAAAACAAAGATTGGAGGGTCTCTGTGAGTTCTGAGCCAGCCTGGTCTACATAGTGAGTTCCAGGTTGGCCTGGTCTAGGACATTCTAGGCCATCTAGAGCTACAAAGTGAAACCCTGTCATCTATCTATCTATCTATCTATCTATCCATCCATCTATCTATAGACTACCAAATCTTACTAATTAGAAATTACAAGCTAATTGTTTTATTTAAGGTATTGAAACTATTTTTGAAGAGAAAGCAAACTACATACAGTTCTAAGTATAAAGTGACTACAAGGTAAATCAATCACACAAGCAGATATATCTGAGATTCCCAAAGACTATCCAACACTTAATAGCATAACACAGCAAGTTACTACGTTAGACTTTGTAAAGTACATTGAAGTCTATAGAGACCACTACAAAGCTGGACAGCACTAAAATTTTTAAACTGTTTTATGTACTATGGGTATAACTTTATTGCACATTAGTTTAAGGCCAGGCATCCTGGTCTATATAGTGAGCTCCAGGACAGCTAGAGCTACATAGTGATACCCTGTCTCGGGAAAAATAAAAGGAAGAAAGAAATAACAAAAGAAAGAAATAACAAAATAAAGAAAAAAACAAAGAAAGAGGGAGGAGGGAAGGAAGAAGAGAGAGGGAGGGAAGGAGGAAGAGAGGAAGGAAAGGACGGAGGGACAGAGGGAGGGAGGGAGGGAGGGAGGGACAGAGGGAGGGAGGGAGGGTGGGAGGGAGGGAGGGACAGAGGGAGGGAGAAGGACAAACCAAACAAATAAGGCAAATAAACTAAGTTTTTCATCTCTACTTTAAGCTCTGTAATGTAAAGCATGTATTCCTGCCCTACTAACTAACCTTGTTACTTCTATTAAACCAACCATTCAAAAACACAATAAATGATCTTAGAACAAGATTGCTAGAAATCTTTCACCTACTCCAAGAGAAAAATGGGGTGTGGTTTTAATGTCTCCTTTTAGTTTATTCCTCGCTCATGAATACCAAAGGTAAACATTAAAAAATTAAAAATGCAAAAGAAGTTATTTTGTTTAAGGGATAAATAGTAACATTTATTTCCTGGGTACACTCATTTTAGCTATGAAAACAATCATTTTCAGAACATGACAGAATTGACAGCAGACGTTGGCTTTCAATTCCACTTACTATAGCTAAACCTTTAAAGTATCCTGTATTTGTTTTATTTTCAAAACAAAGTATGACAACTTCATGGCATCAGCCTTCTCCATCAGATGCGTGTCATGCTTTCATGCCAAAGCTGAAGTAACGCAAATCAATGTGCTATTTTCTATTACGCCACTCCATAGAGAGCACTCCACAAATAAACCTGTAACATCATGCAGAATCCGAGCAATGACCCCTTCTCTAATTTCCTCACTGTCAAAGTACAACTGAACACCTCCTGACTACAGTATTTTGAGTGACTGAAAACTGTGGATCTGAAAGGCTATACAAGGTATCAAGTGAATAGTTTACTGAACACCATGTTTACTACGTATGTATTGTGTGTACATTTACATGTGCTGTAAAACAAAGAGAAAAAACTGAGTACTTAGAATGTAAGAGTCAGGGTAATGCCTGGTATAAATCGGACTAAGCTTCCTCGTAGCGTGTTACTAGCTTGTCCTCAAACAATGAAAGGCCCTTAGCTTTGGTAACAAGTTAATGAGGTGCATGACAATCTCTGGGATTCAGAGTCCAGCAAGAGAGAATACCATTCCTTGTCACCTTCTCTGCCAACAGGCAGGATGACACTGTGTGTGCCTGACTGATGATAACTTTTATTCAAAACACCTAACCCCTGTTCACTGTTGAAAGCGAGTCCAAATATTTAACCTCATAAGTTCCAAACTGTACCATTTGACACCTCAATATTGAATTAGCATAATTAGCTAACCCAAAGTGACTTTTAAAAATCTTTCCATTCAACTCATTAGCCTCAATGCTTTCCCCCAAGTGAGGTTAATTTTTTTTTTCTTGCCTGCAAAATGTTTAATAGGGTTAATGAGCAAGAATATTCCCCTTTGTGGATACCATGGGTTGTTAACATTTACACCAATGGAAACAAAAAAATTATTAAAGGCATGTAAAATGTCGCATCTGTGATTACCAACTGTTCTTTCCTTTGACAAATTACTGAAGACTCATGCTGAGAGCAGGAAGGCTGCTCCTTTTATCAAATAAAATATATCCACGGCCTTTGAGAGATTAATGCTTTTGAATTTATTATATTCCTTTACCAAAAAAAAAGAAAGAAACCACCTTCTTTACCCTCCTTTCCCTTCTTCCTTCTCTCCCTCTATCTCACCCCTCTCCATCTCTCCTTCCCCCATCTCTTTCTGAATGTGCCAGCATCTCACTATGTAGCCCTGGCTGGCCTAGAACTTTTTATGTTGCCCAAGCTTTGAATTCACAGAGATCACCTAGCTTATGCCACCTGAATACCAGGACCACAAGTGACTGCCACCACGCCCAGCTTACCCTAAAGCTTATTTCTGCTTCTTGAATTGAATGTCTTCATTATGCATTTTAATATTAATGTATGAGGAACTAGAGATGACCTCGCTAGCTTTCCAAGTATCATGGGATTATATCTATATGAAAAAAATGTAAACTAGAAAGAAGAAAACAATAGAGGAAAGCAGCAGAAAGTACTTGAAATGCCACTTCTCAGTGAAAAAGATGACTATGTATCTACATAGCCATACTTCCCTATTCTTTCCTAAGGATACATTGTGACATTATAATATATCATCTATAAATAAAGAGTCGTAAAACATTTGTATTGTGTTTTAATAACTGCAAGCTTCTACACAAAAATGTTTCCGCTATATAATTACAGAACTAACAGTGTTGCTAAACGCTGAGAGTAAAGTGAAACAACTAAAACAATCACAGAAGACATTAAAAAACAAAGTGACTAGTTCTCTGGAGCACAATGCTAAGGGATTTCCCCTTTTTGAACCAATCAACTATTCTTTAAATGTCCTATGATGCTTAACCACTGTGATTCTCTAGCATGCTTCTGAATGACGAAGAAGAAAAGGCTATAGAAATTAAAAGCAACACCCAGGTTGCAGAGGAATAAAGCAGCACAATCACAAACGCTGCTAGAATCCAAGCATACACGAATGGCCTCTTCCTTCCTTGGTTGAGAGTACAAGGCTATATTTGCATTAGCGTTAGCCCCCGGGAAGAGAACTTTATCATCTCAAAAGCATAAGGTAAATCAAGATATCAAGTTCTGTCTGTAAGCAAGTGACTCTGTAAACCCCAAAGGCTGTCAGGCTGAGAGACATGGCACAGTCAGAGGCCACAGGTCAAGCCCTCTTTAACCAAAGGCTTGATTTGGACAGTGTCTACAGAACCTCAGACTCTGACAATGCCACTCCACAGCCGCTATCTCAGGCAGACAACCCTTGCTGAAGTGAGGCATTTTCCCAAACCCTACTTCCAAAGCTGAAAAGAAAACAATGATTTAAGACAAAAATCTGTCTAAATGGTTATTATGCCAAATGTCCCTGTGAGAACACTGACACTTAAAATGTGCAGCAGAACCCAGACTCAATCTCCTTTTTCAGTCTGATTCCTAAGTCCATGTTGTTAGCCCAAATGCCATAGTGCCTGCATGTAAGTATTGCCGTCTAAAAAACTGTTGCCTCTTACCTAAAAAAAAATCTGGTATAAACCTGATTTATTTCCCCATCTGTCACATGAGTAAAGACTTTGTGTAGAAATTAGATAATTTCTAGAGAACTCCAAAAATCAATACTGTAGTAATTTATTAATTCTGTAGTAAATTCTTACATGTTTAAATCTATTTTTAAAAAAATCTGCTGCATGGAATTTGAAGTTTTCAGACCTCCCTGAAATCTACATATTAAATCCATAGAAATTTAAGTATAAATCTGCTTTATACAGACTAGAATGTCTAAGGCAAACCATTGCTATTATGAACTTGGGGTGAGCCTCTCTCACAGGCTTATATCTCATCCGTTTACTCTCTTTTAAAGGTCTCTTTTCAGGCCAACAGCTGCTCTAGTAACACGCTATCCAGATGTGCAAGCTTAACAATCAGGCGACATACACAGAGGAAGACAGAGGCTGTCCACCTGCTTTCACGCAGAGGAAGCCACCTTCTGAGGTACATGTCCTAAGCAAAGGAAAGCCATCAGCCTACCTTCTAGGCTTCCCTGAGGAATGAAAGCAGTGCTGAAACAGGAAATGGTCCTACTCAGTTCCAACAACACACTCTGTTTGGAAATCAAGTGGACATTCTTTTTGCTTGGTGGTAGTGGGCTGGCATTTTGTTTGTGTGTTTGTGTTTTCTCCTGGTTGAACTTATAAAGGATGTATCAAAAATAAACATAGAAGAATAAATAGCAATGAGACAGATGAAGCAACTAAACAGTGAAATGTCACCAATGAGGTGCTTTCAATATTCAACAGACATGAAATCAAATGTTTTCAACCAAAATAATAACAATAACAACAACAACAACTACAAATTCTTCCTTCCTAGTTAAAATTACGCCTGAGTTGGGAGTCAACAGACTCACTTCTTGTTCTGTGAGTGCATTTGGGAAACTGAATGAACTGTCAACACACTTTCTAAGATTCTTAGACAGTGAACAAATTTTTAGCAAGAATAGCAACAAGAATGTTGTGTACATGAGAACAACAGACAAAAGCCACACACTGAAGTTGCTCATGGAAGAAAGATGTTAACTTAATGAAGTTATTCAGGTTGAAATACGATTATCTCAAAAATGGCCTCGCCTTCCCATCAACTACAACAGAGAAAGTCTCTGTAAATTAGTTATTTTTTCGTTCAACACATTTTTACGAGTTATATAAACGAGAAGCAAATGGTGACTGTCGACCTGGCCCAGTTCGTCATCTGCTCTATGTGTAGCTAGTCAAATTCAAAACATTATTCAAACATTATAGACACACAACGATACTGTTGAAAGCAAAGGTCCTTGTCGTGATAATGTACCCTCAACATACTTTCATAGCGACATGTTCAAGGAAATATATCTTTATTATGCATACACAAAGCACATGTAGAGGCAACTATCTATGATAAATAATTGTTTTGATAAACATTTAAAACTTCACCTCTATAAAATGAAACAGCTATTTCATGAACAATTTTGAATCAAATGTGAAGTAATTAACAAAGTAACCACTTTAAAAGGACAATAAGAAATGTTGCATTTGCCACAGAAGGGTCACAAGAAATATAAGAACAATGTATCCACACTTGCTCAGTTGGTTCCCATTTTCAGTGGAGCTCAAGGCAGCAGAAAGTGTGTTCAGTAAGGAACTCATCTGTGATGTCATAGCTTCACACCAGACAGTGGCCAAGCATGAGCTCAGAACTGAATTGTACATACACCATGCCAGTTTAAATGCATAACACTGTAATAGAAAATCCAATGGAATAATTTTACAACAGTTCTAAGACTTGATTCTTAAAAACCAATTAAAGGCAAGATCTGTTTTTAAAAGTCCAGTTGAATGAAATAAATACTATTCACAAGAATGTGTGCAAGGAAATGGTATTAATTACACACACACACACACACACACACACATATATATATATACACACACACACACACACAAACCACGTGATATATATGTATATATATATATATATATATATATATATATGTGTGTGTGTGTGTGTGTGTGTGTGTGTGTGTATGTGTGTGTGTGTGTGTATATATATGTGGTTGTATACAGATATTATAACACAAAAATGGCACATATGGCTTAACTATATAATGAATCTCATATTTAAATTCACTGCAGGGCAGCAAGCCTTTCTGAAATGCTACTGTATGCTGAGAATGGTTCTACGTATTTTTTACATCAGCTCTTAGATCCCAAGAACACCCAGACATGGCCACATAACACAAAGACGTGATGCAAACCAAAATATCTAATAACAATGGAAGATAAGGTATATGTATTAATAGTCCATAATGAAGCCTACTCTCTTCTAAAATTAATTTACTCTCTTTAATTATTTTAAACTTTAAGAAATGAAGCTATAAATTAAAATTAAATAAAAGTCACAGAGAGATCTTAGCCAGATGCCAAGATTGTTCAACTCAATAGCTTCACATTTATACTTTCATTATTGGACATATTCTTATGAACTTATATACCACCAAAACCAAAAAATCCATAACAACACTAAATCACTTAGATTTATATCCTCCTTCATAACTCATGTTCATTATAGGTATCCAGCCCTTCCTCGTCCCTTAATATTTAGACTTGCTTGTTATCTTTCCTATATGTTGTATTGTAAACATGGGTATATTTGTTTACATGTGTCCAGCTATAGTCTCTATGAGGCAGAACATGCAGGGTTTTTCTTCTTTTTGAGACTGTGTGACCTTGTTTGATATTATAATCCTAAGTGCACCCATTTTCCTTCATATTTAATGATTTCATTTTTATCCTAAGCCAAATAACACACACACACACACACACACACACACACACACACACACACACACTCACAAACTAATTATATCAAATCTCTATTATCCTTTACTCTGCTGATGTACAAACAGGCTGATTCCAATTCTTTGCTATAGTGAAAAAAAGTAGAAACACACATGCTGATACAAACATCCTATGCTGGGTCCAGTGTGCTTTGGGTATATGCCCAGGAGTAGAATTGGAGGGTCATATGGAAATCATAAACACTTGCAACAAAGCAGCAGAACACAAAATCAATGTAAGAAAAGAAAAAAGAAAGAAAACGTAGCCTTCACTTATACCAACAGTGCACTCTCAGGAAAGAAAAATATCCCAAAGTAACTCCAAACAAAATAAATATTTAGGGATATATCTAACCCAAGAGATACACTTCTACAGTGAAAACTTAAAGATACTAGAAAAAGGACTCACAGAATATACTAGAGGATATAAAGACTTTACATGTTCCTGGACTGGCAGAATTAATAATGTGAAAATGGCTAAACTATAAAAATTCATTCACGTGCTTAATGTAAGACCTATAAAAATTCCAACATCATGTTTTATAGGTTTAGACAAACAATATAAGAATATATATGGAATCACAAATGACCATGAATACCCACAGCAATCAATCCTCAAGAGTAAGAACACTGTTAAAATTATTTTAACATCACACCTCAAATTGTACCTCAGAGCTATAGTGATAAAGACAGACTGGTCTGCCATAAAAATACAGTAAGACCAACTGACAATAACAGAACAAAGGACCTGGAAATGCAATGGCAAACCTATGTCCACTTAATTTTTGACAAACGAGGCAAGAATATACTTTGAGGGCAAAGACTGTTGGACAAATAGTGCCAGCAAATCTAGATTTCCACTTGCAGAAGAATGATGTTAAATTCTTATCTTTCATCTTGTACAATATAAATTCAAAGTGGATCAAAAATCTCCATTTAAAAACAGAGGCACTGAAACTTCTAGAAGAAAACATGGAGATGGTCCTCAAGAGTAGGCAAGAAGTTTTTTTGACAGGATACCACCAGCACAGCAGCTATTGGATGGGACTGTATGCAAATGAAGTGTTCCTGCACAGTCAAGGAAACAACCAATAGGAAAAACAGATGATCTCAGAATAGGAGAAATCTCTATCAGCTACACTTCAGACAGGGGGCTAATATCCAGAAATCAAATACCAAGGAAATAAAGCTGTCAATCAACAAATGGGTAAAGGACCTGAAGTGACACTTCTCCAACGAAGAAACTTTAAGAAGCCAGTAACCACTTGTCAAAGTGTTCAATACCCCTAGCCATTAGAGAAATGCAAATTCAAACTCCCTCACCCCAGTCAGAATCACTGCCATCAAAATCTTGACAACAAATGCTGGAGAGGACTTAGAGAGACAAACCCTGATTCGCTGTTGGTGGGGGTGCAAATTAATACAGACGTTATCAAAGCTTTCAAATAACTAAAAATACATTCTTTTAAAAAAAAATTATACAGACAAAAGTTACTTCCATCATCCACTTCCCCTCTCTTTATAAACCTTCCAGACATATGCCCAGGCACTGAGTTCAGACACAACTGCTCAGCAGACTCCCCAGTCCTAACTGCCCTGCCCCCACCCCGGAGAAGAAAGGAAGTACAAAACTCAAGAGAAGAAGCCAGCAGCTTTTGAAAAGATCCAATATGACAGATTAACATGAGTAACCTTGTCACAGAAACCTACATTAGCTTTTCAGTATCATTCTGGGTATTCTCAAAGAAAATAATTTCTTGGACTTAAAGGCCAAGATAGACATCTGAATGACATTCTATTATCTCTTCCCCAGAAACTTTTCCACCTTGGTCATTATCTCCTCTGATCCCTAACACCCAGCACTATTGCCCGACATCACCAAAAATAAATAAACTTTATCTAATTTTCTTGAAAATGATGTTAGGACCTAAGCACAGTTTCCTCCAGTCTCTACAGCAGAATCACACCAGTCTAGACAGGCCAATGAAAAAAATTAGTCTATGAAATGTGTGAGCATGTGACTACGAGAGGAAGAAAGATTTCTCTCAAGATGCAACACAAAGAAAGACAGACAGGCAGAGACAGACAGACGGACATGGATTCTAACTTCCCCTGGGCAGGTACGGTGACGAAATCCCCCCAGGAAACTGTAGAGCACAGCAGCACTCTACCCGTGAGCACCTTTTGTGTCTCTCCACTTCAGGCTCTATACACTAGAACTCATTCTATAATATCAAGACGTTTCAGTTCCTTTATACTCTTACTATGAAAAATAACAAGCAAATTCATCCTATTCTATAGGACATGACCGAACAGGCCTCAGAATATGTCAGTCCCCACCAATTCCCAGCAGTCTGTTCTTCCCAAGGCAATTCAGAAGAGTGTGCTTTCCATGGGTTACCGTATCTGCCTAGGGCAGCAAAGTACAAAGCCATGGGAGGGGCTTATCAGACATCCAGATATTCAGCATGATATCTTCATACATATTCAACATTTCATAAAGACTGAAACTATACATCAAAAATTACTCAGGAGTTAGTTTTCAGAAACTAACTAGGAAGAGCAAATACACCACACAAGCTCCATGATCGGGAAAGAAACTTCCATTTAAAAAAAAAAAATCCTTGGTTTTCATTGTTTGGAAAGTGATCTTCTGATTGCTTTATCCGTTTCATTTAACTCCACACTACTCCTTTTTGTCACATGTGATGTTGGTGGGTTTTGGCAATGTCTCTGAAGAACAATTAAATAATGGCCGGCCTCTGTATTTAAGAAGGTATGCTTGTGGACATGTAAAACTGGAACAGGACTCCATGAGATCATCACAAAGAACTGACCAGAGAAACACTGCTAAAGAGGACCAGCTTCAGCAGGCAAGTCCAGGAAGGCGAGTCCATGCTAGCTTGCTGTTCCTCAGTTCCCCTGGACACTGAACTCTGAACCTTGCCCCCTTGAGCTGTGTTGCTGTCACTCAGCTGGCATGGGACAACCGTAGCTTGACTCTCTGAGATAAAAAACTACTGAATGTAAACCCGAGTCCATTCTACCTTTGTGTTTTCCATTTTTACAGCATCCAACCTTATGTGATGTACAAGACTGAGCAGAATGAGCATGTACACGCACCCAAGGCACAACTGTGCCACAGCACAGTGAACGAAAAGGCGGAGCCCCAGGACAAGATGGAGCACAGGAAAAATCTGCTTCCACCCATTTCTTTGAGGAAGCAGAAACATTCGAATTTTAAAATTTGAAGTCACAAGAGAAAGTAAGAGAAAGGAAGGAAGGAAGGAAGGAAGGAAGGAAGGGAGGGAGGGAGGGAGGGAGGGAGGGAGAAGATATATATATATACACATACACATGTAGAAAGAGAAAGCTCTATGCCCTGTGGCTTCCAAATATCTTATTACTCCTAGGAACTTACCCAGACCTTTCTCCAAAGCTATGACCAGAGAGGTCTGGCTGCTAAAACCCAGTGACAAGCCTCCTGAGATTTGTTGCTCCTTATTGCTGATCAGAGCTGTTTGATGCCACCTGTCACATGTAAATCACCACCTACACCATAATATTCACACTCCAGTACCATCAAGCATCTTTAAGGTTTCATTAACTCCTATAAATCCTTTCAACACAATCCTTGGGAAAGAAAAGGAGGAGAAAGGGGAAAGGGGCGAGAGGGACTGGCACTAGAATGAGGCCCTTTGGGGTAGAACAATCAGCAGTCAGCATTAACATCTACTTCAAACATCTACATCTTCCCTCCTCCTCCCAAACTCAGTAGTTCTGTTCCTTATTTCACCAGAGACCAGAAACTCTTTATCCTCAATTTAGATGATGATGATGACGACGACAACAACAACAACAATAGTTGTAAGACCTAGTTACATCATCTCCTTCGATTTCCCACTTACAGTACTTTCATGCACCTGATACTTTCTAAATCATAGCTGTGCGTTCGAGTGCAGAGGACGTTAAGAAGGCAGACTCTGTACTTCTCACCAATATTTTATTGTCTTGTTTATATTTACAATTAATTGGACTGTTTCACAAAAAAATTCTAATATCTTAGTATCGATCAAAAGTAATAAAAACCGGCGGGCAGTGGTGGCGCATGTCTTTAATCCCAGCACTTGGGAGGCAGAGGCAGGCAGATTTCTGAGTTCGAGGCCAGCCTGGTCTACAGAGTGAGTTCCAGGACAGCCAGAGCTACACAGAGAAACCCTGTCTCAAAAAACCAAAAAAAAAAAAAAAAAAAGTAACAAAACCCTGCCAAGATAAATATCAGTGTTATACTTAGATGTTAATCCCCTAGAAATTAAAGTTTCCAAATTTTAAGTAATTAAGATTTAGGTAAATGCTGCTTTTACATGCTTGTCTTCTGGACAGCCTTTCTGTGTGGAAGTGCTCTAGTTGTTACCTTGTCTTGTTACTACTGCCTTCCATGCTGTGTTAATACTGTATTTTCTTAAGGAAATCATAAAAACAAACCCTGTCAAGTCTACTGTTGGCTTTTCTCTTCTGTTCTCGTCCCTCTTTTAAATCAGGGTTGGTGATTTCTAAATCATTCTGTCCTTCTTTCATCAACCTCCTTGTCATTGGATATACTTTCCTGTTATTATTGGCTAAAATAAGAGGGGGTTAGCAACAAGTACAACTAACGACTCTTCGTTTTGCCCTTGATCAGGATGCTGAGCTTCTATACACCACCTCACTGGCTTCTGAAGCTCTGTCTGAAAACACATATTACCGCAAAGGTGCACGCGTGGGTTCTTCATGGAGATCAGGTACCAACATAACACAGAGACTACATCATCGCCCTATCAGATGACACTCTGGATCTATGAATCCAACCTTCTAAAATCATCAAACATCAGAAGAGACTCATACCCACCAAGAAAAGGATGCTGTCTTTCAGATTACATTCCAGTCAGCAAAGTACAGTCTCAGCCATTGTTGCTTCAGTCCAACAATGATGTCATGCAGGTGTTGAATCGTATGACAGTACTAGAAACCACAAATGCCCACCTGCTAGAAATATAACTACACGTGTTTTCAAAGCACAGCAGTCAAGATCGCTAGCCAACAATGGTGGCAAATATTTGGTGAGCCAAGTTGCCAGCTCACTTGTGTTAGTACGAGCCGGTATCAAATAAAGCATATCTACAACAGAGTTCCACTCAAATGACCGTTTAGAAGCCTGATGCGGTTAGAGTGAGTGGCAGAGACTGCAGAATGCTAACAAGGAAAGGAGTCAACAGGCCTGTTATGAAACAGCTGTGCGTTTGGGGAGTGTTTGCCAGCATGACTGCCTGGTCCCAGGAGGAGCAGCACAATCAGGACTGTTTGTCTAAGAGAGCGGATAAAGTCACAGCCACTAAATGGAACAAAAAGGAGAGCCAGCATTTATTGTGTGGGTCCTCTATGGGCACCCTTGGAGAGGTCCTTATCTACCTGAGAGTCACAATTTCTGCACCTCAAGAACTCCCAGTACATTTTCCTGCTACTGTTGACTCAAGATTCATTCTGTTTTCGTTGTCTTGCTTATTCCTTCATGAGCACAGACTGAAAGGCTGACTAAGAGAGAAAGGTATCCCAGCAATCTCAAGGAGAAACATTAAAGAAGCAGGTGGCTTCTTCCTAAGTTGAGAAGTAGAGGTCTCTGCCTGGACTGTATGACATTTTCTACAATGCTCTGTATTAGTGACAGAACCCAAAAAGGATATCATCCCAGTGTACCTCTAGAGGCTGTGATTAGATGGCACGTGGGCCCAAAGATGGATGTTTGTTGTTTGTGAACTACATTAACCCTAGAGTACAGAAACCAGAGACGACTGGCTAAATATAACACCTGTATTTAAGAGACAGTGATGCTAGAATAATTACAGGGATTGCAATATATGAAATACTTGGAATGCATCTGGCATGCAGCCTGCTCTGTTAAGTACCACTTGATTTTATTAGGGCGATGACTTATCTATACATCAATGGGATATACAGAGCCTTCACACACACACACACACACACACACACACACACACACACACACACACGGGTGTGGGCATATATGCACGCGCGTGCTCACACAGACATGCATGCACACACTTGTACACGCACATGGGCACATGATACAGATAATACTAATTGGTGTAAATTACTTAGAATGTTGCTTCATGTGTAACCAAGAACATTAATGTGGGTTTAACTCACTTCGCAAGTCAGATCAGAAAAATACCATCTGTGTTAGCAGTTTCCTTAGCTAGATTTTGACAGGAATGGTACAACTTTGTTGGCTTGTTTTAACAAAACAACAACAAAAATAACTTACGTACTTCACTTTTTGAGGAGTTTCCATTTTCACCTTATCTGTTCCCACCTCTCTCCTAAAACCACTGCAGAAATCCCTTGGATAAAAACCTTGAAGAATGGCTCAGCTTGGCTCTACTCAACCTTTACAAAGGGGTCTGCCTCTTACCTTCTTGGACCTCATCTCTGAAACACGAAACCTCATTGCGAAGAAAACAGACAAACGGTCACTTCTCAAAATCTAACCATTCACGCCCTAAATAAGAATTCTCACACAAGCATCCCTAGTCACACAGGAAGGCCTAGCATGCAAAAGCCACTCTGGTTTCTGGGTTTGAGTCTTTGACTGCATCCAGACAACAGGTAGGCCCTCTTCATCTTTGCCCTGGGATTCCCCATTTACCAAAAACAGGAACTAGAGGTTTGTTTCAGTTTATGTCTAAGAGCTTTTATTACTGCAAACACTTCCTTCTCCCCACCGAGGAAAACAACACTACCCCACCCCCACCTCACCCCATCACTGCGCCCAACCACCCTACAAGCCCACTGTTCTCTCTCATGTGTCTTTGAGATAAACTCAGTTTTGGAAACTGGGCAAAGCACAGGTCATGAAGCTGAGTGAAATGCAGCCCGCATCTTGGCAGTTTTCTTCTCATTTCTGGGATTCTCACTTCTTCTCCACTAACAGGCCAACTATTATTCATTCAACAACTGTCTGCAATAAGGTGACCAGGCTCTCCAGGAAAATCAGGAAATCCTGGCAGCTTCAGGGTTCCCCATGCACAGGTGAGTCCGCATAATGAGAGCCACTTCTGTCCAGCCCAAGTTATATACCAGGAATACCAAGAATGTCCTAGCAGAAGAGCTAAACGGTGAGGTATTTTAGTACTAGCTTAATAAGCATAGTCCTGGAATGTATGTGATAAGTAAGTTCAGTTCTATCTGGTTAGAATTATAAAACACATTATTATTTTATAGGATTTATCCACGTGTGCCACTAAAATCATTATATTCAGAAAAATAGAAAAATTCTGAATGACATTTTAGGCTTCCTGGGAGAAAGAAGGAAAGAAAGAAAGAAAGAAAGAAAGAAAGAAAGAAAGAAAGAAAGAAAGAAAGGGAAAGGAAAGAAAAATCTTCCTTAACAGATGATGGTCTGTGATCAGAGCAACGATACACAAGTTAAAAGGAGCTGGCACGTCTCTCATGCCTACCTTCCTGAGACCAGCACATTCTGTATACACAGATACTGTGTTAGCCACAATCCTCCCCATGACTGTGTGCCCTACCCCCACCTCTTTCAAAAGTGTATCCTGGCAAAATACTAAGTGCCTCAGGAGACAGCAGAAAAAATCTCCTGAGCATTCTGGTTCCAGTCACATTTGTCTTTCCAGACAGAAGCTGCTATCTTCAGCCTGTGCACATTTCAGCTAGCCGACCAGTCTAAGAAATTTTCTTATGGATCTGTTTTCCTAATGTCTCACCAGCAGCTTCATGACAGAGCAGGGGAGAGGTGCAAGCTGTGGAACTAACAGAGACCTGGGCAGTGACAGTGCAGGATGTTAAGTCTCTGATTCAACTCCCGCCCCCCACGTGTTTCACAGGTAACAATAGTGTCTGTGTGTGTCTGTCTGCCAATCCTATTAGAATGTAAGTAATTTAAAACTTGCTCAGCATCTGACTTCACTTCTAGACTTCCAGAACAGTCCACAATCCAAAAAAAAGAGAACACCTAAATCTAAAGCTTTACACAAAATTTAAATGTCCTGATAAAAATCATTCCTCAAAACAGTCTATCTGATTTCTCAGGAAAACTTTTCCTTTCCTGATACCACTCTAATGTGTCTGGGAATGCAGATGAAGATCTTCTGTGCCTGAAAACTGTATCATCTAAATACATCTTCATCTAAGAAGGTCTTTCATCGTGAAACAATTTCAGCCTCAGGCCCTGTGAGCTAGCTGAGTTATTAACTGAAGACTGATGGCAAACAGCACACTTTGCTGTTTCTCTCCACTATGTCTAAGTCCAAAGGGCTTTTCTCTTTTGTGAAACAGAAACTTCTGTAAGGACCAGAAGGTCTGTGAAGTAATTGATTCTACAAACTGACCCCTGAGGACTTCCCAATTGTATCTCAATTGGTACCAGCAGGGTTATCATTAAGAAGTATTCATTTCCATTTCTAGTCTGCAGCACCAGAGAACTAGAAGGGCAGATACATTAAAGCAGCCCAGTTAATTAAGTCCACTGTCCTAGAGAATAAGTGAGAGCTTAAGACAAAGGAGAAGGAGAGAGGGAGGGAGGGAGGGAGGGAGGGAGGGAGGGAGGGAGGGAGGGAGGGAGGGAGGGAAGTAAGAGAGGGTGGGGTGGTAGGAGGGAGATGGTTAGTAGTAGCTAACCTTTCTCAGAAGTAACTAAAGGCAACTGTCCAAGAAGAATATGTTTAGTAAGTATGGGAACATCACCAACTTTTACTGAGTTTGTGCTGTACTTTAGTCTCTAGCTAAGCACGTGCGATTTGTTTGACTTAACATTCACCAAACTGGATGAGGTAAGTGCTGCTTATTATCTCTGTCTTGGAGATACTAAATCTGCCTTCTGGAAACCTAAGTCACAGAGACAGATCCAGCAGTCTAAGTACTTACAGCATTTGGGGGATCGGCCTGACTCAACCCTTTCAACACTGTAGTCACTTCACAGAGAGGGAGTATTAGGAAATTGTCTAAAGATGTGTGTAGCAACATACATATCTACACTGGACACTTCAGAAGCAGATACTAAAGCTACAGAAAGAAGACACTTACTCTTTAGGATTTAGAAGACATTCTACATGTTTTGATATAATATTGTTTTTCCACATTGTTCACACCTGATTCAGATTCTAAAAGCCACCGCCCGTATAGTTTCATGTTCCCAAAGCATCTGCTGTCACCGCAGTCATTGATTTTTAAACACATAAATCTAGGGAAGAAAGGAGAGCCTGGGCCAATGGCCCAGCAGGTAAAGATAGTTGACCTGAGTTCAATCCCCAGGACCCACACGGTAGAGAGAGCCTCTTTCTGCAAGCCATCTTGTGACTCCTACATCACTTCTAGTCACATAAAGCAAATAAATAAATGACTGCAAACATTTAAAAAAGAACTGTTCGGAAAAACAGTGATACAATTGCAAAGCACTGGATCACAGATTCTCATCGCATAGGACTGCATTCATTCAAAAATTCATTTGTGTGAAATTCCAAATAATTAGAAAATCACTTATCTCACATTTTTATCACCTAAAAAAATCCGAATATTCTATATACCTGTCTCCTAGACACACACGCACGTACGCACGCACACACAACCAACTATCAAAATAAAGAATCAAGCATATGTTTGTTCTCTTCAGAATTGTTTAACTTAATTCTTCTAACTACTTACACTTGCATATAGGACAATGATTAACCTTCCTACATAATAGAAACAACAATCCCTTCCAATATAATTTCCTAAATATTATTTAATGAGTTAAATTTTGACAAGGAAGTAGAGTAAGTGAAAAGACGGACTTTTAGCACTATATTTCTCCTCTTACACTCTTCAGTGAAAAAGAAGGAATCTGCCAGTGTCTTCCACCTTCTACCAAGAATAATTCTGAATATTGGCAATAATAAACAATGGACTACCATCTTACAGAAGCATTTTAAGTGAAATCAATAAAGTGTACACATAGCCCTTGGCCCTCACCAGGATGATGGTATGCTCCTGATTCATACCATGAAGACCCAGTGAGAGTTAAGAGTGCATACGACTGAGTGTTGCTGACATCATTATGGTCAGTGTTTGGGCCGGATTTCTTTTAAGTTAGGAAAATAGGATTGGAGACACAAATGGTGTTTTTGAGATGTAATAAAAATGTTGCACTTTATGCAGTGAGAACTAAAACACCTCGATAAGTGCCTAATTCAAAAGTCTTCTTCTACAGAACAGAAACGGAGCAAAAGGCAGGTGAGAAAGTCACGTGGTCTCAGCACATCGGAGAACAGGAGTTACATCTCCAGACTCACAGTTTTAGTTCCCTGGGACTCAACAATGCTCTGCAATGTTTAACTGTACATACTGCACTCTGAGAATAATAAGGAAAACGCAAATCAGGCTGGTGGTTAGCTATAACTCCAATCTACTGAAGGACCTTACTCCAAGGAATTTGAAAACAGGGCTTGTAGAAGTGAAAATTTGCATTAAAATCTGCCCAAGGCTGACTTTGGGGCCTTCTGCTGCTAGGCAGTAGACTCAGAGGAATAAAAGGAGGCAGAACAAGTACCCAAAGGGAAACAAAAGTTAAAAATGCCCCACCATAATCCTTAGTAGACGAAGTGCTGAGAGGTATACCAAAACCCTATGTGACTATGTGTGTGTGTGCTCCAAGTTATACATAATGGGAAAAACACAACTGAACTGATAAACTGAATCCTTTGATAGTTGGGACAGTTTCTTTTGAATTTCCTTCTTGCCCACCCTCCCCCCACCCCCCATCCTCCAGTTCTCACTCTCAGGAAGACTCACCTGGAACAAAGGCCTGCACAGGGTCAGAATCACCTATTGTATAAGACCTAGGAATCTGGAACATGTCATCCATCTCAGACATTCTTAGACCTACAAATACTTAACACTCTAATGGCCCTTGACCCAGGGCTAAACACTTAAAATACCCAAAGAGCTTATCCTAACAACATTCTTGACTCCACCTCAGATCAAAAGTAAGTCATAATTTCTGGATGTGAGCCCTAGGCCTCGAAGCCACTTGGTTCCTTGGTATTGCAAATGCATTCAGTAAACAGAAAGTTTCTGAATATTGGACTCATGGAGAAGATGCCCTGATTCCTGAAGAAGAATCTCTGGTTCCTCTCAAAAAAGGGAACTATCTAACAATTCTGGGCCATTTGAACTAAGAACTCTACATTTTTATTCTGTTATTGTCCAGGAATTTCTGAGGTTTTGCTTTCACCATAATTAATTAAAAATAAATAAGTAAAAAAAATCGAGAGAGAGAGAGAGAGAGAGAGAGAGAGAGAGAGAGTCCAATCTCCCCAGTTGCCACTAGAAGAATTTCTCCAGACCAGCAGGATCCATTAGTTGGACTGAACATTCCTTTGTTCAGAGAGGGGAAAATCCATTTGGCTCCATTATCTTCTAATTCACATTACCATTTATCTTTATTTTGTATTCTTTATGTCACAAGCAAATTTCATCCAGGTGTAGTGGAAATGTGGAAATGCTATTCAAATCCCTTCTTCCTAAGCATGTTTCGCATGCCACTAGATTACAGACAGTTGGGAGGAAAGAGACTGTCGGGAAAGAGCTTTAATTGTCCAACCCCGTAACTGGCAGTCTCCACCCAAAGCTACATTCCATGGCATAACCCCAGATCATTGCTAGGCACAGTGATTGGTAACTGCGCCATGGTCCCTGGATTGTAAAACAAACAAAAAAATTAATGCACTTGACATAATCTCATAAAATTCTTCTTTTACACAGTGAATCAAATAAAGCATGGCTCCTTTACATGGCTTTTATCTATAAAAACATTCCTGGAGGGAGTACCTTCATCCCAGGTGGGTTGGTTGGTCCTCCCTGCCACCCCCCACCCCACCCCCGTGTCTCTGGTCTCTGTCTCTCTGTCTCTCTGTCTCTCTGTCTCTCTGTCTCTCTCTCTCTCTCTGTCTCTCTCTCTCTCTCTCTCTCTCTCTCTCTCTCTCTATATATATATATATATATATATATATATATATGTGTGTGTGTGTGTGTGTGTGTGTATACATATATACACACATATATATTCATGACTTATATATGACTTATATTTGATTACTAAATTAGAAAAACTTAATTCCTTAGTTAGGTACTATTGGCATTTATAATTCAAACACGCTTCTGGAAACCAGTGAGCCATAAGTACACAACACACAGGAGAACAGCCAAAGCATGAGTGTTGACTGAGCTGGCCTTTGTCCCCCAGGCTCAATATTGACCAATGCTCTGTAAGTGCAGGTACACAGGTGCCATGGCAGTGTCAGCTCCCACGAGAATCTGTTAGATTCAGTCATCAAACAAGTTTCTCATTGCATCAGCAACAAAGAACAAGAGGATGGGCTATGGGAGCGAGGCAGGCAAGGTATGAAGTAAATACTGAGAGAAAAAGGACAGCGAGGACACAGTGGGCTTCAGACAATATAGATGCCTTTATTGATCAGGCTCTGTAAGAGGTCAAATCTATTTAAAATCTTACTCTCACTCAAGAATCTAACACAAACGGTTTATATTTCTATGTAGCCCCAAATAATAATTCCTAAGCTACAGGTACATTGCCTCACCCCCAATAATTGTTAAAAGGACATTTCAGAAGAACTAAAAAGTTTAAATTATCACTCTTTCCATAAGCATTCTACTTCATTTGTCTATAAGTTACAAAGTATTAGCCATATGCAGTAGCACACTAGTGTCTCCTTTCTTTCAAGAAATTCAATGGCACTCACATCTTGAATTTTTCTATTAATCCAGACCAAACACCTGGGAGTGTTACAATTACCACGCAGAGAGAACACAAGTTGAAAAAAAAAAAAAAGGAAAATAATGAAGCTGCTTCCTGATGCATGGTGACTCAGGTATTGGGGGGGGGGGAAGGAAACATGAATCACTTAGAAACACAAATAACTGTCAACAGTGAGCTTTTGCTCGCTCACCTCTGTTTTTGTCAACACTGAGGGAGAGGCTGAACTGACAGGCGTGGATACATTCCACAGTCAAAAGAAAACCACATGATTTGACTGACAAGATAAAAGCGCTGCCTCAAACAACTGGAACCCACTGAGCCTGATCACAAAAGAGACTGAGACCCACTGTGCTGGTCGTTAACCTGCAAACCAAGGGAAGACCTAACCACCACGGGGGAGTTGTGGGCATCAGGGTGCAGTTGGGCAGCTCTGCCACATGGTCTGCTTAGAGAACCAGATGCTATGTTTTCAGTAATTATTATTTATTATTACTAACATATACTCGAAGTATAAAATATGGGCTGTTGGAGGAATAATTTAAATGTGCTACAGACAGAATGAAGTGTTATCAGTCACAAAGAAAACAGTGTGTTGCTGTAAGGACATCTGTGAACCCATAGAGGAGGAATTGGAACTTACATTGTACCTGTACCCATTCGTGGATTACCCTCAGAGACTCAAATACTTGTCCTTTCACGTTCACTTTCTTGCGAAATGCCTTCCGTGTAACTGCAGTCTCTAATCTCGCCTCGTGTTTCTAACTTCTTGTCTGCCTCCCTTGCTCCACTTTTCAACAAAACCCTTGTTTTATAGTTCATTAGCAGCTCTTCTGTCATTTCTGTTAAACTGTTGTAATACATAACGACACTAATGACTTTTTAACGGGAAAAATTAAGAAAGGAACAGTTACGTGCATCTCTCTATCTTTATGATGTCCATGTGGCACCAAAACCATTGAAAGGTAAGAAGCCTGTAAAGTAAGCCCATTCTCAGTGAAGTTATTACATTCTGAGACAGCGGTGGCTGCCTGGTGGTGCCACTAACACGTGACCGAAGTCACTTTGACTAAACCTTGTCGTTTAAGATTGCAGCATTTGTAACAGAGTTTATACCAAGTTCAGTTTCAGGATAAAATTACAAACCTGTTACTAACAATGACGTAGAAACCCTCAAGACAAAGCTTAGGCAAGAAATAAACTGAAGAAAAGGGAAGTACTGGGGTGACAGAACATGCTAACATTGGACAGGCCCCTTCAACCAACCCCAGGGATCCATAAACAAGCCTGCAAGTGATAGCAACAGGCCAGCAGCAGGAGTCTGCTGGCTGACATGCTCAGCCAGTGACATTCAAAGAGTCTTCCTTTAATAGATGCTAATATCCAAAACTGAGAATGAATATACAGATGCCAGATTTTAAACTAAGCCATAAGCTGCCTCCTTTCAGGGAAGAAAATTATCATTGTAATTTAGTACATGCAGTAAGAGTTATCACCATGCCAAAGCTCCTTTATAGGGGTAGGCTGGCAGCAATCAACAGTAAACTACTAAGTGACTTTATTGAAAAGAGTCTATTATTAGAGAGAAAGGCCTTGAGGAAGGAGCTGGTGCCTAAGAGCTCACAAAATAAGCGTAAAAAACAAGTAGGGAAAACTTGTGAGCAGCTGTCGGCCGAGATTACCTATCGTACAGGTCACAGGGTAACATATTCCCAAAGGCATAAACAAGGCAATGGCCTTCATGTGGCCACCGTATACTCTGCTGCATACAATAGCTGACCTGCTAAACCACCTAAGGTGCCATAATTTCACTCATTTGCCCTTAAAAAGTAGCAAACTCTATCAACTTGATCTAATTAGAATGTCAGTTGTAACATCAGTTCCTGTAAATATATTTTATAGGAATAAATATTTACTAAGAAAAATTAGTTGAGTATAATTTATACATATAATAACTTACCAGAATATAACTGCTTATATCGTCAACATATGATTCTAAATGAAAAAAAAATACCCATATAATATATGACGATTAGTCCTCTTGGCTATTAAAATGCTGCTTGCATATTTATCTTTAACATTAATATACACTGCCTCTGAAAATTATTACTTGTTTATAATATTAGCAAAAGTGAACTTCAGTCTTAACAAATTATTTAAAGTCTTGAAAAATTGATTCTAAGAGGCTGGAGAGATAGCTCAGCTGCTCACTGCCCTGGCCTAGGAACACATGTGGACCAGCCTCAGCTCACAATGGCCTTAATCCAGCTCCATTGGCCCCCAAGGGAACCTAAACTTATGTGTAAATACTCACACAGAGACACATACATACAATTAAAAATAATGTAAATCGTGTATAAAAATTGAAGTCAAAATGAGTGATTAACTGTAGAGGAAAAACAGATCACGTGTCACTCACTCACTGTGACTTTCCAATGCAGAATCCATGTAACTTATGTCACTCTCAACCTGTATGAGACAACTATTTAAACTTTTCAGCTGAAATAAATAACTGGATCCTTTTCGGGGATACACTCACTGTCGGGAATTAAACTCAGTATGTAGAAAAACCAGAAACTATGAATTCTCAGTAGCCGATTTTCAATCGGGCAACAGGAAGGAGACATTGCTCTCCCTTTCTACAAAGATCCTTGCCTAGTGCATCATTGGTGCAGGAAACAGGAAAACAGGAGTCAAAACTCTCCTATGTCTCCATGGTGACATTAGTAAGGTGACAGACAGTGATTCATGGGTCTTCTGCAACCAGGGGAGAACTGTGCTAGGGGCCACAAGCCAGAATAAACTCACACCGGGCAGAATCATTCCCTGCTGAAATAGCACTGTAGTTTTCAGGCCCACTACAACTGAGACAGAAAACACGGTTATACTACATTGAACCCATCACTAACTAAAAATAATAAAATCTCAACCTTTAAGGCCGAATAATAAACCTAACAGCACACTGGTTACATTTGCATATTAGCTTTGTATCTTCCACTGTTTATAAACCCAAAGTCTAAGACTTTTTGCACTCAATATGTACACCTTGCACAGCCATGGAGAAAAGCCAATGGCGATATAGTGACTCCATTTTTATGTTCGGTTTATGAACCTGATATTGGCATTTAGTGCTTTTAACTGTGTCAGCTCTCTGGATTTTTTGTTACATACTAGCTGCCTAAATGCATCAACGGTTTGTTCAGCTCAGAAGAAAACTGCTATATATTATAGGGCAGCAGTCACCAAAATGTTAGTCATTCATTTCTGTGTGACCTTTCAGCATGACCCCTGTGTGCCTGCCTTTGAATTCTCCATCAAAGATGGAAGCTTTCTGCTGTAAAGTTCCTAAGCTGCCACCTCATACACTCAAAGTCCCCCTTGCATCTACTACCCCATAGAAGAGAAAAAAAAGTATCTTCTCCCAATCCATTCTCTATGGCACATTAATTATTATGATTAATTTTTCTCTCTTTAACGTGAAGACTGCCCAGCTGGCTCTAATTCCTCAACTCCCACCCAACGCTTCCAACACTTCACTTCCTCGTTCACTTGTTGAGCCGTCTCTGCTTTGGAGAAACGTGTGTCCCAGGTCCAAACATTGATAGAGCCACAACTCTTTCCATTCCAAGATAAACTGGGTCACAGAAGACCCACCCAATTCTGGCACCTCATGGATGCAGTTTTATGTCTACTAAATAAGATATATTTCCACCTTTATCCATTTTGTCTCTTGGTATCAGTGAACTAAATTCTGACAACCATTCTAATCAACCTGTTCTAACTTGCCACTTACACTGGAAATTACCTGTACCCTGGAGAGAAGAAGAATCTTCTAGAAGTTTAGAAGCACTCAGGCCCTATTCTCACTACCTTCCCATTTACAAGTCTCCTAAATGGCTTCCTTTGTTCTACAAGGCTTTCTGTAACAGGAGCTCAACCTGCCCTTTAAAAAAATCTATTCTGCTCTAACTTGCATTCTAGAATTCAAATAATTATTATTGGAATTTTCTCTCTCTCCTCTCCCTCCTATCATACATACAAATGATGCAAAAAAAAATTATTCAGCAATAATCACTCAATGCCTTCCTACAAAAATAATGCATGACTTCAGAGAAAAGAAAAATGTAAGGGCATGTGAACAGAGGTGTGTGTGTGCACGTGTGTGCGTGTGCCTGTGCCTGTGCCTGTATGTCTGTGTGTGTCTGTTTAAATGGGAATAGGCTACAAATCTAAAAGAAAATTCAGCTTTAAAGGTAATCACTAGTCCTTGGAGTGTTAGAGACAGAAGCTTGGGCAGGCCTTAAACTTTTGCCTTCTGCCTCAGCCTCCCAATAGACAGGTAGCAGGCTGAGCTCCAGGTCAGACTATAGTTTTCTCTGGAACATATATACACTTCTAAACATTCATTTTCCATCCCCCATGGCAAGCTCGCTAGCATGGAGCTGGTTATGAGGGAGTCACTCTGAAGAAGAGTGCTCACAAATGGAGAAAAGTGAGCACAACATGGAAAATGGAGCTGATGGCACACTCCACACTTTGCAGTGGGAAATACTGACAAACACTGTGTGAGGGTGGCAGCTCACACGGCCACAGTGAACAGAAAGCTACTCTGTTTGGCAGCACCTTCGGGGTTCCACATATGCACCATCCTAAATGACTAGAACCTCACTACCAAAAGCAACCATGGGATCGACTGACAGAGCATCCAAGACCAACAGTGCCCATGCAACCAAGGCATCATGGGAAAAAAAAGACCTCTGTCAGGTCTATAAGTATGCATGTCAGTCTGTTAGCCTATCACAACACAGATGCATGTGCAGACAACTTAGCTTCCTCTCAGCTATGAGGAGCAAAAGAATGGCTATCACTGCAGATTGCCCAAGTACCTAAATATACATCTAGGGACGCAAAACAAATGTCTATCAATTAATCGAGATACATTATGCTATCAACAGAAGTATATTAAAATTTCTTTAGAACTTCACGCTGTACCCTCCAGTAACAGCAACAAAAACTTGGCCAATTCACACTTTGTTTAACTTAGGGACATTTTATTTCTTCATTTACAGTTTGACTGGGTCAGTCCTGAATTCCCTTTATGTGTCTTTAAAATTAGAAGAATCCATTTTTTAATTCAAGTACCACTACCATTCTATTCCAATAAACCATGGATCAAAGGCCTTTTCTATTTTTTTAGGAATTTATCCTAAAGTACTTGAAATAAACTATGACTACATAAAATCTTAAAAATGGTTCTACAAACTACAAGTAAAAATCAATTCTAATGTTTTTTTTGGCTGGACCTCTGCAATCATATAAAATGCCAAGTTCTGACTCTTTCCAAAACAGGAAAGATGCATGGTCCTATGGGGTTTATAGACCCTACTTATTTTATATACCTAACCTGGTTTTCTTTCTTAAAAAAAATTATATTGTTAGTCAATTAATATTTTGTTATACTGTACTTCATATTATATAATAAACATCAGAAAAATGTAAACAATTATTTACCTTGTGAAGATGAAATGACTGTCTGAACAAAGGACAGCAGTTTGCTCAGGGTAGGTCACATTATGTGTTTGCCATAGTTCCACAGCAAGTTTAATCACAGATACACACTCACACTCACATTCACACACACACACACACACACACACACACACACACACACACACATGCACGCACATGTGCATGAATAAATCTACCCTCCAAATATCAACAATCCCACCCATCTTCTCAAATCTTGATTTCCCATTATAGGGCTCTGGGTGTTATGTACACTAATCTTGGAAAGTTGGTACGTAATCAACCATACCAAGCTTTTTATGAATATCAGAATTTCTCACATTTTGATAGAATGTTGTGCCTAGCACAAGTAAAAACCTTTCAAAAACTCTTTTACTCAGCCCATAGATATTTCTCAGTGGCCACCATACAGCAAGTGCGAACTATCCATTTTCCCTCAGACACATCACAAATCAGTGGTGGCAGTCAAAACTTGAAGCATCAACAAGATACACTTCCTTTACCTACTGGCCAAAGAAAGCACGTGCAAAGAGGAAAAGAAGCTTTACAAATTCATTTCTTGTTAATAAGCCTGGTGAAGAATATAAACAAAACAGCTTTATACAAAAAAAAAAAAAATTCTTTTAACACAGGGATCACCATCACAAAGCCTCTTGACGAGTTTGAGTTTGTTGTGACTTTGTTTCTAACTGGTAAAGGACCAGGGTCACCACTCCCAACTCCCCTCCACCCACACACACATCCCTGCCAGTTTCAGATACCTGTTGTCTTTGTTGCTGCAGGAGTCAGCACCATCAGAAGTGGACAGTTTTCTACTACCTCTGGAGAAGAAAAGACTTCTCTCAAGAAGACTGGCCCAGCCCACCTCATCCAGGAACAGGGGAAAAGACAGACATCAGAGGTGGGACCACTTAAACTCACACACGCAAACAGTACCCACGCTAACAAACATCTGGGCTGCTCCCTGACATAACTCATCTCTTAAATTTGAAAGCCATTGCGATTATCTTAGTCATTCTTGATAGTCGACACATGTGGGCATGAAAGCCAATAAAATCAGTAACTGGAAACGATGTAACTTTTGCATTATGATTTATAGGACCTAATTATTCCAGGTCTACCTGATATACTACAAGTTGAGCAAGGATTTTTATTTTGCCATTTCCCGTGGTACAGGACTTACTCTCCTTGATGATACGATGCTAAAATCAGACATGCAGGTGTTTCTCCTCTGTCAGGAGACTTCTAATTTGGCCACACTAATCACAGTGATTGACACATTACCCCACATACTGAGTGCCTTCTCTGGCTTAGCCTGTTACATGAATCTTTCCTTTTCCCATAACCAATCACTATTGATTCCATCACCAACAATTACAAGTAATTACAACTAAATGACAATCAGGATGCAAAAGTAGGTCTGTTAAGCATTAAAATCTAGGCGACTTTCAGATACATAATGCTTCCGGTATATTGTTTTATAATATAAAAGGTGCATGACACAGTGTACAGGGTAACAGGCAAGCATGCCAAGTTCACCAGTCTCTTAGTACCAATCCCGAAGAGCATTACTGACCAGTGCAATGTTTCTCTTTTGTACCAATCTTTTCACTGTGCTCAGAATTGACCAGGGGTAAGATGGACAACTCTGGGATCCACTCCACCCCCACCCCCACCTCACCTTTTCTTTGTGTCTCAAGTTTTTCATTGGCATAGCATGTATAATAACATTATCCAATAAGACTGCACAAGTTCATGTATGTAAAGCACTAGAAACAGTGCCAAGCACAGAACAAGAGCTGGGCAAACGTTTGCAAAACAAAAAGAATCTCCCTGTGTAGGTATCCTCAAAGCTGCTGGATGGTAGCCTGTTCACAACACAACTTCTGCATAGGCTTCACATGCATCTAAGTTTTTAATTCATTTTGGTATAAAGTTTAAGCAAAGGAGGGTTTGTTGTTGTTGTTGTTGTTGTTGTTGTTTTATTTCCTTTTTCAGTGACAAAGCTAGTTTCATCTGTTAAAGATACTCTCATTTGAGAGAGTTGTCTCTTTCATTTGCATTTTGTTATAGATATTTAAGTAACTTGGAATGTAAGATTCTCTAGTGGTTCTTTTCTCCTCAGGGGGCCTTCTATTATCTGGGGTAAAGTGAGATGCAATTTCAATTCACACATCCATTCAATTCCTTCTCAATCAAAGAGCTTAGGAGATGGCCCAGTGAGTAAAGTACTCAGGGATATGGACCTTAATTAAATTCCCAGAACCCACATAAAAGCTGGGCTCAGTGGTAGCCATCTATAACCCCAGGACTCCTATGCAGAGAGAGGAGGCTGACACAGGAGAATCCCCAGAAGCTGGAAAGCTCACTAGCCAGGCAGAAGCCAGAAAGTAGCAAATAACAAAGAGACTTAGCAGCTGACACATTAGAAAACCAGGTAAGGATCTGAGGCTTTTCTCTGACTTCCTTGGCATCTCTGCATCCACACATCCACATACTACGCCACAAAGGTGTCACACCATAGAGAAGGGAGGAAGGGAGGGAGAGAGGGCAGGAGTGGGTAGAGAAGAGGGAGAAGAGGTAAAGTGGTTGGAAATGAGGGAGAAAACTACTATTTAATAGGGAAGACATCAACAACCTTGGAAATTAAGACAATTCACCTGCAATAAAAGGAACTGGTAAATAAGAACACTCAGTGGTCTTATCATATTCTAACGAAAACTCTCAACCAAATCAAATTAACAATATTCACCAAAAACTTGCCATGGAAAAGACACCAGGCTGGTTCTAAGCAGGCTCTCCCACTTCTATTTGTCAGGGCTTTAAGGGTGTCCAAGTTCTGTCTGTATCAATCAGTGACTCACAACATTCTCCTTAAACAGAAATCCTAGTGAAAACCAAAGCAATGAATCACAGCACTGAGCCTGTGACTCTCAGCTGGCAGGATGTCCTCCCAACCTTCCTAGGGTCATCTTGACTCTTCTTAAATTGTCTGTCTCCAAGTCTCAATGTGAACCAATAACATATAAGTCCCTTTATTTTATATAACAGAGATCTACTTCTTAATTATAGCAGTAAACATACAAATAAAGAAAAAGTAAAAACCTTGCTGGAGAACCTCAGAACAGTTCAATGTCTGGGGAACATATTTAATGTGTTCACGTAACATTACATAATCTTTTCAAAAGTATATGTTTTTAATGTGATGAATTACAGTTAAAACATTTTAATTTGTGCTTTTTTAAAAATTAGTTTGCAATTACCTCAGTCTGCTCACTGCATACTGTATGCACATACTGAACTGTCACATGGAAACATTACAGCTACAGAACCTCCATTTAACATGAATACTGTTTTCAGCATGTCTCTGTCCATTGTGCTCTCTCTACCCCTCAGAATGTGGGCCACCAACTACCCAAGAGAGACCTAGTACCCTACAGGGCACTCTCTCCACCACCGGCCCACCTTCTGTGGCTTAGAACATTACCAGATAAAAAAACGAAGAAACTGAGACTTTCACATAGTAATCTACAGGCAGACCATGAGTACATCAGAAGGAACAGCATTCACTTGAGCTCTCAATATCAACCATTGTCGCCTGACAGGAGGTCTAATCTCCATTCCACCTTCACCCATCAGTCACACAAGTGGGTGTGATAAACAGGCCCCAGGCCCTAGAGAGATTTACATAATAATAAGGTACCTGAAGACTAGAGGGTGGAGCCAATTAAGCATTCCTCCCCAGCCCCTCCCCCCTCTTCCCCTCCCTATTTAACTCAGGTCCACCCTGGATTTTGTGGGGGGGTGCACATCCAGATCCATCCACCATCCACCATGCCAATAAACTGGTTTTGGAAACTCAAGGACTTCCTCGTGTGTTGGGGCCGCACCGTGGAGAGGCCTTTAATGAGCAGCCGGGCCTAACTTTCAGCTGGAGGAACCCAGAGCATTCCCAGCCAACTACATACAGCATGGTGTGAGAGACCCTGCGGTTCCCCAGCCATTTTTTACCCACAAACCATAAAAAAAATAAGTAAATAAATAAAAATATAAATTGTTCAGCAAGCAAGAAAAATAAAACTTGGAAATTAATGGAGCCTACGCATGATTATAATGGGTGTGAGCAATGTCATAGGTTGTGATGTACATAGGCAGTACCACTTTAGGCCTGCCATAGGTTCTTCTCCGAAGCATCCCTGTCTTGACAATGAGTCAGATAGACATCTTGGCCATAAGCACCCTATACTACAACCCATCGCTGCCATTTACAAAGCCCTCCAAATGTCACCCATGAACAACCTACTCTGTCCAAACTTTCAGAGTTTTGATAAACCATATATATGGACCTTTACAATAGCACAAAATTTTCATATATACTACACTCTATCCTGGGATGTTTTCACAAATAGTGAATTTGTGAAAACTAAGGTTTCCCAATAAAGCCTTTTTCCAATCTAAAATATGTTCTAAAAATATAATATCACATAAAATATGCCATTAACAGATCTTACTTCTTACAAGTCTCAGAACTACAGACTTGAGAGCAGGGCATTCCTGGAAGTGAGTCAGAAACCAACCACCTTCTCTCTCAGACAGTTTAGTATTTTAACATCAAAACACCAACACTGTAAGGAAGGTTAAAAGCAAAGAGAACAACACAATATTTGACAACAAGAAAAACTCATAATTAAATTTCATTTTGCAAACAGATAAAAAAAAAAGTAGCAGAGGCGGGGTGGGGGTGAGGGTGGGGGGACCAGGAAGAAGTTCCAAGAGGGAAATGAGCTTCACATAGCTTAGCTAAGGATCTAGGATGTGTGGCTTTAGAAAGCAGAAGTGGCTACTGTGGAAATGAGGCGGCATGAGAGGGAAGGAAAGGCAGGAAGCTGATGCTCCCAGCTAAGGGCACCTTCATTTCCAATCTGCATTCCTAGGAGTGAAGAGATGCAAGTTAATAAATAGTTAATGTTGCCCACTGCACTGAACGTTATTTGGGGTCAGCAGGAGTCTGGCCAGGCAAAAGATAACTTTGCAGAGTCATTCACCAGCTTCCACTGAGCAGGCTGATTGAAACCAGCTGAGGCGGTGACATCACCGCAAGCATTTTACTATAAAAAGGGCTAGCTCCGTGAGGTCAGGAAACAGAAAGAAGCTTAGTGAACAGAAGCCAAGCTGAAGAGGGAAAAGCCAAGGGAAGCTCAGAGGAGAGGCTCCTCCAAGAAGCTGAGATGCGCAATTCCCTCAGAGGCAGCTGTGTGAGTAAAAGGCACAGGGTGAAATTTTTCCTTTAAAGAGCTAGGGCAAACTTCCCTACCACTACCAACACAGAAGAGAAAGGGAAGCCTAGGAGAGAAAATGAACAGAGCCCTTTCTGGCTCCCAGTCTCTGCAAGTGAATTCATGTGTAAAACCATCACAAAACTCACATCACATCACTCAGGAAGTCTTTCTCTTGGTGTTTATTAAAGGAGCCCCACTAAAGATAAAGACTATAAAAGTACTAAGAATGGGCAGAAGCCACTGTTTCTTTGGAGCATGTTTTTGAGTTGTATGATGGGCACAGGTAACTGTATCACCCACATGTATCACAAACTTTTAGCATTATCAATTTATTCAAAAGAAAGGGTTTAGAGGACCTCAATTTCAAAATGAACGGTTTTTTTTCAAATGTTTGTTCATTCCGCATAAACTAGATTTTGCAATAGAAAAAAATTTAAGTTAAGCATAATATGAGGACATAAAAAGAGCACTTTCAAATCTAGAAAAATCAATGATTTCAGGGGAAAAAAGTATCTGCTTTAAATAATATACCAGATAAGCATTGACAGTACTGCCTGGTTCACACTTCCTTCTTCCGTGGAAAACATCATGGGCACTCCAATATGTGCACAGAAACTCTGCAACCCAATCAGGAGTTGATGCAGGTAAGTGTAGACACTAGACCTCATCAAAAACAAAGACAGGCTATCCCCCTTTGCAACTTGATCTGCTAAAGAGAGGCTAGCTGCTACTAAGATTTCAGTCAACTTAGGGAGTCCAAAGAGCCCATCACTGAAGATCATGAATCAGGCTCAGAGCACCATAGCTCCACCGTTGTTCCTCCATATTCCATTCAAGACTGACAGCTTAGTTACTCCTCTGATTCCTTAAACTAAAAACCTTAAGTTTAAACTGACTGAAACCAAGTGACATTCAAAACTCAGTTTCTTTCTTGGGTAAAGCAAATTTCAAGGCTCACAGTTGCAGAGGACTGCTGGCCACCACACAGGACAGCGCAGACATGGACATGAGTCTATCCTGTCAGGATAAGTACATGGTGTCTATTTTTTTTTCTTCTATGTTTTTGTCCTTAATGGTCTTAAACAAGGAGACATGAAGGTAAGTTTCTGGAAATCTTATATGGTCTTGCTGGGCACACCCACAGACTTAAGTTTAAAACTTCATAATATATTCACATCACTTCTGGACTCTTCTTGGGTCCCAAAATCATGGTTTAAAAAAGACTAAAAAGACCCTATCAAACATCTAAATTCAATCTCCTACATTTTTTTTAGGGACCGTGAAGATATTAAGAACTGAAAGCTTGTAAGTAGCTCTCGTTTCTCAGCAGCAATCTAATTTGACTTAATAGGTTATTTAATACAAGATAAATAAGATACCAACTAAAATACAAAATACACACTAACTGCAAATCCCGGTTACACAGGAAACAATGTGTTCCTACACAGCCTCCTTCCTCCCCCACTCCCACCTTTCTTTTCCCATTGATTTTCTAAGGTGCATTTGCTGTGGTTACCATTGTTCCCGGCATGTTCCCAGCATCATAACTCCCGTATCTAAGAGGCACAGAAATATTCTGCACGTGTCAATTAGGGAGCTGGCAAAACATTTTTATTGTCTTTTTCCCCCTAGAACTTTTATGTTCAAACTTTCTACATGATTAGTCATGAGCACATACTGAGACCTAGAGAGCTGGGATTGGTTGGTTGGTTTTGCCAATCAAGTAGGGTATGAAGGTATGGGGTGTTGTTGTTGCTGCTGCTGCTGCTGCTGCTATTGTTTTTCCTCAGTGGCTTTTCAACAAACAGTAACCAACCATAATTTAAAATATGTGGAGTAAAAGGTCATACCTAATCATCAATAGACTCTAACATGCTATTTCAGCAGCTTCATAAAGTTATTCTTAACCACACAAAAAACAAGATAATAAAGAAAAGGATCCATGTACACAGACCTCCAACAGTACAAGCAGGTAAGCATCCTGACACTGCCTACCCTCACTCCATGTCTCACACAGTCTGTACACCAGACACAGCATCCACAAGTCTCTCTCTGTCTAAACACAGAATTCAAGACCTATACAATGTTCATCTGACATAAAAAATTTATGTCTTTGTATACAGTTATTCTTCATACTTCTAAACATACTTCACACTTCTTCCCCATTTCACCATGTCGTTCAAACCAGTTCAAGGAATTAGCTAAAACTACTTTCTTTTCCTTCTTTCTCAAAGACCAAAAGTATCACTAACACTGTTTCACAGAGCACTGTAGCAAGAAAACCCAGGTGCCAGCCTTTCCTACTGGTCTTGGGGAAATACCTCCCCAAGATGGTCAGACCTGACCACAGACTCAGCACAGGGAGGTGCTGAACTCACCAAGCCAGCTTCTGCAGCTCTGACTCATAAGATCAGTCAGTGAGGGCTGAGTCACCACAAGGCAAGCCCAAAGAGCACAGACCAAGAACTTCCAGGCATTCCACAAAGGTTCTGACCACAACAAAAGCAAAACAGAAAAATGGCATCATGTCTAATAACTATACGACATTTCAGAAGCATGTGTTTTTTAGGAGAAACATGTTAGAAGCAATAAATACATCTCAAGGCCAATTGATTCAGATGCCAGCTACAGTCTTGGAAGAGGTTTTACCCAACTCCTTTTAAATATCTGCATACACCAGGGACAGAATCGCAAATTATTTAGGTCATAAAATTTTACACCTGGATATATTTACTCTACTGAAAATTTACCAATAAGGTAGGGAAATCATGCCATCTAGAGAATGGAAGTTATGGGTTGCATCATATAATGAAATACAGAACACTGAACACAAAAGAAAAACTTGTCACTGAAGGAACTCTGTCATCAAATTCTGAGCATGTGCTATCCATGTCTTTCTATCATCTCGGGACATAAATACCACTACGGGCTACTGTATATGTTCAAATTTTGCCAGAAATTATCTTAATCATTAGTCCAAGATTTATTAGTTAAACCAAAGCTATAAAAAAGTAAGTTTTGGCAGCTAGTGGGTGCAGGTTAGCCTGGTCCTTTAACAAGGTCTGGGAAAGTGGGTCAGCTGTCACCTGTTTCAGGACTCAGCCTTTCACAGTGCCTGAGCAGCAGCGGGGAATCAGCTTTCAACAGCTGGGACTTGAAACTTCAGACTTTCAAATGACAACTTTTTGCCTAGCAGAAAACACATGCAGAACAGAAGGGTTGTGTGTGGCTCTCGATGCATCATCTTAGTATGTCATTTTCCATAAAAGAAAAAAAAATAGCATTTTCAGGAAAATGTGTACAAAACACTCGATGTTTAAATATTAAATTAAAAGGCTATTCTCAAATCTATTTCATGCCTCAAACAAACCAAATAACATGAGAGACACAACTGAAAAGTCACACTGATTTTTGTGTGTGCTTAAGACCTTTTAATGTATACACATAGCACTGTATGGCAAGGGGAAAAAGAGCTAAGAAGGGTCTTAAGAAAGAAGTGACATTGAGGTCTTCACATCTTTACCTTTCTTAAAAAACAACCCAACTCCGTGAACTGCTAAGCCAGACTCAGTCCCAAGGAGCCAGGTTCTGACGTGACCCAGTGTACCAACACAGCTGCACTAAAGATCAGCCATCAGTCCACATACAGGACAAGAGAGATGCGCACCATATAGATCACGTAGAGAATGATTTTTCTGCATTCCAAGATATATAGGTCATGTGGCACACAAAAAGAAACCCAATAGGACCGAGTTTTCCACTAGTTAACCTTTTTTAAAATTGATGTGGGGAAAATATTTTACTGAGTCTTCAGTACGTTTGTCCAAAGGCAAACACGAAAGCTCCATTGCTAGTTAAAGGCTGCTAACTAACACGCGATTTCAAAAGCTTCAAATGAAAAGAGAATGTCAACCCATTCCCTGCTATGCACAGCACTTCCTTCTGCAACCCTTAAAATGGAAGGCAGGCAGGTGGAAGGGACCTCTCAAGACCTTTAAGAAGCCCTTTGCCCTGCCAGCTTAAAATCATCCGAGCAACCAAACAACCTGCTTTAAAAGGAGGAGCCCAAGGCACCCAAGAAAGCAAAGCATATGGTCTAGCCACAGTGAAGCCCGCCCTCACCTGAGAAGACTCACAGGGGCAGTAGGAATATCCTCCCCTGATAGAGCAAATTAATAAATGCCTAAAACAACCCATTGTTTTATAGAAGTACCAAAGTGAGGACAGTATCAGGCACTGCGGTGTCCCAGGGGAAGGCATGCATCAATTTCTTATACAGTTTAGCTTCTACAAGAGAGCTGTTTTTTATTTGTTTGTTTGTTTGTTTGTTTTTGTTTTTTGTTTTTTTGTTTTTATGTTTTTCGAGGCAGGGTTTCTCTGTGTCGCCCTGGCTGTCCTGGAACTCACTCTGTAGACCAGGCTGGCCTCGAACTCAGAAATCCGCCTGCCTCTGCCTCCCAAGTGCTGGGATTAAAGGCGTGTGCTACCACTGCCTGGAATAAAGCTGTTCTTTTCACTGAGACAAAATAAATACTGGATACAGTGATGTCACTACAAATATAATGGAAAATGATAAAATCATCATTTTCAAGTGTCTTACGGATTTAGATTCAAACAAATTCATAAATAATGATTAGAAGCAGGGCAGGGGTTTGAGGGGAGCTTGAAATCAAAATAGTGCTTCCAAGAGCAGAAACAAGCATGCTATCAGGACAGCATGGCCATATTGCTGCAGCACTAAAATATACTGTCTGTGTATTTAAAAAAAAAAATTAAGGAAGCAGCTGTCTAAATATTTTAGCTGCTCCCCCCAAAAATGTTTATACATTGTTCTGAGGATAGAAATAACCCAAGATCAGGCAGTGTTTAAATCCAGAAAACACACACAGAGAGAGCGATGCCTCCTGAATTTCCATCCTTCCCCTTTGCATTGGGGATTGAGGAGGGGATGGCATTTCCCCAGCAGCACCTGTCACTGCAGGACTTTTACCTGCCAGAGTCGACTGAAAACAAGCTATAACACTGGCCTGGTTTAGGTATCTGTATAAATCCACTGTGCACACAATGCCACTGTTACTAAAAGCTGTAGTTTCAGTGAAATGTGAAATGAAATTTAGAACAAAATAGTTTCAAATCTAAAACACACACCAAGTTCTCTCGGCGTCCTTCCCCTTCTGTTAAAACACAAAGGGCCGCACAGCTGCAGACAGAGTTTGCTGACACAGTGTCTCTCATCTGACATTTGCCATCAGCGTTACTATCTGGACCCTATTTCACAATTATTTCCACCACTGAATTCCACAATATTCCCCAATGTTAAGAGCTATTTATTAACCCATTTCCTTGTTTCAAGGCTGCCTTCTTGATAGACTTGAGACTGACTCACTCCTGCTGGAGGTATACCAGTATACCACTCTTAGATATTGAGAATATGTCCTTCTTTTTTTTCTTCCTTTTGTAACTTAAATGTGCAATCATTCACTTCCTGTAATTGAGTTCCTTTTTCTCAATCGAACAGTTTCTTCATGATTAATTCACAAGTGGGTCAGTAAATCAAAAGTTGCAAACATTTTTAGAAACTGGACTGTGACTAGACTTGAGTATCACAACAGTGGAGCTCACGGTCTAAGTCTTTTTGAAACTCATTTTTGGAGAAGCGGGGAGATGCGGTGGTGCCCTTATGGAAGAGAAAAGACAACACGCAGGAGGTGATGCTCTCGCTCCCTCTGCCACACAAGTTCCAGGAGTCAAACTAAGGTGACTGGGGTTGGCAGCAAGCACCTTTACCTGCTTAGTCATCTCCCTGGCCCAAGAGTCCAAATTGTAATATTTTTAAAAAAGATTTTAGAGTCAAAATAAATAAATAAAAAGTACCCTGTGATAAATTTCAAATATTTATCTTTCAGCATATAGAGGAAAACCAACATTCTTCTGGCTGCTTGGGCCCCTCTCTTTGTGGCTGCACGCCCTGTGCACATACCTCCTCTTTCACAGGAGTGTGTGTCTGTGGGTGTAGAAGCATCTTTAACACTTCTCTGTTAAAAAAAAAAAAAAAAAAAAAACCTAACCTTTCCCTGTTGTCAGCTTTGCACTCATAATGCACCTGCTGGGAAGACTCCTTCAGACACCATGCCATCCCAACATAAATTACATTTAGCCACATCACTGGGGATCACTGTAACTCTCAACTGCCCGTCAGTCACAGCAAAAATGTGTGTATAGACTAGAAATACCTCTCTACTTATGTTTAAGACTAACAGTGAAATGGGCTCACATAACCTAAGACTACGTTGCTGAGCTGATGTAAGAAACCCATGTTGATGCTAAGAATAGGCCAGCCATTCATCAATACTCCAGACTATACAATGCCAATACTGTGGCATGTAGATGACATGGAGGTTTAAAAAGTAGGTGGCAGAAGTCAACAGAAATCTATGATACTTGCCAAAAAGAAAAAAGAAAAGAAAAGAAAGAAAAAGTGGTAACAAAAAAACTTGGAAATCATTATTTTCTCTAATATATACCATGTTTCTAGTTTGATAAGTCTTCAGACGCCTTGGTAGGAAGATCGTATTTGTTAATTCTTGACTCATTTTGCCCCCCTACACTTGGTCTAGTCCCAGGTACTTACTTTAGAGACCCACGTCTCTGCTGGTAGTAACCACAAATCTGAGATGGAATTGCCACCCCTCCCAAATTTCTGTCCCCATGGAGATGTCTTAGCTTTACAGCTTGCTAAAGTACCATTTTCTTGTTTGTATTGAGTATGCATGCCCCTGCATGAGTGTAAGCACGAGACAGCAAAGAATGGTATCTTCACTCTTCCTTCACATCAATAACTATTTACTGAATACCTACATTTATTAAGGATGGGGAAGTAATAAAAACAGGCAAAGGTGTGCTCACCATGCAGCTTCCTGCCAACAACATGGCATGGTAGAAGGTTTAAGTTTCACTGAGAAAACAGGAATAACAAAAGTGCCATTATGAGGTTAGAAATGTATGAGGTCCATTTGTGTCCAATCCATAGTACACAGAGGAGGCAGTCAGGAAACAGTGGCTTATGGGGTGAGGACAGACCATCAGAACCCATATCCCTAATATCAGATGCCATAAAAGCAAGCAAGCTCTATCATATAGCGTTGGGAATGGGAAGGCTTGTGGCTTCCACAGCCATTCTGCTATGACAACAAAAGCTATGGGGAAAAGGAAGGTGGAGCCCAAGACAGCAGAATGACCAGTACTGCCTGCACCACTGGACTGACTCCAACCACGCCCAATATCTGTGAGTGTTGAGCTACCTGGTGACTTATGAGCATCTAAATCAACTAGGTCGGTCCCATACAGCTTGAGGAAATATTCTGCTATTCCACTAACGAGAGTTCTTCTGGGGCCTATTTCTTCAGAATAATGAGGTATCATTGTGTAGATTATAACTTAATCCACTCCATCCTGCAAACTGATGGGTCTGCATCTCCACACATTCTCATCAGTTATATAAATTTAATTCTGATGGTCTTTCTAACATGCCAAACTCACAAGTGGTATCCCATTGGGCAAGCCCTAGACTATTTCCCCCATTATCCAATATAGCTTTTATTAATAGAGGACCTTACCCTCTGCTGTGTGTCAGTCCACATGCATATCTCTGTCTGGTTTACACAGCACTCATCTATTAATTCATATAATCATTAGCACAGCCAAGGTTCAGCAGGCATTAAGAATAATAGAAATAAAGTAGTTATTCTCAAGGACATTCCAAAAGGCAAGGGAAATGCTAGAAGACATACCCTCAGTAGCAAATACAGGGTAATGGTTAGTGACCAGGGTGATGTGTAGACTGCGGTGATGTAATGAGTAGCATCATTACGCCAGGTCTTGGGAGTGGTCTGTGAGTCTACATACCTCTCCTAGCCTCACATATGGCATCAAGTTATTGTCCTGTGACATAAATAGTCCCCAGAGTCTATATTTTTTCTCTTCATTAAAAGGCCCTGTGATCTTTGTGAAGGCAGAAATGTACTCAGTAGTTCTTTAATGGCTTCTAAGAGTTCTAGCCTACATCTCCTATAAGGTTTTATTAAATTCTTTTATGAGCGTTTTGTAGTGAAACTCTGGGAACAGATAGTAAATGCTATTTATGTGTGGCTCTTAAAACTCACTGTGTCCTGACAGACTCCTCATTTTTCTTATCTGTTCTGACAACTTAAAGTTCAGCCAAGTGCAAATTCAAACATCCTTCAGTACCTGCATCTCTCTGACAGCATCAAAATACACAGCTTCTAAGCCAGCTCTCCTTTCTAGGTCCCACCTTTGCTTTCACTAATGGGAGTTCTCATAGAGTTGCATATTTGAGAATGATATACAGGCACCACAATATTAAAGGAATACCTGCTGCCACAATATGCCACCATCAGACTGCTGTCAATTTATTTCTTTAAATTTAAAAGAACTATTTATATGAACTAAACAGAGCCAAGTACAGTTTTGAGTTTTAGGATAGATGAGACATCAAAGCTAGCAAACAAAAACAGCCCATGAGGTGGGAGAAGGGTCGTATGTTCTTAAAGGAAATTTTAGCATTGAAAGCTTAAAGGGAAAAATGGTTTTCTCCCATGATAAATGACTTTAATTTCTACCAGAGGTTTTTTTTTTTCCCAAAAGATAATCTCATACACAATATTATATGTTATAAATTTGTAAACCTTTTATTAAATATGTATTTATAGGCTTTCAATTATGTTTGAAAAAAAATCAGCCCACAGGACATCCTGTCCAAATCTCATCCATTGTTTCGAAATGGTAGGTTAAAATTTTGGTACTATGCTATTTTGAAAATGCATGATTAGTGATGTTGGCACTAAAGCTGGCCTAGAAACAACCCACATTTGCCAGGTGGCCTCTGGAAAAGTACAACCTGATGCTCACAGAGGAGACAATGGGCAGCACAGCCTTCCATTTCCTGGACTGTAAACCACCAAATAGCAAAGCAAGTGTGTCCCAAAGAACCTTCCTGTGTCTCCCTTTCCAGTAACAGCAGGTACTGACTGCTAGAACCCAACAAAGGGGCGGAGACAAGCTCGAGAGCTTCATCCTCCAAGCACCCAAGGATACCACGCCCAGCCATGGCTCCTCTTCCTAAGGCACTTACTCTAGGCTTTTTCCTACTCAAGCACATTGCTGCAAATCTCCAGCACCAGGAAGATGTTGCTGTTCCCACCTGTGAATATATTCCCATTGAGAGGGATGGAAGACTCCATTCACAGGTTGACAGTCCTCCATCTCTACCACCTTGTATAGTCCACTTCTGTCCAGAGAACCAAGGACTTCTTCAGTCTTTCAGCCCCATTTTTCAAGTCTGCCTCCAGTTTTGCTATGATTGCTGATTTATCTTCATTCTCTCCTGTTCCTCTAGGGCAAGGACAATGCCTGTACTCCTCGACAAAAGCACTAGGCCTGGCAAGCACCTAAGGCTTTCTATAAGTATAAGGGAAATGAAAACATTTTGCAAGCTTGCCAACCAAAGTAACCCAGCTAAAACAAGGATCTGTTCTCCTAGTTCATCAGTCACAATTATCATGACCTGAGGGACAACGACATCTTGAAGCTTCTGTATATAATGAGGTGGCAAAAGATAGTGGTTCTGGAGGAGGTAGTGAAGGGGCTAGAGAGGTAGAAACATAAGACAAAACACCATATAGGATGAGCAAGCTTACAAAAAGAATTCTTGGACTCTCCTCTTCAATGTTAGTATTGGCTGCCATCAACATGGCGTCCAATTGTGAATGGCCATAATCACTTGAGTTCTAAATGATAAACAGTATATTTTACCAAACTTATGTTTTCTCAAGAGTACTTCAATATTAGAGCTTTATCCCTAAATGTTAAATAGATGCTATGATTTATGTCTTATCTGTAGCTAATTTGATCGTTTATTTTATTGATGGTAATATATACAAAGCGTTCTCATACTATATAATCTCAGAGTAGGCTGTGTGAATTTTTGGTGAAAAAATACATAAACCATGGGCAAGGGATAAGGGGGGAGCCCCTTCAACTGGGAGGGGAGACTTCTCGGTCCCCACACTGTTGTATGGGCCTGCTGAATACCTTACTGTATCACTTTCCTGTGTGTTGTAAGATACTTAGCAGTATATCTGGTCTTTACTCATTCGTCTCTAGGATCAACTGAAAGTGCTCACAACCACTGTCCAAAGCATCTTAACTTTTGCTCTGGCAACCACTCTAGGAATAACATTAAAACTTGTCTCAGAGTCTCATAGCACAAAATATACCTGAGGGCAATCATTACACACACATGGACAATGGTCGAAACCCGCATTTAGAAAGGGGCTACTTATCTGAAGGAATAGCCACTCCTATTAGTGGCTGTATGAGTAATCAAGCTAATAAACTTTCTCATAAAAGTATCTACTTTGTAACTTTTGCAACATAAAGCTTGCTGCTGAGGTCAAGTCTTGTCCTATCTTAAGTTACTCCATGTTGTAGGAAACAATGGCTTTTCAAACTCACCTTGAGAGGCATCATTTGCAAGAAGGCTTTCCCTGCATTTAGGAGAATGCAAGATGTCTGTGCATCGGAGTGGATTCATGAACAGCACTATCTGCCCAGCTCCACCCATACAGCAAAGACTGAACGTTACTTACTCCTAGGAGAAGGAAGGGGATACTTTATCAATTCATTGCTGTGAATTGAGACCAGAGAGGCAGATGGGTGTATTAAAACCAGAGAATCATGAGAACCTTTCCTACACGACAGATCAAGAAAATGATATAACTATTTCATCTGGATCCCATAAAGTGAACACTTAGTATTGCAACAGTGATGGTCGCCAGCAACATGTTATCTGATCCAGTACATGCGTCAAGGACCAATAGGCAGAGAACTCAGTGACTATCTGGGGGCTTCAGCTTGGCTTTGCCCCACTGTTGACATGCCTTCTCAAACTGCTGTCATCTGCCCATCATCCTGTTCACGCATATGGACCATTTGTTCAACAATTCACTGGTCTAGACACAGTTCTGACTTGCTGCCTCAGATTTAGGCTTAACTCTGCAGCTCCGCTCCCGTCTGTGACTCTCAGCAGCAGACACCACAGCAGTGCCTCTCTAAGACCCCCAGTTGGCTGGGTGTCTGTCTAGGCAATACACACTCTTCACATTTCTACTAGTTTTCCCAGGTCTGTCTTCTCAGTCCTTTATAATCATTCTGTAACTTACATATAGGCATAGACAGGTATATAAGTAAATAGATATATTTACTATGTTATGTGTAATATAGGATCCTGGAGTTGGTAATAATAATAAATCCTAGCATAGAAGTAATTAATTAAAATAATGTTTCTGCTGATGGTGATAATAAATAATAATAATAATATTAAAAACTTGTGTTTGTCTGGACCAGAGCAATCATGGAAAGCAGTCACATTTGGCAAACCAATGTCATCAAAACAAACCTACTTGAAATTTTATTGTTACTTGGTAACTTTTTAATCTAAGAGGAGCCCCTCCAAGATAGGGGTAAGCAAGTCTTGAGACATCAGGAATTTTAAAAAAATACTTTCTGAATCATTCTTTTGGAAAATCCAAGACCCTCATTCAGAATATGGTGACAGAGCTTACGACCTCAGACCATGTCTAGACAGACAGAGACAATTCCTTTGCTGGGATTACCTCCCTGCAAACTTTTCTCCTTGGGTTCTGAGTTACAGCATGCAGCTGTCAACACTAATATATCTAACTAGACAATTGCCAAATTGACAAATAACTTTTTCAATGCATGCACATATCACTGTAATGATTTAAAGATGTTTCCACCCCTTTCTGTGAGCTCTCCTCTGTATTGGTTTGAATCCCAGAAGAACTGTGAATGCAGATTCCTGTTCCCAGCATGTCTAACAGTAAAGACACCTTCTGAGCAGGTCAGACAGTAGAAAGACACCTTCAGTTTCAATGGATGAGACTCAACACATTTTCACAACTATAAGACTTCAGAATGCATCCTTCTCTCTAAGTCTTCTCTAAATGACTTGGAAACAGGCAAGAGTTATGCTTTATTTACATTTCTGAATGGAAACTTGCCTTTTAAGATGAAGGGAACACACCGTTAACCTTCTTTTTTTTTTTTTTAAAGAAAACATGTACGTACATTTAAATATGATGGAATAAAAGATGTATTCTAAGTTTTATAAGAATTAACAACTTGTAAAAGTATTTTTTTCAAATAAATTTCATTTGCAGAAACCTTTAAATCACTTTAAATTTTGATTTACCTCTCATACACAATGGAAGATGGAAGTTTGCCACTTCCTACTGGATATACTTTATTGAAATAAATACAGGCATTCTACATTCGCAAATTCTTTAGGTTCGTGACTCACCTAAGGCCTAATATCATTCAGATCTCTCCAAATGTCTACCTTTGGGTTTTTTTTTTCTGCTAAGCAATCATATAAGAAAAGTAGAGACACATCAAAATATTATTTCTACCATATCACATGATCTCATAAGCCAATTTATTATTTTTCTTTGTGATAACAGCTTCAAAACACATCAGAGAGTAAACGGAATAACAAGTACATATCCTCTTTAAAGATAAAAATCTTAGATGCTCTGTAAACATTGCTAGCATGTACTTTGATTTAACAGTTTGGGCACAAGCTTATTTTCCTGGAGATTTCAAACCAATTACTTTTTCCATTTCTCAATCTTGTATTCAGAATCAGGCAAGGGTTTTGAAGGTTCATTCCTAGAGGTTAGCAAAAGCTTACATTTACCTGTACGTGAGCACCAGTGACAAGAGCTTAAAGTAACACATAGAGGAGACAGGAGAATTAATTATAAGGAAGGTTGGTCAAGGGCTACTAGTAAACACTTCAAACCTTCAAAGCATGTGTCTGTAGACAAGAAAAATGGCAAAGATGTTTTGAATTTAATGAAGAATGTGCTTACATAAATATAAACAGAATTTCTAAAAAGTGTTAATATACATTCAATTGGATGCAGTATCATTCCGGGAACTTAAATTTTTCAAATCAGAGTATAATTGGATCAAAGACGGTAGTAAATGAAATCCTTTCCTTATTTCTTGTCGTTTAAAAAAAAAATTAATGTTTATTTTTATGTGTAGGAGAGCTCTCCCTGAAATAAGTCTCCACACCATGTTTGTTCCTGGTGCCTGTAAAAATCAGAAGACAAAGTCAAAGTCCCTAAACCTGGAGTTAAAGATGGTTGTGAGCCACTGTGTGGGTGCTGGGGATCAAACATGGATCCTCTGCAAAGGCAGCAAGTGCTCTTAATCAGTAAGCCATCACTCCAGGCCTCTGTCTGTCCTTTAAATGAAGTTTAATTGCCTCTGTCAATGGGACTGACAAGTGACAAATCTGCCTATACCTAAACTTCTTAAATTGTGGGATTCAATCCCATGTAGAGATCACATAAATGACTCTTAGGGTCACGAAAATTAGGACAACAGTAAAATGTTTCCGGATGTGCAACGTGTGAAAGTTAAGTTTAAAATCTACGTATAATTAGTCTGAGGTGCTGCAGCATCACCTACCGATGATGTATCCTGAGAATTCCCTGCAGCCTTGCGTCTCAATACACAGCTTACACTCGCTGCAGTCAGACCACAGGACAGGGAATCAGCCTGAAACCCTGCAGTTTGAATTCAAGACCATCACAGGCCATGGACTCCAGTGTTCTCACAACACACACAAAGTGTTTAGCATTTACAGAAGAAACACATTGGTTTAACTATGCAAAGCAAAAACTTCAAATACTTGGCTACTATTATTTTACTGCATGTAAGTATCATATGAGTGTGTCTTTGGGTTGTTCTATATTAAATTGTTTGATTTCTAAAACCACTGTTTAAGGTGGATTTATGGGCTTTACTTTCACACACAAAGTAATCATTAAATAAATTTTGATTAAGGATAAGTACAACTTCCAAGAATTCTGCCATATTCTACTATGCTTTTAGGCAAAGTGGTTTCTCTTAAAAATCGAAATATCAGTCAAACCCCAAAAAATTGTTCTGCAGTACCAAATATTACAGATTTAATTTTTACATGAAGAAAAAAAAGTACATCCATCTCAACAGTATGCAAATTTGTGTTTGCCCTTAATAAATGATAACATATATACTCAATGATTATTTTAAAATTAATATCCTTATAACTTATTATCGCAAATGCTTGATTTGTATTCCAATTTTATATAGTTCTATACCAAAGGTAATGTAAAAATTTATCAGGAAAAAAAGAATCATGAGAGGAAAATGTTTAAGCCGTGTTCTAAGCTTCACTACTCGTCTCCATTTCTTGACAGTTTCCATACACCTCACCACTCAGTATAAAGACTTGCCCCCTTACTTCTGTACCTAATACATAGCAAGGACAAAAATAACCATGTGTTTCCAATGAAATGACAGATCCAAGACATGGGGCAAAGTTAATCATGACCATAATGACTTATCCGGCCCTAAAAGATTGCTCTGTGAGCACCAAGATCTGGAAGTCCCAGTTGAAGTCAGTAAACAGAGGCAGGAAAAGAGGAGATCCACGGTCAGTGACAGAACCCAGCCCACGATCTTTCTGAAACCTGTTGTTACTATTGGAGGATGGACTGGCTATACTCCACACTTCTAGGAACCCAATGGGTGAGCAGTCTAGGGAAAGAGCCTAATAAGCAAGCCCTGTACAAAAAAATCCAGATGGCGGTAGAGAACTGTGAAATGCCCTACTGTGATAGGAATGTTTACTGCCCTTTCCTCTCACCCTTTGTGTGGACTATGAATCTGGACACTGAAGATGCCTTGCGTTCATGTTAGAGACTGAAGGTTGGCGGCTTAGTATATCAAGTGCATTTAAGGAAAACTAGAAAGGTGGTTTTGGATTTCCAGCATTATTATAATGATCTTCTTACTGTTACGTTGGTTTGACTAGTTTAACTGTTTGTACCCATCTCTCTGTTAGTAGCAGGAGCATACTGCGGATGCGAAGCTGGGAGACCAGGATTCAGGAGCCAGCCTTAAAGCTCATTAGCTGTTCCCACTTAATTGTGTAGCCTGTGGCAAATGCCTCCTCCAGTTTTCTCTGCTGAGATCCAAGCGTGTCCAACCTGAAAACAGAGCTGAATATACCTAACTATAGAAATAAACATAGTACAACATAAAATCATAAACTTAGTTAAAACGTTATGGCATTTGTGGAGGTTTTGTAACGTGATTACACAGTTCGTAACATGAACATAAACTCCTTAGACATCTATCTTGTATTGCACTGTCAAAAGGCCAGGCACACCTGCCAGTATTGCCTGTCAGTTCTAAAGGTGTAGATTCTACCATTTCCTCTACAGATCCTCAGGTCAACACAAGCCAGTATGTCAAAAGGTTCCCAGCATTAAAAAAAGTGTACTCCCTGACAGGTGTTAATGAGCAGCCAATGTTATTAAAAACTGAAGAGTGAGGCTTCTCTTACAGTATACTAAACAAGTCACCCCTAAGTAATTGTCAATAGCATATATAGCACAAATGTAGATGGATGGATGGATGGATGGATGGATGGATGGATGGATGGATGGATGGATGACGGACACATGTATTGGATACACAAATAGAACAATCATATTTATAATTAAATTTTACACATCAGAATTTTATACTTGTAACCATTGCTCTGAAATAATGAAATAGCGCTTGTGTTTTATAGCACCACACTATGTGGAACATGCAGTATTGCTGCCACATAAATTAATTACAAATTAATTTAACTTTGATCACAAGAAGTCTCTCTCTTTTTTATCATTGTGATCAGTCACATTTGCACCAACTTCACCATATTCTGCAGAACTGGAGAATGTGGCTTTTTGGTAGAACACTTGCCTGACATGCATGAGACCCTGGACCCAGTCCCCAGAACTATAAAGCAAAAGTGGATAAACTAACACACTGGTGTCTACACAGTTCTACATTCCATGATTTAGAATCTTTGCAGCCCTTCTCATTCGAAGACTTACTTTTTCCCAGATTTATAACTAGCACTGAACCTCAAATCTGATACAGATAATGGTCATAGCCTTACAAAAACAGGAGGAAAAAAAGTCAAGTAAATAAATGTAACAGGCTAAGACACTGGTGTGTGTATTCTATACACATAAGTCATTTGGGTCATAAGATCAAAGAAGTCAAACTATCACCCAGTTTATTTATCAACACTAACTAGTAAAGATTAAAACACATACAGATTAAAGTTTCCAAGCTGTCAAGTCAAACTGTACATGTACAGTTTGTATTCTCTGAATCCAGGAAATGTGAACCACGGTAGCATTGTAAAAGCTAAGAAAGGTTATAAAGGTTAGTCAGAAAACAAGTTTGGATCAGAGACGGACAAAGCCACGCATCTTTCCTGGGTATTTCCTGACAAAGGACAAGATCAGCTCAAAATGTAAACTCTGGTGAGGGTCACGGTCCACTAGTGGGAAAGAACTGTAATGGAGATGGAACAGTTGTTCTGTTCTCACATAACTTCCAAAATCACTTTAAGCCTCATCTGATAATTTCGCATGGTGTTCTTGAATGTTATTCTGGATTATACTGTTTGCAGGTTTCTCAAAAAGGAATGGATCTCTGGACAACTGAGTCCTCCCCTGCCCAAGGTTACCACAGTTCTCCTCACTATTTACTGAGAAAAAGAAAAAAAAAGCATTAAGTTTAAAACATCATTTTTTGTTTTAAACTTAGTAGATCAGATAGGAGAGTTTTGGGAAAAAATTTCATAAAGAAGGAATTTTTCCAATTGAAAAAGAAATAAAAGAATATATCATTTTAATAAACAATTTTAGACATTAAAATTTTATTTTCAAAACATTTCAAACATTCTTACGCTGCCACCATTCAAAACCATGTAATCTCAGATGCGAACAAGATGAACATTTTCCAAACCTTTATATACTTATATTTAAACAGTTTTATATAAAGTGAGTCTTACACATGACCTCTAATGTCACATAAAGCAACAACAGAGTTTTCAAATGCCCAAGGTTTACTGAAACTACAAAAACTCACTGATATAACAATGACGACATCCAATAGTAACCCGATATCAACTGTTTCATATCAGGCCATCCATAGCACGCATTTCCAATTAAGCTGTGAGCCAAGCAATCAAGTAAAGACCATTTGAGACCCAAGTACCACAAGGAAAGGGAAAGCAGCACTGTTGAGGTCCTTACAGAATGGCTTCCACACTTTAAGGAGTATTATTGTACACACCTTACATAATGCTCTCACCTTAGGCAAGCTGGATTTTTAAAAGCAGTATTAATGTTTTAAAGGCATATGTGAAACCAAAGGCAATTATCAATTATCAAATCAAAACAATGCAAATTAGTAAATGTTTGCTGAACACGAGGCCCTTTTTATTTAGTTTGGCCAATATCTTCAACTTCAGTTCAAAAGATGAAAACGTGCAAGGCTATTCTTTTTCTTTGAAAGAGCAAGTTCACTGGCAAATGCTAACCAGACCTAGGAACAGCTGCTGCCTGCCCGAGAGTAAAGAGATGTTGTAAAGTCTATAGATGCTTGAGTCTGAACCGAGGACACTGATTTACTCATTTGTTGTGCCAGAAACATTTCCTGACCTCTTGCTGAGATAAAGTAGCATCCCAATCATTAGCTGACTCTGCAGCCACACAGGTCAGTCACTCGGTTTGATCATTTTTAAATGCTGAGGTATCCTCGTCTTGAGGGTATTGACTGGCTATAAGAAAATCAAGCTGCGATGACACATCATGGTAAGGATTTTAGTATCAGATAAATCAAAAGAAAGGAGGCTTAACTTTCCTAATTAGCATAAATCAGCATAATAAAGCTCTTGCTATACAACAACAGCTACAGCATTCAAAGCTATGCTGTGAGAACACCCAATGTTTGATTTTGTGGATCTTGGTTACCTTATTCAGAGTGACTATTTCAAGCAAGCTCCATCCATTCACATTTTAAAACTATTTTTTAGAAACTTATTTATGGTGTGCGTGCCGTTCGCGCGTTTGTGTGTGCGTTTGTGTGTGTGCGTGTGTGTGCGTGTGTGTGTGTGTGTGTGTGTGTGTGTGTGTGTGTGTGTGTGTACTCGGGCATGTGTGAGCGCGTGCACTCATGCACAAACACAAGCATGCAAACATGTGCCATACTATGCACTCATGTTAAAGTAAGAGGCCAATTTTCTGGCGTAGGCCTCTCCTTCAACCATGTGGGTTCCAGGGATCAAAGGGTTGCCAGGCTTTGGAGCAAATGTCTTTCTCTAATGAGTCATTCCATCAGGCCTACTTGCTGATGTGTTGTACTTTCTGTCAGTGCCATTTACCTACCTACTGCCTGTGTCTACGCCATCTTCTGTAAGGTTCTTCTTGTGACTAAAAGTGTGCAGCTCACGTTAAGGGTTTACAGGCACCTTCATTAGGATATTTTAATAATCCTTTCCTAGATTTTTCTCCTTAGACTGTCTTTGATCTTACTCACTCTGCTAATCACATTTGACTGCCCAGTGAATGATTTGATGGCTCTCCTGTTGTTACAATGTTTGGTCACTACAGGAGACTTCCCAATGTACTGGGACTTGCTTCCCCAACTCTGCCTCTTTCTGTGCAGACATGGGCCTTGGTTTGCAAATTTTAATTCCTAGTACAAGGTCAACATTCCACTTTAATCTCAGTTTTAGTTTCATTTCCACTAATGAAGACCTTTTTTTTTTTTCTCTTATTTATGGCTTTTAAAATTAATGCCATAAAAATTTGAATGTAAAACATTGCCTTAAGTACAGGTTTGCTCATCTAAATTTTTCATGCTATGACTTGAAACAGAATTATATTCAAAAGAAAATGTGTCCACATATCTAGCAGGCTTTAACTTAAAAACTTATAACTACTTAACTTAGTTATTTGACAAGTTCTACAATCTGCATTCAATTATTGAATTTTACTAGCACAAGAAAGAATATAAAAGCAAAGTTTTTATCACAACCTTACATTTTGTAACTAGGGAAACAAATTTTAAAATTTCTAATAAATGTTCCTTGTTTTTATATGCCACAATTTATATAAGGCTGCCTCACTTTTAAACAAGCCAGTTAGTCTGGCCCAATTTAAAGAAAGACATTGAGGCCATTGACAGTTAACTGAAATGTCAAGCCACTTAAGAAGAGAGCTATTAGTAAAACCAGGGTGCACTTGTGTGAAAAGCACAATAAATAAACAATGGGACCCATTCAAAGACCTGAACAGAGATGGCAGAAACCAGTTCCCACACGGGCAAGTCTGTTTATTTTATTTGTTTATCTGATATCAGCGCAAATGATCCCCTCCGCTTTCACTGGCTTAAAAACTTCTCTGGGCATCCAGGGAGGAACTCTGTGGGTTTCCAACAGGAGAGCTGCAACTCAAAGGATCAGGACAGAAACCTGAAGTATGAGACCATGAAAGGCATTCTTCATTCTTACTCTCATCTCTAACACTCTGAGTGGTGGTTTTAAGAACTGAGAAGGGAATAATATACCTTTCCAACAGAACTCTGGAAACACTTAGACAGAAGATAGTGGGCTTTTTGAAAAAAAAATAGAACAACTTTCTTTCTCACCTTGGGGAAAGATATGAAAGAAAACTGGGTACTTTCAGTCATAACTGAAGAGTTCTAGAAAACCAACAAGTAATTAGTTAAGGCATGAACTGTGAATAGTTCTTTTAATGATGTCATTTGGGGTTAGGCTAACTGATGAAAACGTCTCTGTTTCTTTTAAAGTATAAACATGCAGGAAAAATTATACATTCCTCTTTTTCATACAGAGAGTAAAGGTAATGATAATGATACTGTTGGAATAAGGTAAAAGACTTGAAATATCAGAACTTCCAAGTCAAAGGCTGTTTAGGAAAGGAGACATTGTCTACAATCTTCTCACGTTAAAAGTGAGGAGCAGCAGGTTGTCAAAGATTGGGAGGAAGGGATAATACACAGATTTTTGTAAGTTAATAAAAAAATTAACTTACAAACGTCGCCTCCAGCAGCATCTAACGATAAAACGTGTTGTAATGGCGGATGGACACTACAACATCAAATGCATTCACCCTTAGAGTTGTCTACGTGCTTTTCACGGCTTTCAAACACGCGCCCTTCTTCAAACAAGGCAACACACTGTCCTTCAGCACCTTCAGGTTTCACTGCTGAGTAAGTCAACTCATTTCAAAGCTCTGCAGGATGCTCTGAGAAAAGATATGCTGGAATGGTACATTTAATTCGTGGCTGTTGGTGTAACCCTGCATCCACTACAGCAGTGGTTCTCAACCTTCCAAATGCTGTGACCCTTTATACAGTTCCTCATGTTGTGGTGACCCCCAATCATAAAATGATTTTGTTGCCACTTGTGCCTGTAATTTTGCTACTTTTATAAATAGTCATGTAAACATCTGATATGCAGGATATCTGATGTGTGACTCCCGACCCTCCACTCCCCAAAGAGGTTGCAACACACAGGTTGAGAACTGCTGGACTAGAGGAAAAGGTTTTAACTTTGTCTGCCATAAAGACCTAAGGCAGTCAGTCTACCACAGGTTGAAAATCAAAGCTACAGATTCTGGAGTCCAAGAAAAAATTAGCTCTTTGTCCTACCTGTGGAACATCCTATCGTTATGTTTTGTTAGGATGGATGGCACTTCTGGAGTTGTTGGCTGTCATTAATTTAATTGCATACTGCAGCAGGTAATTAGGGAAAGCCCTCTTCAATTTAAGAAATTCTGCCCCAGGTGATGCATGAGACAGTAGCCAACTTTCACCCCACACCGCTGCTACCTTCTGAATCAGAGCTCTGTTCTGAACACCTACTGCTCCTCTGCTGGAATGTGCCCGCCTCCTCCACCGACCACCAAGGACCCTCAGGAACGCCACAAATCACAGTGTTCAAAGGCAAGGTGGTAAGGCCCCGTGAGAATGAAAGAGAATTTTCATCTATAAAACTAACAGTATCAAGCACGTATGAGCTACAGGAAAAGTACCTACGTGAAGTCCACCTACCACCACTCTCACTTTCAGGAGGAACTTAAAAGTAAGAAATTTCACGAAAGATCCACTCCAACCTGAAAGAAACGTAGTCAGCAGAAGCAAATCATAAGAACAAGTCATCCGAGCTACAGTTCCCTCTCTAGGCTGTACTTCCGGAGTCCACTAGCCCTGCATTACAGAACGGGTGCTGGGTTCTCCTTTAACAGTTTAGCTATCTGCACTTCCTTTAGCTTGAATCATAGTAAGATAAGCAGGATTAAAGTGGAGTCCACATCTCCAAGCTAGTGCAGAAGGGCAGGCACAAACTGTCCCCCGTTCCTCAAGTAAAGAAATACTATATATCAGTGACAGCTCGCACTCTGGGTACTGAATGGAAAGAAAGAAATGAGGATGTCTTAGGAACACCCAATGTTGCCTAACAAAGTACTTTAGTCAAGCATCAAGGCGTACACACAGGGATTGCAAATACAAGGTACCCGTTGCTCTCCTCTCATTATAAACTAAAATGCGAACTTCACCTTAATGACATACCCAACCCACCTTTGGTGTAAAAAAAAAAATTTCTGACAGCGATTCTCTACCAAGTCAAACATTTGCCCTGTACCAAGGGTTGACACAGAGGATTTACTTTCCCTGGTCCACAGAAACTTAAACATGAAGACCAGAACGTTGCCACGAAGATGATTAATTAACATATGCCAGGGGTCAGGGGCTTTTTAACTCAGAGAAATAACTCTGACAGTGCAGTGTAGCAGCAGAAATCCAGGAGGCTACACAGGTCATCAGCCAAAGATGACTCTTTGAGTCCACAGAGCAAGAAACCAAGGCCCAAACACTAAGTAACTCTCTACCAATATCACTTGCTTTGATTATGGAACAAAAGGTTTTGATCTTAATTTCCAAAAGGCTCTAAAACGGCCACCTGTCCAGGATCTGAAATGGTAATACAAGGTCAAATACAGAACATGTCCCTGGTGGCCATTTTTTTTTCTTATATTTCTAGTCCAGCAGATGTGCTTGGAAGCTGGCCTCCTGCTTCAAGAAACCCTCTCCTAAGCAAACGCCGGCTAAGCTTTTTCTCAGACCAAAAAAAGCAGGAAGGCTGAAACCGAAGTCTTGACCTTTTTAAAGACAAACTTCTCATTTGTAAAACTTCTGTTTGCTCTCTAACTCTATGGGTAGAGTTGCCCCAAACTGCCATTTCATAAGAATCCTTCCTCTCTGTGCATCTGTTGACTCTGTTATCTAAAAATAATTAACGATAAAGAAAACACAATAGCTACTGAGTAATCAAGGGAGAATTTCCGAATTGCATCTTAGAGTTCTGAGCCTTTTCATCTGCTGGGTGTGTCCCAAAACACTTTAACAATACACCTCGAATGACTCATGTCTGTGTTTCAGGGACACCGGTGTGTGCTATTATAAAGATCCATACACCAAAAGCCTGGCCTGCAATGTGACATTAAAAATAATTTATCTGGATCATGCATATTTTTAACATTACAATGTCTCCAGATTATGTGAATGAAACCTTTAAAAATTATTTTCTTCCAAGATAAACATACTTGTGCCATAAGGGTCTCAGATTTTAAATTCAGGAAAAACAACAACAACAACAAATTGTTGAGCAGCAGGAGAATATTTGTGTTATATGCCACCAGTGCCTACAGCATGCTTGGCTCTAGATTCACACCAATACTACTTTATATAATATTTATAAATTCCTTTTTATGTACTAATTTTAAATTATTTTGATTTAAAAAGTTAACCAATGTTAATTTGTAGTTTTAAAAAGCTTCATTATTCTAGAAAAGTAAGTAAGTCTTCTGAACTGTTAACTTACATACAGATACATTTGAGATTAAAATTTTCACCTTGGGGAAACTAACCAGAGAAGGGAAACCTGAATCTTGACAGAGTTCATCAAATACCAGCTGATTTGCTTTCACTGAACTTCTGGACTCAAGAATAAGGCCTTCGCTAGCCATGATTTATTCAAGCAGAAGGAGCAGAGACAAAGTTGTTCTCGGTGGAACCCTGGGTTTTCCTGTGGCTATAGCTGAAAGGGGGCTTTATTCTTGAGGCTCTTATGAAATGGCAATTCTTCCAACTTGACAATCACCCATAAATAATAGAACACAAGCAACACAATCCTTCCACAATGGAGGTCAGCAGGCTTCTGAAACAGTCGCACTGTTTCAGAATATGCTGTGATGTATATTTCATATAAACACCTGAACCACAAAAAGCCAAGTAGGGAAGGCACCTAACAGTTCTATAGACCCAGGTTTTTCTAGAGTTTGGGGAAAATATTTCAAAATATGATCAACTCAATCAGTAATTACAAAATAATAACAACAACAACAACATCAACAACAATAATGGCCCTGTCTGGCAACACAGCGGCTGAAGCATGCATGCATGCAATCTGCCTGGATGTTTGGGATGATTCTTGTATTATAGCTTTCCTAAAGATGCCCAGGCCCCCTCTTCTTAACAATAGGAATATGGATTTCTGACATGTTGATTCTCTTCTCTTTGTAGTTTACCTAAGGTTGTTTACTGGCCATACCAACTGAGATATCAGGTCCTCTAATGTGTAACTGAATCCTGGGTGTGTACACACACACACACACACACACACACACACACACACACACACTCACAGAAGGAGAGAGAGGGGAGGGGAGAGGGAGAGGAACAAAGACAGAGACAAAGACAGAGAAACAAATATATTGACATAGAAATAATATATGTGAAGCCTATTTAAAAAAAAGTTCATGTTGCCCGTGTAAGCCTAATGATTCAATATTCCATACAAAAGGATCAGTATACAAAGATTTGTTTGACTACAAACAGTTAGTAAAACTTAATCACTTGGCATCTTACCTAACACCTACTTGAGATGAAGAGAGACATAGGATGTAGTGTTAACTGTAGCAATCCTTACTGTTGTGTTTACAGTAGTAAGAAGAAACATGTCCCATGATTAACTTCCTGTTTTTCTTCATAGAAGCCTACTACCCACTGCCAAGATTTTTTTAATATTTAATTATTAACACAATGCATCAAAAATAAAAAACAAAGCTTAAGCTTTAAAAATGATTTCTCAGTAGTCAGTAATAATTAATATGCTCCTATTTTAATATTAATTTGATTCACAGAAATCTTAATAGTCACTGAAGAAAAAGATTTTCTGTGAAGAACAAAATAAGTCGCATAAATTCCACTTAAAAATAAGAATTTGTTTGATTTGAGAATTAACTTATATGCTGCCAAAAAAAATATACCACAAAAAAATCTGCTTGGAATAATTAATGAAAAACTTGGTGGAGTGAAAGTAGACTTTTTTAGTTATAATCTTGTAGAAAAAGATCAAATAGTCTTGACAAAACAAAGTTGGTCTGAATGTCCTGTGTACCTCGCATTGGCCTGAAAGTTTTAGTGGTCCTCCTGTCTCAGCCTTCTGAGTACTGGAATTATTGGTATGAGCCACCACACCTGAACAAGATATTATTTTTTTTCCATTTGAAGTAAACAAAGGAAACACACATTTATGAAATGGATCTTTACAATGAGCTCAATTTCATTTTGATTGTAACTATATATTCTGGAACTTGAATCAATGGTGTAAGACATACACAGAAAGTTAGAACTTCTCAAATGTGGTTTGGTGATTAAACAGTTAAGCAAAAGCAGTTTATCTGGGAGAAGAAATTTTCCTAAGAATAAAACAGCAAATTATAAACAAGGATTAAAATATTTACTAACCTATTTTACATGGTTGTTGAACTAACCTTCATTAGTTATTGTCGTTGTTATATTAGCATAGTGGCCATTTATCTTTTTATTGTACAGAACTGAACATGATGGAGTGAATCTAAACACCCCTTTCAATAAAAATGCCAGGAGAATGAATAGAAATATGCAGCAGTGTGGGGTGGGGAATGGAGTGAGGAGATGGCGAACCACTAGAAAGTCCCAGACACTGGGTATGTAGGAGGCTCCCAGGATCCAATGAGGATGACATTAGCCGAAATGCCCAACAATGAGGAAATGGAAACTGAAGAGACCACCTCCAGTAGATAGACATGGAACCCAGTTGAGGGATGGGGCCACTCACCCACCTCAAAATTTTTGACCCAGAGTTGTTCCTGTCTAAAGGAAATGCAGGGACAAAAAAAAAAATAGAGCAAAGACTGAAGGAAAGGCCATCCAGAGAACACCCCAACTCGGAATCCATCCCATGTGCAGACACCAAACCCCAACACTATTGCCGATGCCAAGATGTGCTTGTAGACAGGAGCCTGGCATGGCTGTCCTCTAAGAGGGTCTGCCAGCACCTGACTGAGACAGATGCAGATACTTACCAATCATTGGACTGAGCCCAAGGACCCCTATAGAAGAGTTAGGGAAAGGACTGAAGTAGCTGAAGGGGATTGCAACCCCATAGGAAGAACAACAGTGTCAACAATCGTAGCTCCCATGGACTAAACCACCAACCAAAGAGTATACATGGGCTGTCCATGGCCCCTGCTAGTTATGTAGCAGACGTACATATGTACATATGCCTGGTTTGGCCTCGGTGGGAAGGAATGTGTTTGGTTGGTCCTGTAAAGGTTTGAAGCCCCAGAGAAGGGGGATGTTAGAAGGGTGAAGTGAGAGTGGGAGCACCCTCTTAGAGGTAAAGGGGAAGGGGCCTAGGGTGGGGGGTTCATGAAGGGGGGACCGGAGAGGAGGACAACATTTGAAATGTAAATAAATAAAATAATTAATAAAAAAATTTAAGCTCATCTTGTTTTTAAAAAAAAGTCTGAATGAGACTCAACTACTAATTTTAAAAAGAAAGTGCCTGGCTTCAGGGCTATAGGAGACAAATGGTTATCACAGGATGGGATAGACAAGAGGCATGGCAGGAAAGAAGAGAGCCTAAGCACTTTCAGTCCAGTCCTGTGTCTTCACCAGAGACGCCAGAAACTGGATACAGCATCTTTGACACGGGAACAATGTGAACGTAAGAGATCCAAGGAATACACAAGCATCACCCAAAATGGACCCCAAATACACAGCTGTTTGCACTCCTGAGAAGTATTTGACAACAAAGTCACCTGGTTCTTCCTCCAGATGCGTGGCCCCAGAAATAAGACTCAGACTCAAAATATATTTACAAATACCTTTGACGCACAGCTGTCTTTTCTCTCACTAGATCTAAATTATCTTACTGATTCTAGTCTACATTCTGCTACGTGGTTGATTACCTGAGCTCATCTGTCTCCTCACATCTTCCCATGCCTAGCTCTATCCCAGAATTCATTCTGCCTCCTCCATGTTCCACCTCCTATTTCCTGCTCCTTTCTGATGGTCAACTGGAACCTCTCAGTCTCAGGTGAGGGACTGCACAGTGTACTCCTCAGAAGCCACTAAGTAACTATCTCTATAAGAACGAGGTACTATGAGCAAAATGCTAATCTATTAGGAACAAAATCAGAAGTCCTCCATGTTGCTTAGGTGCTTAAGACATTAGCAAACATCTCTGAGTGGCTGTAATGAGAAAAGAGGATCAGATAACTGGATGTCAACTCCAGCTGACACATGAGTGTGTGAGAGCGAGGGCAGAGCCTGGTCCCAACCACTGTTTTCTATGAACACTGCATCTGGGTGGGACACTAGGGTGAGGGCTGGCAGGGTGCCACAGTAACACTAGTTAGAGGCTGGTAGAGAAAGCAAAATGTATCTGTTCTTTCCGATGTATTTAATGCCGAAGAATGCACCCTCAATTGTACATGCAAAACTGTGACACAATCCAGAAAGTAAAGGTAATCAGAAATCTGCCAGCGTCTGTGATCTGCAACACTAATTTTGGCAAAGATGAGCGTTGACATTTCAACACATGTTGATTTAAAGAATAAGACCTTGAAGGGGATTTCTTATTTATCACATTTTAGTTAAGTACATATTACCAGGTGAGTTACCAAATGATTTAATTTTCACAATAACCCATGCTGTTGGCTGTCCTACGGTATCAACAACAGTGACTTTGCAACACCTCTCACCATGCATTATTGGAAATGGTTTAATGACACACATCTAACTCAATATATGTTGAGAAAACAGAAGGTCATGGGAAAGAATGCTTAGTTAGTACTGTGTTTGCCTTGAAATCAGAAGGATATGAGTTCAGTCCCCAGACCCCAAACAAGAAAGAGGGGTATGACAACATGTGCCTGTAGTCATAGCACTGGGAGAAGGGTGTGGCAGAAACAGGTGGCTCAGGGGGTTGCTGGCCAGCCTTGTCTGCTTCATAGTTTCAGGCCAGTAAGAGCCCCTCTCTTAAAAAAAAAAAAAAAAGAAGAAGAAGAAGAAGAAAAGAGGAGGAAGAGGAGGGAGAGGAGGAGGAAGAGGAGGAAGAAGAGGAGGAAGAGGAGGAGGAGGAGAAAGAGAAGGAAGAGGAAGAGGAAGACGAGGAGGAGGAAGAAGAAGAGGAAGAGGAAGAGGAAGAAGAGGAGGAGAAGGAGGAGGAGAAGGGAGTAGCCTGAAGGTTGACACCTTAGGTTACCTCTGACCTCCACAGGCAGCCACATAGTCCAGAGAATAAAAGCAATCTCCACCAGACACTGTCTTAATATTTTCACTTGAGCCACACAGGAAAAGGAAAACCTAACCCTAACTTTCAATCCATTCCTACTAATGAAGTAATCCCCATGCCCTGAACCCACACCTTTAGCAACATTGATTTTCCCACCTTCCACAACAACTGCTGTACACGGCACAACGTACTATGTTTGTACTTTTCCAAAGCATGGCTAAAAACCACCAGCTCTTGACTCTTGTTCTCAAGAGTTCCACTTATGAAGGAAAAACCTGAGTCCATTAAATAGCTACTGCCTCTATGTAAGATCCTGAAACTAGCCTTAAAGCATAAAGTCGCAGTGCTAAGAGCCCAATATCCAAGCCTCATGAATTCCTTTAAGGGTCTTGCTGCATTCCTTTGCTTTCTGCCATGACTATTCTGGAAGGAATCTCTTCGGTTTGCCTAAGAGATTCACTACATCCATGTTCCTAACATGTTTTGTCTCCTGGAACCATTACTTCTTCTATGCAAGGACATCACTTGACAGGAACTCAGAAGCTTCGAAGAAAAATAAATACCTAAGTTAATTAGTTTACTGGGCATGTCTTTAACTCCGGTACTCAGGAGGGATAAACAGAGGCAAAAGAGCTCAATAATAGTCGTGTCTACATAAGAGCCACGTCTAAACTAACACATGAATAAATGAATAACAATAATAAATAAATAAGCAATTAAATAAATGAATAAATAAATAAATGGGTAGGTAACAAATGTAAATTTGAGCTCTTCTTTAGTATTGTGCCAAATCTTACAAATCTTTGCAGTTGTGCCTTGGCACTGGACTGGTTCCCAGATCTTGAAGACACCAAGCTCTGCAGGTGTTCACCTTTTTTATTAAAAAAAAAGAAAAATGGGCTAGTGTTTCTATGTAACCTGTGCATATCCTTCCATACACTCTGAGTCATCTGTAGAATGCTTGAAAGGAATACAATACAAACACTGAATCATTAAAGTGCATTGTTTTAAGAAAAATAAAAAAAAAAAAAAAAAAAAAAAGCCTATACCTATGGAATTTTCATTGCATGTTTGTGCCCCAAAAATCATATTGAAACCTAAGTGTCAAAATGATACTAAAACGAAGTGTGACCTGAGGAAGATGACCAGGTCATGAGGGCAGAACAGTCATTACTAGGATTACCTTTCTTATATCCAGGGCTCACGGAGCTGCCAAATCCATCCCACAGTCACAGTGAGACATCTCTATGTACAGGGGCCCTTCCCCACAACTTAACCACCCTGGCACCGTGATCATGGGCTTCCTGCCTTCATCTCAGCAGTTTCTGTTGTGTCCAGCCCACAGTCTAAGATACCTGATTAGAGCAGATTAAGGCACACTGTAACTGGTTTTGCAGAACAGGAAACTGTGACTAAAGAAGGTTAAATCATTTCCTGAGAATGCTCAGTAAGTAGGAGTGAAAGTCAGGGCCGTGCCCTTTCTCCTCTGGGTATCTCGCCAGGTCTCTTTATCCACTGACATTTCCATGAGACAATCAGTGTCACTCGTTAGGTGTAGCACTAGGCTTGGGGGAGTGATTTACACAACCAAGACTGTGTTCACTGGCCTTTATATACAGGAAGGGAACTATATCCCTTAGAATAACAATATTTTAAATTAGGACAAAAGTTTATCTTACACAGAGAATAGGTTAAAGTCAGTTACTAGCCTTACCATGGCAAGGCCACAAAATCAATACCACATTCCTTTATTTGGTCACCTTTTATTACTTCATATTCTCTAGTATAAGACTCTTATTCATGTGCTCCAAATGATTGCCAGAGCCTCAGACATCATGTCTATGTTCCAGGAGGCCAGATTGAAGCAATCAGGAAAAGAAATACAGTACTTCTTCATTATATGGCTATGTCCCATATGTAATAGTCAACACTCCCGTTTCCTTACACTAGATAGAATTTACTTCCAGGACTCAACTGACTACACAGCAGACTTGGAAATGCTTGCTGCCTTTTGCCTGGGGGGGCGGGGGCGGGGGTGGGGGGCAATGCAAGATCAAATTAAGTTCTGGTATTACTACTCCAGAATAAAAGAATAGCTATTTAAAGGTAATGCCATGGATCTGCATAGGAATTTGCTTGTATTCCCTAATTTATTCATAGTATTTTTGATCTTTCAGACAAATTTGAGGTACGTGGGATAGATAGATTTGGGATAATTTCTTAGGAAAAAATGTATTACTACATTTTTCTCATTACAGGAAAGATCAAAAAGGTTGATGCGGTTTTACATTTGGGAGAGTTGCTTCCAATTTGTATTATGAAGAACCAACATTTATTCAACAAAATTAGCAACCTTACTCAGGAGTCTGATTACAGAGGACTCCATTGGATGATTACTAAGGTAACGTTCTACCAATAGCAGGGTCCCTGAGTTTAAGGGGTAGTTGTTAGCTATGCTTTGCAAAGATCAAGAGTAAATGTCAAAATCGAGAACACAAGAAAAACTGTTGTCAAGAAATTAGGCATGAAAGCTGCTTCGACTCTTATCGCAATCTGGGCCCTTGTACATATGGATTTCCCCAGATGCTCACAAGATGCTTAACACCCCAGTTAAGTCATCATGACAAGACAGTAACAGATTGGTGCATCTATGGTTGAGCATGGACAAGCATTCTAGGACCCTGCTGCAGCATACAAGTCTGGCTTCTTCCCTGGCAGTCGGTTTTCAATGATAATGCAGAAGAAAATGAAACCAACAAAGTAGCTACCCAAACCTGAAGGCTTCTTAGAAGTTTCGGAAAAAGTTGGTGGTTAGAAGTAGGTCATACAGCCCAGGAAATGCCCTGAAAATTCTCTATTTTTCCCTAATGTTCATGCCCCCATGATGTTCACCCTATCTTCCTTCTCCATCACCTCTCTTTCAAAAGCACTCCCAACTTCCCCAAAACCTTCACAACTGTCCATCTCACTGCATTCAATTTGACAAAGCCTAATTGTCACTTGAAAACAAAAGAGGGTAGTTCCTTAAACATTGCACTGGGGTCCCTGTCTGCAGCCAGCCCAGGTGTATTGGAGATTGGTCCTAATGCTTTGACTTAATCAGGAATCTGTGTCCAAACACTAAAGGTCCTTGTCTCCAATTGGTTTTTTGACTGATCAATAAAGATGCCAGTGGCCAATGACTGGGCAAACCAAAAAGGGGGAGGGACCTTTGGAGTTGCTCATCACCAAGACTGGGGACAAAGGATGCGATGCAGAAGCTGCAGGAGAAAAAGCCAACCAGCCATGTGAGATATCAGGTGGATGGCCACTGGCCACTTCCTCAACTGGACCTGGGGTAGCAGGGAAAGGTTCAGGAGTGCCTAGCCTTTGAGGTAGCCAAAGCATTTTAAAAATTAACTGGTGCTGGTGTGCATGCGAGTATGTGTGTGTGTGTGTGTGTGTGTGTGTGTGTGTGTGTGTGTTCCATTCGAGAATCCAAAGAGTTCTTGGGCTGGTGGGTGGAAGCATACAACCTGCCAGAAACACAAAGCGGTGTAGTTTCAACTCACCGATACACAGGTGCACATGTGCATGCATATACACAGCCCTAAAATCAGTAAATAATGAATTTTCCTGCACCTAAATTCATAATCAAGATATATATAACTTTTCCATCTACTTTGTATATTTCTAAAAACTCACCAAGTGAATGGATTGTCTTATCTCCACATAATCTTAAATGCTAACCATCCCCGTGGTGTTTAAATTCTCTTCATCTACTTGCATTTCATGTGGTTTCGTCTCTTCTACTATATTTTAAGATTTACACAGATTTCTAAAGATCATGATTAAAACACAAGGTTCGAAATTACATGTGGACATGACATCATAGAAAACTCCTCTCCAAATCACTTGGATGTCAAGTAGAACTTGGATAGTGACTGCTACAGTCTAGATGAGGTTTAACTGCCTCCGGCCATGTGTTCATATGAGAAGAGACTTCTTAAACCAGGGTGCTGACCCTGGAAGGTGTAGAACCATTAAGGGGTGGGGCTTAGTGGGAGTCACTGGTTCACAGGGCATGCTCCCAGGAAGGTATACCATGAATTTTCAACAGAAGGTGAGTGAAGTAAAACAATCCAGCTCTCTCTGCCCCACCTGGAGACATACTCTTAATCCTCCATGGATCCCCAACATCAATGTTGACCATGAAGACACACACAGAAAGAGGTGCCTAATTTTGACGTGGCTTCATGCTCTGGGGACTTGGACCTTAAGGAACAAAGAACATGAACTAGAAAACATGTTTTCTTCCTCAGCATCTTGGTGGTAGTGGTGGTGATGATGGTGGTGATGGTGGTGGTGATGCTGATGATGTTGGCAGTGGTGGTGGTGGTGGTGGTGATACTGGTGGTGATGCTGATGGTGGTGGTGGTGGTGGTGGTGGTGGTGGTGGTGGTGGTGGTGGTGGCGGCGGCGGCAACAGAGCGATGGGGAGATGAGGTGAGAGAACGTGCTAAAACATATTTTGTTCAAAGATATCATGATAACATCTAATACCTGTATGCTAATTTAGAAAAGGAAAAGTATAAAGAAAAAAGGGGCCGGCAGTTTATCTTAGTTGGGGTTGTCTGCCGTGACACCATGAAAAGCTACTGATGAGTAGAAAGGACCAGCTTAGAGTCGCCTCCCACTCACAAGCACGTGCTAGGATTTCTCAATTCCAACTAAGTTTCTAGAACCCCAAGTCCATAAGCAAGTCTTTTACGAGAGTATCCAAAATAGTCACAACACATGTCAGGTTACTTAACGCAAGAAAGCAAAGCATACTCCTTTATAACCTGATATGGTTGATGTCCACTGTCCCTCACAGGCTGCTATGTCAGAGGACGTGGTCCCCAACCAATGAAGCTTAGTTGGGAAGCTAGGCAACTCTGGCAGTCTAGAGCTTAGATCATGAAAGGTCACTCTTCGGGATCTCTGAAGATTCTACCCATCACTGACCCGGTCTCCCTTCCTGGCCCAGCTCCTTCCAGCAATATATGGAATTCCACCATATGTTCCCACCACTGCAGGTGGCTCCCTCTGCTATGCCCTCACCAGAATCATGGACTAAATTGGAAGTCAAAATAAGCCTTTCCTCATTGAAGATGCCTCTTGCATTTAGCCACAGTGATAAGCGAAGTACCTACTGCATACCCAAAACATCAATGCTAAATGAGTAGCAGGTTAGATGATGGTAGGAAATTGACAAGCAGTTCCTAAAGGTACTCCATCCCTCTAAGCAAGGAGCACATTAAAGAAGAAAAAAATAAGTCTCCAAGGACTTCTAAAGCTCGAGTTCAGAATCATTTCAGGTTATTTATAGGAAGATTTATAAAACGTGGGATAGAAAATTGCTTAAAGCATTAAAGTTCATAAATGAACTTATTTTAAATACAAACAAATAGCCTACTAGGAGTTGTAAAGTAGACCCAGGAGGTAGCATTTCCTGTTAAGTCACCCAAAACTATACCAACTGAAACGCAATCATCTGCTTATTTAATTAGTCCAACGCAGTTGAAATAATGTGTGATTAAGGAAGAGTGTATTTTGAAACAGATTATCGCAGCCACGAAATGTCTTGAATGGAATATTCAGATGGACCACTCCAGCTTACACACTAAGCTTGAGTTTTTGGTGGGTCTCTGTATTCCAACATGGAAAATCCCTGGCTGGCTGTAACCCCAGTAAGGGTAGGGCGCCACACAAATAAGAGGAAGAGTACTGGTGTGCATGCCTGTTTATCTTCACTCACATGACAAGGAAGATTTGTATTATTTTTGGTCAAATGACTCATCACAGTACAACAACATGATGCGTGCTTTTATATGCACCAATCGTCTATGTGACCCAGAACTATGCGTCTTACCCATAACTTATAGATGATACAAATAAGTCCAGAATAGCCCATTGCCCTATATATTTGTCCCTACATGTTTATTTTTTAGTGTATCTCTAACTCTGAAGTAAAAGTAGGGGACTGTACAAGTAACTAGAGGAGTTAAGCTGTTATTGTAGTGGTGGCATTCTTTTACAAGACATGGTTCAGAAACCACATACATTTATCTAAAGAAACAAATAGGAGGCGAATTCAGTGCTGGGTGTTAACTCAGAGTACATTGTTGTATCAATAAACAAGCAAAGCAATTCTTGCCCTGAGGCCTCAAAATATTTCCATAGACCAAAACACCCATCAGATGAAGCTCTCACTTCTATTTGGGAATGCACATTTAGTTTATAATTTTCATCTCAGGTCCCAAAAGCAGAACTCATTTGCTGCCTTCTGGCACAAAAGGACGGATCCATACTAAGCTCACTAAGGAGCAGTGAACTCTAACCTGGAGTATCAAAAGGAGAACAGCTGTGTACCAAGGAGCTTCAAACACAAAAAGAAGGATTGATTTAGACGGGAACGAGATAAAACTAGAGACTAATGGCAGGCAGAGCAAGTGCCTAACGAAAGGTGTCTCAACAGCCATGCTATGAAGAAAGAGGAAAAACGAGCTGGCCAGAAGGTAGCTGTTGCAACAGAGGATGTCTCAACTGCAAGGACCATGTAGAGTCCTACCCCCTGCAGAAGGCTGGTGCTTTCCCCTCAACCCCTGTTAAGACTGAAAACCGTCTTCGTTCATTTGTCCTTTGATACTTCGGACCTTGTCAAATGAGGTCCTTTGAACATACTTAGGCTTTCTGGTTAAATGTTAAGTAAATAGTTGTCACTTTCTTCACAGAGTACATTTTTCTGCGCCAGCAAAAACATGCCTAATCATGCCCATAAAAAATAGATATTGTATTTGATGCCAAACAGCATGCAAATCACTATTGCTATGATATGAATTATGAAACTTATGAAAATTATGATCTCCTTGAAACTCGAATGTGGGAATCTTCATCTTCCAGGTGGTGGAATGAGGAGAGGACACGTGTGGGATCAACCCCAGACTTCACTCTTCAACCATATGAGAAGTCAAAGAGACAAACAATTCCTTGGAAGACTCAATCTACAGCCACTTAAACTAACCTGCCTCAAAAGGCTTCAAGGGAGAGACTGTCTCTAAAGACCCTCATCCAAAAGGGACGATGTGGAAAAGATTTCACAGTTCAAGACAGTGTACAATAAATCATTTTTATGTAAAATAGATAAAAACTTAGAATCAATTTAGGCCCTGAAGACATGATTTTAGAATATAGATCTGTTGTAAATTAATGAACCACTACGCATTAAGCATAAGTGGTTGTTCCTAGCCCAGAGTCAGTACTCTCTATTCGTTATTTCATCTGAGTTTTACTAACCTATTAGCAAATAGTGAGTTACTTACCAAGACTGACAACAGATGTAAAAACCACTTTTCTAGAAGAATATGCCTTCTGTCCATTTACCCTGCATGTCATTGCCACACTATCCAGCTTTGCTATGAGAAAGAAACATGGGTCCCATCGTCAAAGTCTGTGCATTTGATAGTATGACGTGCAAACTCTGCTATAAAATTTGCCTTCAAAGAAATGAAAGCGATATAGAAAAAAATCGTAATTACTCCAGCTCCATGAGGCCACCTGACCTAATCCTTTAATGGCCGTTCACGCTTGTAATTCTTCAAAACAGGGTTCAGTCCTGGCTTTGAACCCCAGCTTTATTGCTCTTTGGCCTTGAAGCCATGAATAAACCCTAACTTATCTGATTGAAACTTCATAAAAGATTTGCTTCTCACCTCACAAAACTACCTCAGGGATGAAGGAATTGACTCTTGGGAAAACATCTAACACCAAATCAGTCAAGTCATCATCTAAGCTTTAGTCCGGTGAGTCTAATTCACAGCAATGAAAGCAAAGGAGGGGAAAACGGAAAGAGACATGGATGTCTCCTGAGACTGAGCAGAGTCAGCACCATAATCCTACCTCATTGGCTCCTAAGGTTCATCTCTCCTAAGGTTCAAAACCAGACTGTTGGAAATAGCAACAAGGAGCACTCAGGAAATCCCAGAGTGCTATGCTCTGGGATACATGCATAAAATGACTATGGCCATGTAACAACATGAAGGGCTGGGTGGGTAAGACAACACAGCCATAGTAATACTGTGTCTACAACTGGTACTCCCCTCTTCACTGGACAAACTCCCCAAGTGGCTGAGGACAACTAGGTATAGACCAAATAATCTTCTGGAACTTTCTTCATAGAACTTTCAGGTTAGAACAGATGGGACCATCATCATCTGCAGCATAATTACATAACCCTTTAAAAATATATGTTAGCATTGATAACTGCATCATTGCGGAAATAAATCCCATCATTCACCAAAACTCACAGTGGGAAACACTGAAAAGGACAAAATTTTACCCCATGCTACCATACATGTAAAAGAGTAAAAGAGTAAAAATAACACTCAGGCACAGTACGCACCAGCAATCCAGTATTTAAAAGGCTGAAGTGGGAGGATTGTGAAGGTAAGGCCCCAGTGAGCAACTTATCTCCAATGGCTGCCTGCCTGATAGGCCTGCGGTCCTGGGTTCAATTACAAGCACAGTTCTCCCTCCCTATTTCTCCTTCCCTCCCTCCCTCCCACTCCTCCATCCCTAACTTGATCCCCTCCATCAATGCTTGTTTCATCTCTGTGACATATGTAAAGAGTGGTAGGTACTTCTCAGTCCAACGGACTCTAACCCAATATGGTAACTGAGTGAATATGGCATTTCTCCAATTAAGAAAAACTTCTTGCGTCGTAGAGAAATACTGCCTATCAAGTTGGATCAGAATAAAGCAAAATCTGTGAAATATATTCACATACAGCATTTACTAGAAGTCTCCGGAGAAGGGTGTTCTTTATGTTAATCTCCCACTTAACAAGTACTCTACCGCTGAGCCTTGTTCCTAAAACCCCACCTCTTTTTTGACACTAGTCTCTAATGTGTATGTAACTTTGGTAGTCCTGAAATTAGTTATATAGATAAAGTTAGACTTGAATTTACAGAGACACATCTACCTCTAATCTCCTACTTTAAAAGTAATCTTCTAGTTTTTGGAAAAGGCACTCAAATGTCTTTCATATATTTTCTCACCTTGTTCATAAGTAGATCCACTGGAGTGTGTAGTCACTGGTTGCTTGAGATATTCCTAGTTGATTCACACTTACCTTATATTCGTGATGTAATAAAAAATATCCATGTCTACAATAATAAACACTGGATAATTGGCATCCTTATATGAAAAGGTTTATTTCAAGAAAGACCTGACTTTAGCACTACATACCCTCAGCAGAAAATTTGTAATGTATATTTTGTTTTTTCAAGTCATGAAGATCTCACGTTTCAGTAAATCTAACAAAACAAGAATTGTCATTAAAACATTCCAGTTGTACTACTCCTCCTTAAGAGCTCAAGATATCCAAAGGTTGTGTTCTATATGTTAACAAATACTTTTATAAACAACCAAAATGTAAGTCACAATGAAGTCCAAGATCACCAAGCAAATGCCACAGAGAGCAAAATGAGGAAAAGAAAACATGACCGTCCCACGTGGATACCAGCATTTCCCGCATGCAAAGTTACTCCTCATGAAGCCAGGAACAGTAAGAGGCCCAGTAAGAAGCTGAGCTATCTTATGTATAAACCTATAGAATGTAGAGACCTGAGGGTTGGCACACAGTGTGAGCATCTTCTCTTACACCTGTGGATTTCCCAACAACACTCAAATCGGCTTCAGCTAAATCAGAAAGGTTTATCAGTTGGGGGCTCAAGAATCAAATTTCTCCAACTGCCTGCTCTGGATATAGCATCGGAGTGCAGGACTGTCACCCTCTCCTTGTCTTCAAGAAAGGTCAAATATGCAGTTTAAAAGGCCAACTATGCTGGTACACAGCAGGTCACAGAATCCTGAAAGTAGTAAACGAAATTTTCTGATCTCAAAACAGTTCACATTTGCATCTAAAAAATGCTACAATGAAACCACATGACTCCCTCCTCAGAATGTTTCATGTGACATCTCCTTGAAGTGGCTTTCACTTTGGCTATGTGCGGCTTCCTTTCTTTGCTTTAGTGACAGAAATATAGAAACGAATCTAAGAGAGCAAAGCCCCTGCAGTGAATGCCAGCAGTATGCGGTAACCAGCACTAGATTCATTGTTCAGTTCTCAGCGACAGGAAAAACTCAAGATCCAATAAAAATGTCTCCTCTGAGTATCTCACAGAAAGCACCTCCTCAATGTTTCAAATCAGTAAATCTTCATTTATACTCCAAAGCTATTGCTCATGAGCTTCAGGTATTTCTAAAATGGAGAAAAATACCTATACCCTCATCTTAGTGGCCCCTCCCACTAAAAAAATATAATTTCATCAGCAACATAACTTTACATAAAAACAAGTTTTTGTTCTGGGGGTGGGGGTGTAGTTCGGTAAAGAGAGATTGTTTAGCAAGCAGAAAGCCCTAGGATTCATCTGAGAGCTGAATAAACCAGGTGTGCTGACTTGTGCCCCAAATCCCAGCACCAAGGAAATAAAGACAGGAGGATCAGAAGTTTTAGGTCATTCACAGCCACACAGCCAGTTAGAGGTCCAATTGGGCTACAAGAGACCTTGTGTCAGGACTGAAGAATTAAGTGAGAGCCCTACTTCTGCAGAAGACTCAAGTTCAAGCTCCTAGCACACGCAATGGGAGACTCACAACTGTTTGAAAATCTGGTGCTAAGGGTTCCAATCTCACGACCAGGTCTCCAGAGGCACCACATCCATGTACACATGTCTACAAATACATAAACATTGTTCTTTCAATGGAGACAATGTCTCAAAATAAATTCATTTATAAGCTTTGTTTTCTTTTTCTTTTTTTTTCCTTTAAAAAGGTTTATTTATTTATATGAATACACTGTAGCTGTCTTCAAACACGCCAGAAGAGGGCATCGGATTCCATTACAGATGGTTGTGAGCCACCCTGTGGTTGCTGGGAATTGAACTCAGGACCTGTGGAAGAGCAGTCAGTGCTCTTAACCACTGAGCCATCTCTCCAGCCCCCATAAGCTTTGTTTTCATGCATGAAGGAACAGTATATTTTCTGTTCAAGTTAGTGTCACTGTGATGAAATCTCAGGGTTTGAGGTCAAGGTTGCAGGAGTCATAGCTGAACAAACACTCACTAGAGGACCCACTCACTATGGTGGGTACCCAAGGTTCTTAGGAATGAACTCATCCTCTTGAGACAGACTTCAAACGGCATTAATCATTTGAAATTAAATCTCAGAAAGTATAAAGTCACTTCATGGGTCACTGATGTACTTTGAGCAAGAGCTTGTGAAGAGACAGAGGAGCCTACAAAGGAATAAATTCTCTCCCAAGGTAAAGCTTGCGTAATATAGTGATTAACACTTGCCAGTGAGAAACATTCTCCACCCATTGTTCCCGGAAAACCCATTTCCCTGATCTCTGGAATCACAACAAGGTCCAGACAGAATGTTGTCTCTGGACTTGATGTGTGTGGAAGGGGCATGTGTGCACAGCCATAAGGGGATGAGCATGCACATGTATGGTGCATGCCTGCACACACGCATGTGGAAACCAGAGAATGATGTCTGCCTCACTCACTCTCCACTTTATGTTCTGACACAAGATCTCTCACCAAACCTGGAGCCTCTGTACTCAGTTAAGCTGTCTCTGATGTCCCGTCCAATGTGCGGGTTACGTTCATGCTGCTTGCTACATCTAGCTGTTACCTGGGTGCTTAGGGTGGGAGCCCAGGTCCTTATGTTTATTGTTTGTGCAGCAGGTGCTTCACCAACCAGAGCATCTCCCTAGATATTGTTTAAAGTATCTTTCCAAAGCAGTGATGAAGAAAAAGGTACTAATTAGGTAAACTACCAGAGGGATGACTACCCAAGCACCGCCATCTTTTTATCTTTTCACTGTTTTTAATTGTCTATTTCTCCTCTCCCTCTCACTCTCACTCTCCCCCTCCCCCTACCCTCCCCCTACCCTCCCCATACCTTCCCCCTCCGTCTCCTCTCCGTCTCCCTCTCTCTCTCCAAACAGAACCTACAAGTTTCTTCTTAACCCAATCCCATCTTTTCCAATGTTCTATGTACAGAAACTACAAGAGGAATCTGACAATGTGTTCCCTGTGGAAATTAATTTGGTAGCCAGGTTTAAGTAAACTGTCAGAAAAATCTACTCAGACAAAAATTATAACAAAATTATTAAATAAATAACTAAGGGGATACGGGTTTAGTTTATCATGATCAAATCCAAATGGGTTATTAAATGCTGTGCTTAGAATTATATAGAAGTTACAAAGTCTACAGCAAAGAAGGCCTGGCTGGCTTATAAATTTACCACATGAAAATTTCATTTAGACAGTTTAAGAAGGTAAATCAAAGTTATTACATAATATAATTCAACTTGGACTGCATTAATTAAAAGTATGATACTGAAAAAAAGTGCCAGTATCGCCATTTCTGTGATTTTTATGCATATACACATATATGAAAACCTCCTTCAATTTGATTTAAGAGGTTTTTTTTTTAAAAAAGGCAGAACTATATTCTAGGCATCTCAGGAACCAGTTGGAAGGTGGCGTGTGTAAGATAAACCCCCAAAAAATTACACTGACGGAGAGGAAAACACATTGCAAACACTGGTGATACACTGTACATATGAAGGGCAGACAGCACACATCCCGTGGCTACAGAATGCAGAGGTTCAAAGAGAAACGCTAAGGAGCCTGAGGCATCCATGTTCGGATTTAAGTTTATTTCAATCACCACACTGGTGGCTCCGGGTTTTGATGGTAGGTGAAGTATGGGGACAGCATTTTCAAAGCCAGCCTGAGTACCCCAGTGAGACAAAATGGGCTGTGGATACAACTCAGTGACAGAAGCCAAGTCCCAAAGTCAGATTTTTTTTTTAAATTAATGGTAGATTACTACGTTTCAAATAACTTTAGTCATATAGAACTCATACATTCTCAACACATCCCTGAATAAAAAAAATGTTCTTTCTGCAACCAGGAACTGAAACTCCAATGAAGTGCTGACAAATTTCAATATAAAATAGCATGTGCTTTACAATAAATAGCTTCAGACTTCATGTATTCATAAGGGTCAAACAGGAGTAAAACAAAGATCAATAACTAATGGATAGAGTATTGATTTAGCTCCGTTGGTATCGTGCTTGTTTGGCACTCAGGAAACCCTGGGTTCAGTCCCCAACATCACATAACCTGAGCAGGGCAGAGCAAGCCCATAACCACAAGCACTACGGAGGTGGAGGGACGAAGACTAAAAGCTCAAGCCCATCCTCAGTTACGTGTTCAGTTCAAGGCTACCCTGAGCCACAAGACCTGTATCATCTGTTCAGTTTCGAAAATAGAAATCACTCTAGACATCATAAGAAAAAAATGAATGTACAGAGGTCAGACTGAAAGCAGAGGCTGTTGTTGGGGGGGTTGCTGCAAAAGAAAGACTGAAAAGGTCTGAACCGAGTGACACGTTTGATTGGATGGATAGATGGTAGCAACATGACCAGGCCAGGAAACACCAAAAGATCCCACACTCTATTTGCACCACACCCATACATAGCAACTGTCGTAGGGCTTGAGAAATCATCCCAGAGGGGAAAAGAACAGGTTGTAAATATAGATGTGCTAGTCACCAGTCTACAAGCAGTCATCAGCTATAACTTGGAGGAAGCAAGACAGCCTGGAGGGCTGAGCAAAGAGATACAAGAACAGCAACAGGCAGGACTTGGTCAAGAGGCCCTGCAAACCAACCAGAGAACGAGTAAAGCCATGGAGCAAACAGCCCATCTGCTCGAAGGGAATAGAATCTGGATTCTGGAAAGCTTTCACAGACCAACATGAACTCCCTCTATGTAAGGGCAGAGGCCCCCAAACCACCAGGAGAGTGGTGGGCAGGATACGAGGAACACAGACCTAATGCAAAGCCCTTCTAGAAGCAGAAAGCTTGGCTTTCAAAGGAGCTGTCGACTAAGGAAACAGCGCCTGCCACATTCCAGAGGCTCTTCTTTCTGAACAGGCACCAGGCTTGGCGTTGCTACATGTAATTTCTCTCCTTGTCTCAAACTTGCAAACTTAGCACCATCACTAGAAGAAAAATGAATTTAACAGGGACACGTGGCTTCCTGCCATGGACTTGCAGTGACATATAGAGAATGCAGGGCTGAATTCCAGATCTATCGAGAAGTGAACTAAGGCCTCTCCCAAGGATGGTAAGGTAGATGACCTCTTCGTCATCTTACGAGAATGCTTTTCTTTTTTAGTTTAATTTGTTTGTTTGTTTGTTTGTTTGTTTGTTTGTTAAGAAATGGGTCTCACTGTCTAGCTCTGGCTGTCCTGAAACTCTCTCTATAGCCCAGGCTAGACTCTAACTCACATGTATCTGCTTGCCTCTGCCTCCCAAGCACTGAGATTAAAAGTGTGCACTATTACTCCTGATGGAAAAGTTCTCTGTCTTTTTTTTTTAATAGCTAATCTACTTGATTTTTAAAGTCAGCCCAGTGTTCAATAGCCCACAATTATAGTTTATCATATACTAATCACAACTTAGTTAGAATAACTGCAGAATTCCAGTTATAAGACTCCCATCAACTCCCATCACCCCATTTCCAATCGCCTAAAAACCATGTTTACTCTACGATAACAAGGCTAGAGAGACATGAGCGGTTAAGAGGACTCAGATTCAGTTTGCAGCACCCACAGCTCCTTCTTCTCCAGGAGATTCTAAGCCTCTGGACTCCTTGGGCACCAGCACACACACACACACACACACACACACGCACACACACACACACACACACACACACTCCATTCTGAGGTTCACATAATTTAAAATAAAATAAGCTCAGTGTCACTTGAAACAGCCAAGAAAATTAAGATTGGTTACTTTTCTTTTTGCTAAAAATAGAAGCACAGCCTTTGGAGAGAGCCAGCCCCAACCCCCACCCCCC
>JANHMN010000001.1:21507209-21533079 GCA_030674055.1 Rhabdomys pumilio
CCTTTCATACAGTTCTTCATAGAGTGGCAGCCCCCAACCATAAAATTATTTTCATTGCTACTTCATCACTGTAATTTTGCTATTGTTATGAATAGTAATATAAGTATCTGTGTTTTTCCAGTGGTCTGAGACAACCCCTGTGAAAGAGACATTCACACCCACCGAAAGGAATCACCACAGACAGGTTGAGAAGCATTGGTCTAGGGCTTTTTACTTCCTGAGGAGAAGAGGCAGTCAAGAAAACAAACCGTTGACACAACCTGCTCCCAGCAAGGTGGTCAGTGCAGGAGTCCCCAGACTTCAGCTGATGGTGTCAGGAGAGGTGCAAGAGAGCAGGAGTGTGAACTGAAGACCCAAGGGCAGGAACTGAGTGACCCAAAGAACTACTCCTATCCCAGGAATCAGGCCCACCCAGGAAAGGTAACATCAGCGATGTGTAACAAACGAACAAGCTTAGACATCATCCTTTAAAAAAAAAAAGTGTAAGTTTCCCTGTTAAAAGCAAACAAAGAGCAGCACAATGCCAACTCGAGTTCTGTCATTTTAAAAGACTGTGTATTCCATTTTTAATTTAATCTGATAAGATGGCACTGCTTACAAGATACTTAAAAACAAATGTCAACAGATGGCGCGAAGCCCACTCAGCAGAAACAAGGACTCAGCAGAGTGGGTGCCATGGTTTTTTAACTTCTCATGGCCCATACATCTTCCAGCTGGATGCTGTCCAGCGGCATTTCAGGGCCAGAAGATGACAAGAGACTATAACGGCAAGAATGGTACTTCTAAGTTAATACACACACACACACTACAGAAAATAATAAATCAAGATGCACTCAAAAAAAAGGGTTTGAGTTTTGCGTTTTGGTTTTGTTTTCTTTCAAAATATATCAGGTCGTTTTCTTATGAAGTCAAAGTCTGGGCCATAACTAACACAAAAATTATTCAATAATCTCAGGATTAGATGAATAATATATCTTCCCAAATATGTCAAAAACTGATTACTTTAACTGGTTGCTAAAATCAGTATTTTTTTTTTTTACAAAATAAAGTGTTCAAGTTCAAGCTAATAATCTCAAATTTTAAAAATAATAATAAGTTTTAAATTCCTGAGACATGGACAATTAAAATTACTAAAAGAAAGATGCCCTCAGCACAGCTATATCACCTTCTTTCTGCCTTCTTATCCTCCAGTTCCTGAGTGGGCTGAAGAAGGAATTTTCCAGTCACCAAATACAACCATTCACAAGAAATCAGAACTTGAAAGCAAAAGAAAATTCAAAACAAACAGAATTTCTCTGTTTATAGCTTAAGACAACACATGAAAACTCCACAGTGGTCAAATCATTCAAGGAGTATTTACTGGGTACATAACACACAGAGCATCCTGGCAAACGCCACAGGTCAGATCGACCAAACTTTCAAAACAAAACTGTGAATATGAATATTGACAAAAGTTATGCACTCCTAAGTACACGCAGCAACCGAAGATACAGGTTAGGATCTGACGGGCTGCCATTTCCAGGACATTCTGTTATTCCATAAAATTAAATGCACCTTTTGAATCAGAACTAGTAATTCCCACTGAGGAGGAAAAGCTGAAGAAACAGAGTTGCTATGGAAAGAGATCTCTGTGTGTCTTAAGACTAGATGGCTCCCAGCAATTTTTTTTTTACACCACACACACACACACACACACACACACACACACACACACACACACACACCCCACATCTCTTTCTCTCCAAATGCCAACAATAATTCTTCTGGTTTCATAACTGTGGGCCAGTGTCTGAAATTGATGAGCACTGAGAGGTGGTATATCACAATCAAGAGGTAGCATCTAGAAACTTCTGATAGCTGCTTCTGTGTCTTGCTCTTCTGCAGACAGATTCAGCACTTTCAGTTGTAAAACAATGAAGTTCACAGAAAACCAGCATTAAAGTCTGAAAATCAAGCTGCCTTGTCTTTTACTGAGACGACAGCATGGATTTGGAAAAGCCTGTTGTGTCTTACATGCCGACCACAGGCCTCTTTCATTCCCAGGTAGCTATTAGCAAACATGGCCCATCGTCACATCTGAGGGTGATGATACAATGGGCGCCCTTATTCCTTCCTATGAAGGTCTCAAAAATACCTACTTTAACTTTAGAAATGGAACATTTTTATCATTTATTTACTTGCTTAGACCGGACTCATTTCTGCCACATTAGTACACACCGAAAACAGATTTCAGACTCTAGCAGGATGAATGGGTCCCCAAACTGGTAGTACAGCAGATTTCAATACTTTCAGAGTCTGTAAACAGGGAGGAAGATATGTTCTGTGCTACAAATGCATGCTTTGTGAACATGAAGCTCAACTTCATATATATATATGAGGTAATATATATATATATATATGAGGTATAAGTACCTGCAGAATGAAATGAAACAAAATGCTGGAGGAGTACATGACAAGTACTAAAAAGTCTTAGCTTACAAGTGAAAGTCCCTTTTCAGGGCCTATGTTCCTCTCCCTGGATAGCTACAGCAAAAAGTGATAGCTTTGGTAATACTTGCCCTGAAATTCCTCTCGAAATTAACGTGGAGAACAGCACCGTTGGCCGATGTCATTATCAGTAACTCGGACAGTTACTTACAGCAGGAACTTCCAGATGAAAGTGCTTTTCTGCAGAGAATACTGTTTCTATCTCTGGTTACACACCTTAAAGGAAAGACGTGTTCACCAGGATTTCTTCAGTAAACCTCATGCCAAGATCAAATAAGATTACAATATTTTCCCCAAACATATCAGTGGAATGGCTCGCTTCTGCTAATACAGAAATAGAGCAAATACGTTTTTACATAGCCAGTGATTTAGAAAAGCAAACTGGCAAGAAAATACGGTAAGATCCTAAATAGAACAGGAAGTGTCTACATTCAAGCAAGAAGAGCCTGCTTCTTCACAGAACCCATGCCCTTATCTGTACTGTAGTCTCGCCAGTACCTTTTCTCCTATTCTGCCTCCATTTCTTTAGTTATAAAGAATCGCCACTGCAAGCTACTGCATTATGGCTTTGAATATTACCAGTTCTGACCATTCTAGAGTGACTCGAAAACGCGGAACACGTTGTCATCTGCAATTTTCTGTCAACAGTGAGGGAACTGCCATTGTTTCCCTCAAGAAACACTCAGGCTTCCTTATCCCACACGACAGAAGAAGGTGGGCTGTTAAGTTAAAACCCATAACCTACAATTACAGAAGAATTCAAGATCTAAGCACAACCCTCTTAAATATCAAGTGATTGCTGCTCCAGTAACTTGCTGAAAATTGAACACAATTATTTTTTAATGATCATAAAATTTGCTGCTGAGTCATTCTTTGCCTACCTACATAATTCCGAAAGTTCCAGCACTTTCTTACACAGCCTTCACAACGGCGATCTAGACACTCTAAAGGCTGTAACTGGAACAATGCTATTTCCCAACCGCAGCACTCCAAATGGACTCTTTATCTGACCTTACCATTAGTTTCAACTTTACACAGTAGTACAGAAAAATAAGGGAAACCCCTAAGATGACAGCTGTCAAAGCTGACTGCAGAGCGGGAAGTCATACTTTCAGGTCCCTATAATTATCATTTTACACAGGTCAGGAAGAATAAACTGATTCAAAGTGGCACGTTTTTACCTAACACCAATATCACCGTGTATCACATTAACTAGATTCTAAGCCATCTAGACTGGTGCCTTTTACTTCAATATAGTGTCTATTTAAAGCAAAGATTCATTTCTGTACTATAAAACAACAACATTGCATTTAGTTCTAGAAGCAGATAACATTTAGAACCACTGTAATTTCCCTAAATCTCCTTTTCTTACAAACTGTTTTGAAAGCACTGAATTTGTTTTACCTTTATTTGTAAGAAATCCTGAAAGTAAATATTACCGAATACATCAACCCAATTTATAGTTAGCAGCATGAATTTGTATGCTATATACTCAAGAATATCATCCATGTCAGAACTATGTCACTTGTGGTATTAGCTTTACCAGCAAATGCCTTTCTTAACAGTCAGTTCTAAAGCAAACTCCACCCACCAAATACTGATGTTTAGTGGTGATGAGCTTAAATCAATTATACTACATTCCAAAGGTAGGCCAGACAAATGAAACAAATCAATTGAGAGGAAATTTATTAATTAGCTAATTAATTCATTAAAATGTACATAAAATAAATATGAAAAAGCTCCTCTTGATACCACCGCCACTTTGTTTCCTTCTGCAGAGACAACAGTCATTAGTGATGTGACAAATTCTTGCTTTCTTTTTGAATAGTCACACCAGTGTTTCTCAGCTATAAATACTGATCGCTTGCATCATCAATTACTTAGTGACAGTCTGTTGACGCCTGCATTCTTGCTTGTATGATCTGAGACATCTTCCCAGAATCTCTCTACCTGTGCCTGCTTACATGAAGAAATCAAAGGTGACGGTGTGTGGAACAGCAGCTATCTTCTCCAAACCAAAAGCAAACATCTACAGAGAAGAACAGAGCACAGTCTACAGGACTCTTCCCAGGAATCTACCCTCTGACAGCCTGCCAGACTCTGAAAAGTCTATTATTCTAATCAGTTTGGGATAAGGTAAAAGGCCCATTATTTCTCATTTGAAGATGAGAAAAGAATTATCCAGAGCCAGAACACTGCCACAAACTCAACATCACAGTGTCATCTACTCCAAATACTTCTGTCAAAGGGCAAACTTTATGGTCAAAATGGAAGTTTACAGAGAGGACAGAGAAAAGTGACCAGAAACAAAAGTCTCAATAGACTTCATGGGTATACTGCAGAGGGAACTAGGCCATAGGGTGTATGTTGGGGTTGGGGAAGAGAGCTAGTTACCCTATTAATCACAGTCTTCATCTAATTACAGTATTCTCCATGTAGCTTTAAAACATAATGGGAGCCAGACATGGTACAGCACTCCTGAAATCCACCTCTGGAGACTTGAGGCAGGAGGAATGAATATATATATATATATTTGGCATGTTCTAATAAATGATAAATAAATAAATAGGTCAAATTGATTTCTCTGAATTCTAACAACTTTTAAACTTGTTTTTAAATTTAAGAATGGTCAAATAAACCAGCAGATTATTTGCTGGTTGAGGTAATTTTTTCTGGAAGTAATCTAAGTCCACTCTTAGGCCACCATTCCTCCTTCCTTAAAAGTTTAAAGACACTGCACACAATGTAGCAGACTCAACAAGCCTCTCCACTGCCACAGTTGAATCTAAAACACAACCTACCTTTCTAAGGTTGCATTCTGGGAGCACAAATCAAGAGAGCTGTAGAAAGCTGTCGTCATATTACTATAAACAAAACCACAAGCACAGAGTCGTTTGTAAATAGCAATTTGTCATCCAGCAAAAGCCAGATCACAGCAATAAAGATAACTGTTGGGAAAAAAAAAAAACCCAGGCACGCCAAAGGACTGATCTGACTATTCCTATATGTATCAAATACAGCTGCAGATACATTTTATAAGAGGAGAAAAGACCTCAAGAGCAAAGATAGCTCCTCAAAGACAAGCCACTTCCTGTGTTAAGGAATAATTGCAAGAATGGCAACTGACATGAAGGTTTCAGAAAATACGGACTAAAATAATGTCTTTGTGTATTGCATACTATGTGTATTTTAAAATACAAAATAAATTCTGGAATTTTTTCCACTTAGCATACGTGTTGCTTTCCACTTGTTAAATATAAATATAATATTCAAAGGGATCAAAATAGATTATCGTCTCAATATGCTAATCCTGAAAATTTTATGCATGACAAAACGTTGTCTAGAAGCTTGTGTCAGGACTTTCAACCAATGACATAAAATGTGCAAGAAAGCATAAGAGAAACAAAGCCATGGCAGTGTGCCCATCTGAAACTCAGGAGTCATCAATATTTTTTTTATGTAAACAAAATCTTCCAGTAGAATCCCTATCAAAACAAGTGGGAGATTAATGTTTCCTATTTTGAATCTACGGCCTGCACTTATATATCACTTCTGAAAAAAACACATATAAATCAAGATTTTGGAGTTATGGGTGTGCCTATGTACTACTGGAGGGAGTCATTTATAAAACACCACACTGAAACATGAGGCAAAAGGCTACGGAATGGTTGGACGCTGGCTCCGCCTATTAACTGGTGAATATATCAAGCAATTAGTTTTACATGGCTTACTTGATGGCAGTAACAATCTAAATCCACACTTTAGAAATCCAGGTTTGACATCTAAAACGGGGAATGTGACAGGGCTCTTTTCGCCCCCTAGCAACACATAGTATCTTCTTTGTAAACTATTACTTTGTTTAAACAAAGTATCTTTACGATGGAGCGATACCTAAATCTCACACATTAAGAAGATACTTGCTGATCACAACACAAGACTATTGTGCATCTGAAACTCTTTCGCCATTTTATTTTTCAGAGAGCTATTTCTATCCCCTCTTTATTTTGACGGCTCTATGGAACCTACTTTGAAGTAAGAATGATTCCAATATAATCAAAAGGAGAGAAAATATTTTATCCTCTCACAAAAGAGACCATAACACACACACACACACACACACACACACAGCGCAACACAACATAACACAACACAACTCAAAACTTTAAAAACTGAGCAAATGTAGAAGGAGCAAGTATTCTTTCTAAAGCTCAAGGGAATATGTATCACGGTCTTAGGGCAGGCGCTGGGTTACTTTCACCTAAGTGTTCCTGGAGCAAATGACTTGATTGCTTTGCACTCTAGCTAAATGCTCTGCTGCATAAGATACCATCTCTGATCTCCTCACGCGTGCGCGCGCGCGCGCGCGCACACACACACACACACATACACACACACACACACACACACACACACACACACACACACACACACCGCCCCCATCACGCCTTCCAGTTTCAGAGGCCCGCTCTGCACAAGCTGGTGCCCATCTCAGCTTTGCTCAGAACCTGACCCCAAGAATAAGTGTCACTACTTAATCCTTTCGAATCTGCAGTTCCTCCCCCATTCCACACTGGAATACAGTGAGGATGGTGGGATCCCTCCAAAGGAGAGAAAGGGCAACCACGTTGTCCCCTTCCTCACCCCACACAACCCCCGGGCTTCTCCTAGTCAACAACCCAGAGCCATCCCTGTCAGTTGTACACATACATGTCATCCCTGGCAATAAAGACAACCAAATAGCCCGTTACCAAGGGGGTGTTAGGAGCTTGGGGACAAGGGAGCACCGTGAGCTTCCCACCCTAGAGGTGTGCACCAGCAGGGAACCCTTTAAGAGCAATGACAGGTTGGCGGCAGTCAGCCATGGGTGGCAAAGGAGGTCGACAGAGGATCGCCACCGCTCGCTTCGCTCCAGGCCTGCGGGGAAATCCCGGGGCGGCAGCGGGGGCTCCGGTCGTCCCCCGCCTGGCGCTGCCCCCACGCGGCCCCGGTCCCCCCGCCCCCGCGGCGCGCGGCAGCCGGAGCTGGGCTCCCCCCACGCTCTCCCGCTCTCTCGCGAGTCCTGTGCAGGCCCTTCCCGCGGAGGGGGAGGGGGCGCCCAGGGAACTGCTGCAATGGAGCGCCTGGAGCAATGTGCCGGGGCGAGCCAGTCCGCGGCAAGCCACGGCCACATAAAAATGCCCTATTAATTTTTTAAAAGCCATAAATCACCTCCCCTCCCTCTACAAAGAGCAAACCATAAACCCGATCCCATGCAAGCCCGCGAGCAGCCACCCACTTCCTATTTCTGTCACAGCAGCTACACCCTGCCAGCAGTCACCCCCCCGGGCGCCCCCTCCCGCCACCGCCACCCCCGCCACCGCCTCCCAGCCACTCAGCCATTTGCCAACTGCTGCCCCCCGTCCACAAAAATAAATAAATAAATATAAATAAATAAATAAATAAATAAATGCCCCGATTAGGGCCGGGTGGGCGGTGTGGGGGCAGGGCGCGGCGGAGGAGGGGATCGCCCCTTGCAGGAGATCCTAGAAGGTCCCCGGCGCTAGCCGGAGAGGGACAACCGGAGCGGGGGAAGGGCGGACGGTCGCCTGCGGCACTCGGTGCACCCCGGGCCGCCGCGGCGCTGCGCTTACCTTTCACCACCCTGTCGGTCGTCGACAACTTGGGATCAATCGCCTTGGGCTCGGACATCTCCAGCCACCGGGAGGGGGGGACAGCGACGCGCTGCTCGTCCCGTCCGACTGCACACCCCGACCGCACCGGCGGGCCAGACACTCAGCGCCGCCGCTGCCGCGCTGCAAACCGCTCGGCTGGAGCTCCGGGCTCTGGGCTGGCTCGAAAGTTACTGCCGGCTCCGCGCGTCCCTCCTCCGCCGCCGCCGCCTTCACTCCTCCTCCGCCGCCGCCAGCCCCGCCGCCTCGCTCCGGGCTGCGCGTGTGTGCTGGTTATTTATTTATTTTCTGAGCACGCCTCCCGGTTCTTCTTTTATTCTTGGGGACGGGGCGGGGGATGGGGAGGAGAAGCGCACGCGAGCACCCACCCCGGCACCGACACCGGGCGCCGCGCAATGGAGCCCCCACGCGCGCACACGGTCGGGATTAAGACCGATCACATGGGGAGGGCCGGGGGCGAGGGAGGAGAGGCAGGGCCACGGATGTCAGCGCCGCCAGCCGCGCCTCGGCTTCCCGGTGGTGGAGAGGCGGCTGCCGCTGCGGCCGCCGCTGCTTCCCCACGCCGATTGTCGCCGGGCGCCGCCGGGGCCGCGGCAGCCGTAGACGTCCCGCCGCTGCGCTCGTCCGCGATCCTTCTCTGCCTCGCGGCGCCGCTGCTTCTCCACGCACAGGCAACAACCGCTGAGCTCGGTGGACACAGTCCGGGGCACAACCTCGCCTCCGCCGCCGCGCCGGCCGCCGCCACCACCGCGCCCGCCTCCGCCTCCTCCCCTTCCTCCTCACCGCCCCCGCCTCCAGCGCCCTGGCCACCTCCTCCTCGGGGTCCGCCTCAGGGCCCGCCCCACGTTGCACCTCGCAAGCTCATTGGCTGAGGCGCGCGTCTCTCATCGCTAAGGCGGTGGTCTGTGTGACCGCCCCGCCCCCTGCTCTGTTTTCTTCGGGGTGCCAGTCAGTCCCGCGGGCCTGCTGCCTCCACCGCCCTGTGACCGCTCAAGTGTCACTGGAGTGGGTAGGGAGGAGGGAGGCTGGGCCAGGAGTAGGGCCCCGGAGGAGCTGGGCTGCTGCGTGCCACCGCGCCCGCCGGCTCCCGAGGTCCCGAACACACTCCCGGGTGTGTCGCGGTCGCTGCGAGTGTGTGCGTGGCCCGCAGTAGTGAGTTCGGAGACCCAGGAGGGAGGAAGGAGGAGTGCCCGACGCTCCGGGCTGCGGCGCAGCTGCTGTCGCTGCCGCAGCTGTCCAGGGAGGATCGCCAAGGAAGGCGACGAGTAAACAGCTTACCTTGGGGGAAGCAGCTCTGCCTGGGCTAAGTGGACGCAGATTACTGCTGGTGGGGTGATTAGTATGCGTGCACAACTTCACGGGAAGAGGCGAAAGTGTGTTTGGGGCGCTGCGGGATTCCTATCCAAGGAGGATAGGAATGGACTGGAGCCTATGCGACCCTGGTGGCTGTGCTCAGTGACCCTGGACGCCCTAAGAGATAAGAGGAGTCGGAAAGACTCAGGAGAGGTCGCATTTTCACAGGAGCTAACAGTCACTGGTGGGGATAGGTGACACTAAGTGTTTTCCCGCTCCTTCCAGTCAGTCACTCGGTGCTCAAGATGCATGTAGGGCCTTGGCTTGTTGCGGTTTCTCAATAGTCCCTCATAAGAAGGAAAATAAGGGACAGAGTATGAAATGCTAATGGCCTAGTTTCTTTCAAACAGCTCTGGTTTGAGGAAGGGTCTATCTCTTCAGAATATCTTCTGGGCACAGACCTCCCCTTCCCCTAACTCAACCCCAAGGACTAGCAAGGAAATTATGAAGAGAGCTGTATGAATTTCTCACCCTTGTCCTTCCTGTTTTACTTTCAAATTCCTTCAGTATCAGGGTTTTCCTATTTCCTGACTTGAACTGTGGGCTCTAGAAAAGGCCTACAGAAAGGTGTAAGAAACTGCTGGTGACCCACTCCTTTTGTCCCAACAGGGAGACAGAGGCAGGAGGATCTCTGTGAGTTCCAGGCCAGTCTGGTCTATAGACTGAGTCTCAGGACAGCCAGGACTGTTACACAAAGAAACCCTATCTTGGAGTGGAAAAGGTTTAGGAAGCTGGGAGTTGGAGACAAAGGAACAGTTCTGGCCAGGGGGATTAGATGAAACTCAAATCCGAAATAAAATAAAATAAAATAAAATTTAATAGCATACTGGTGACCCTGGAGCATGATAACTAGGTAGCATCAAGGAATTTAGAACAGAGGATACTAAAAGGGAAGGCCTGCCAGTCAAAGGAAGAGATGGAGAGAGTAGGCACATCCCATCAGCAAAGGGAGGCTGCCCCTGGTGGCCGGATTTCTGCTGCTAAATTTGCAACCTCTAGGGTCCTTGCTTTCAATAAGATCTATATAGCCCAGTGGAGTTTTCAGGGAGCATAAAATTATCTTCAAGCAGACTGTATAATCTCCTCAGTTAGGGGTTGTTGCAAACAGCCTCCTGGGCTAGAACAGAGCTAGTTGCCAAGGCAGATTTGGGAAGCTGGTCCCTGGCCAGATGGCTGGAAGAGAGGGAAGAATGCCAAGACCTGTGGGTGAGAAGGACCTGCTCAGGAAAGACCAGGAAACCTTATCTGGGGATAGTCACTTTTAAGGCCAAGACTCCCTCACCCACACGCTGCTCACAGATGCAACAGTTATTTAGAGAAACCTCCCCTGGGCATAGGAAAGGCACTCTTGAACTAGGTTCAGAGGCTGAAAATATCAAACACATTGAAAAGTTTTATGGTGAAGATAGGAAGGAACTAAAGGTACACCTTTCAGACACACCCTTCAGTCCACCACAAGTCTAGAACAGCACCTAGCTAAGGTATGTGTGTGTTTGGGGGGGTGGGGTAACAAATGATAATCACTTTGTACAGCACATCAATCATCAGGTATTTTCAGCGTGTGTGTGTGTGTGTGTGTGTGTGTGTGTGTGTGTGTGTGCGCGCGTGCGCGCGTGCGTGCATGTGTCCATAGCACTGTAATGTAGTACATATTAAGTAAAGTTGGATTCTTAAGTACTGTACAGGACCCTGCCAACCAAGAAATAGCTAGGTCCAGACACCTGGCCTACTCAACCAGATAGCCAAGGCATCCCTGTTAGTCAGCCATCCCTTCAGAAGGCCAGCTCCCTGCTGTAGCTGTCCTTTTCCCTTTCTCCTTAAATCCTGTTAGAGTCCCCAAACAGTTCTTGACTCTATTCAAACTGACAAAGATTAACTTACATTAGAAATTCACATTTTCAAGGTGACAGCTTCAGTTTTCAGGACCTGACTTTGAAAATGTCCTCTGCTTATGAAGAGAAAGTAAAATTAAAAAAAAAAAGTGATAAAAGACAACATTTCATCCACTACGGAAAAAATAATATGCTTTTCCTTCCTCCGTTTAATTACCTCCAGGACTAGCAGCTTTCCTGTTTGAAATTCCAAGTCACAGCCTGACCACAATGAGTCCATGTGATTAGTTCTTGGTATTGATGATACGGGCAAAGTTGTCTGTGGCATGCCAGAAGAGTGATGGAGCCCTTGATATGCATCCTTCCATTTGTAAGCTCCTTCGGCTGAATACAGAGCTTTCTAAGATCCTGCTATGGACAGAGTATCAAATAGAGATGTCTTATTATTACAACACCAAGAAATGCTGATCACCTCCTTAGAAAGACTGCATGAGGCTTTACATGAAGAACTAATCATTTTAGTGTTAGTTGCTAGGATTTATAAATGTATTCATTAGAAAATTAATATACAGCCGTTACGTATTTTATTCCAAAGTAAAGTGTCTACTAAAACACAGAAGTGCTACCTCAGTGTTATATAAGAGAGCAACCAGATGACTAAAAACATTCTCACCTATCTTAATACATGGACATCTGATCTTCATTTATAGAAATGAACAATTCATGTATCAGTTATGTTTTGAATACCTGTGCGAGGTACTGGCTCATTGGTCAACAAATGTGAAGAATTTGGTCAGATAGTTCATTTTAGTCTTGATGTATAGGTCTCACAGATATGTCATCCTTGCAAGCATCAACGTGCAAGGTGCTGCTCCCACACAGAGTAATGTATTATAACCTTGATGGCATGTCTTAGGGTTTTACTGCTGTGAACAGACACCATGACCAAGGCAACTCTCATGAGGACAACATTTAATTGGGGCTGGTTTACAGGTTCAGAAGTTCAGTCCATTATCATCAAGGCAGGAACATGGCGGCATCCAGGCAGACAAGGTTCAGGAGTAGCTGAGAGTTCTACATCTTCATCTGAAGGCTGCTAGCAGAAGACTGGCTTCCAGGCAGCTAGGATGAGGGTTTTAAAGCCCACACCTACAGTGACACACTTCCTCCAAGCAGGCTAGACCTACTTCAACAAGGCGACACCTTCTAATAGTGCCACTCCCTTGGCCGAGCATATGCAAATGGAGTGAATGTTGGAGGGGGGTTGTAATCCATAGCACTGAAGTGATCCACACAATTTTCTCCCACTGATAAAAATCATGGAGAGTGAAAAACAATTTGTATTTTTTATTAAGTGCTGTGCTGGCACATAATTTTGTGTTTTATCTCAACTTAAGGCAAGCTAGAGTGATATGAAAAGAAGGAAGCTTAATTGAGAAAATTCCTCCCTAGGACTAGTCTGGAGGCATACCTGTAGGGCATTTCCTTGACTAGTGATTGATGTAGATAGACCCAGTCCACTGTGGGTAGTAACGCCACCTGCAGGCGATCCTGGGGTGTTTAAGAAAGCAGATTTAGCAAGCCGTGGGAAACAAACCAGTCAAAAGCACTCCTCTATGTCTTTTCCCTCAGTCCCTGCCACCAGGTTCCTACCCTGCTTGAGTTCCTGCCATGACTTCCCTCAGTGGTAAAGTAGTACCAGGAAGTAAAAGAAGAAATAAATCCCTTTCCTTTGAAAGTTGTTTTCAGTCCTGTTGCTTTATCATGGAAATAGAAATCCTAAGACATGTGCTTTGTTAGTTCCAGAGGAATTAGCAAGTAAGAAAATAAATAAGTAGTAGATAAATTAATAAGAAAGGAAAGAGAGAAAAGAAAAGAGAAACGAAAGGAGGAATTAAATATACAGTGTTCTGTATTCTATTTTGAAAACAGCATATATTTCAGATTCTGGATATTTCCTTGGTTCACTGGAATAAAACCAACTTAGATCTCTATAATGTGTTTTGAAATTCAGTCTCTCAGCATTTTCTTGGCACGTTTTGTATCTACATTCAACATTGAAATGGGAGTATAGTTTTCTCTCACTGTGTGCCATTGTCTAGTTTGAGTAACTAGGTAATGCTTCTTAGAATGAGCTGGGTAGTATTCTTTTCCTTTCTACTTGATGGACCAGTATGAGGAATATTGATGTTACTTTTTTCTTGAGTAGTTGGGAGAATTTGGTAGTGAATCTATCTGATCCCGGGCTTTTCTTTGTTAGGGTACTTAAAAATAATTTAATGAAATAAAGCAAATGAATGCAAATTCCCTGTATCTCAGGAATCCTGGGCTACCCTGGAACTTACTACAAACCAGAGGACAACCTTGAACTTCTGATCCTCCTGTCTCCATCATAAAAGCTGGGATTACAGGCATTTGCAAGCATTCATCAACATTCTCAGTTATACACAATGCTGGGAATCAAACTCTGAGCTTCATGAACACTAGGCAAGCATTCTACCAACTGAGCTACATCTCCATTTCTATTTTCTTTTTATTTTATTGGATATTTTCTTTATTGGCATTTCAGTTGTTATCCCCCTTTCCGGTTCCTACCCCCAAACCCTCTATTCCATCCCCTTCCTCTGCTTCTATGCAGGTGTTCACCCATCCACCCACCCACTCCCAGCTCCCCTACCTCAAATTCCCCTACACTGAGGCATCAAGCCTTCCTAGGACTAAGGGCCTCCATTTCTATTTACAGTGTCATTGCTTATAATGGGTTTAAGTTGTTAATAGCATCTTGATCAAATTTTAGTAAATTGAAAATACTTAGGAATATTTGCACTTCTGCTAGCTTTTCCAGTTATTTGAAATATAAATTATCAAAACATTTCTTAATGATTAGAAATTATTTTAATATTCTGTGGTTTATTTCTCTTATTAATTTAGGTCTTTTATCTTTCATTTGGTTAGTTTTGTCAGAAGTTATCAATATTATTTTTCCAAAAAAGAAATCAACTTTTAGTGATTTTCTACATTATCTCTTTAGCTTTCATTTTATTAATTTTAACCCTGATCTTTATTATCTGTTGCTAGGCATTGCTTTGGAATTTTTTTTTTCTAAGACCTAGAGGTGCATCATTAGGCTATTTCTTTAAGATTACGCTCATGTATTATTCTAGGCATTCATAGCTCTAAAAGTTTCATTTCAGAAATTCCTGAATTGTATCACAAAGGGTCTAGTAAGTTCTGCTTTTCTTTTCATTTGACTCTAGAAACTTTTAAGTTTCTTCCCTTATTTCTTCAGAGGCTCATTGATCATTCAAGAATGCATTATTCAGTCTCCAAGTATTCATGTAGTTTCTCTTTTTTCTCTTGCTATTGATTTCCAATTGTGTTGCTTTATGAAGAGATCAAGAAATTATCTTGACTCTTTTCATATTCGTTAAGACTTGATGTATGGCCTACAGTGTGGTCTATGATAGAGAAGGTTTCTTGAACTGTTGAGATATAACTCACCTGCTGGTTGGAAGAGTCTGTGTTTGTCTCTTATATCCATTCAATCTAAGGTATAATTAAACTCTGAATTTTTTTTTGCTTGTTTTTTAGTATGCATGACCTAAAACGATGAGAGTGGGATAATGAAGCCACTCACAAAAATCATTATACTTTTAGATACATTGTTCTCTTCATTAATGTGTAGTGTTCTTCTTTACCTCATCTTATTAATTTTAACTTGATATCTACTTCATCAGCTATTAGAAATAGCTATACCTGATTGTTTTGGACTTTCATTCATTTGATAGATTAACTTGTACCCTTTGACTCTCCATTTGTGGTTATCATTGTTAGTGAGGTGTATTTCTTAGAAACAACAGATAATTGTATGTTGAAAAAAAACAAAACAACTCCCCCCCACAAAAAAAAAACCCAAAAACAAAATCCATTTCTCCTCAAAGGATACAGTGTCTTCTGGACACAGAAGGACTGACATACATATGAGCTTACAGAGAGGCTGGCAGCATGCACAAAGCCTGTACAGGATCAAACCAGATAGAGTCTCAGTGCTCAGAAGGAGAAGTGGGAGTGATTTCCCATCCCTAATGAAGGAACTATCTCCCATTGACAAACACTTGCAAAGGAAAAATTAGTTTCCTCCAATGGAGTCTCAGAGGGCATATAAGGAATGTTTAAGGGCACACCCCATGCTCAGCAGTAGACGACAACACAAATGAATTCAGTGGTATTTTTATAGCTATGTTTTGTCTCATATTGTTTGTTTAGGTATTTTTATCTTACTGGTCTTTTAGTTGTATATATGGTTTTCAATTTTGTATTTCAATGGGTTTTGTTTTGGTACGTGGGTTTTAGTGTATTGCTTGTTTTAAATTAAGATTTGTTTGTTTGTTTGTTTGTTTTTTATATATGCCTTTTTGTATGTGAGAGAGAGAGAGAGAGAGAGAGAGAGAGAGAGAGAGAGAGAAAGAGAGAGAGAGAGAGCCTCTAGTTAGATGTATGAGGATGTGGAGAAGATCTGAGAGAGGAAAAACCATGATCAGAATATACAGTAAAATTTAATAAAAATAAGCAAATAAATAAGTATAAATAAAATTTAGTCACACATTTTTTTCCCTAGCAGTGGAATTTCCTTCCTGATTTTTTTCTCACAGGATACTGATGTTTCATCTGCTTCTTTTATATCTTTATCTTGTCATTGATCCTCTTTACCGGTAACATTTTGAAATCTACATCTGGAATTTTACCTAACTCGATATCTTTGATTTTAGTAGTTGAAAAATCGTATTTCCTCGCTGCTTTTTATTGCTTTTTATTATTATTATTAAAATGGAAATATTTTTTTGTTTGAGCTCCCTTCTGATTTTGAGGGGTTGTTGTTCAAGTAGCCTGCTCTTGAAAGATCAATCTATATATAGTCCCACTCAGAAAAGAGCAAACATACTGCTTTGGATGCAGCTTCTGCTCCTCTGCACTCTGAATCTGTGCTCAGCCTGATTTTCTCCTTTTCCCTTACCCTGTGTCTTATGAATTAGTTAATTTATAGCCTCCTTCCTCCGCCCCTTCTCATAGAAATAGAGTATCATGTTCTTGTCCTGACTCATTGACACTGGCTCACATGAAGTCAGTTTCTATACTACTTTCTTACCCGTAAGTCCAATAGCAAATATATTATTTTGCTAATATTCATGGAGGGTGAACAGCACATATTTAATAGGAGTTTATTTACTGCATATAGCTATCAGGCCTTTGAAATGTAGCATGCAAATCTAAATTCTCAAAATCTCTGATCTTATGACACTTACATTCAAGTTAGCAGAGACAGAAGACAGAAAAAGAAAACTTAAAAACAATTGAACATACCAGGATGGAGATATCTGTGCAGCTACACAGACAAAAGTTCTAGGTAAAAGGACTTGGATTCTAAGGAATAAGATTCTTGTTTGTTTGTGGGTTTTTTTTTTTGTGTGTGTGTTTTGGTTTGGTTTGGGTGTTTTCGTTTTTGTTTGTTAAGCAGCTGTCAAAAGATAGCAGGATAGCTTGAACAGAATGAATTAGAAAAACCCACTGGGAATATATAAGGTCAGACTACATAGAACATCATAGACCATTGAAATGAGCAACATTTAATGATGACTTCAATAGGAGAATGATATGACATAACTTAAGACATAAAAGTAAACGTGGTAATTGGAAGAAGGGAGAAAGTGGAAAGGCCACTAGAGAGAATTGCTCATAATCCAAATATGCTTTATATTACTAGCAGCCCAGTCCTTAGTAAGCAGCAACTACTATCGTCCATTTGCTCAGGAAGGCCTCCAGATTTGATTTTGTTTTTGTTGTTTCTTGACTATTTTTAAACATTGCAAAATCCTGTGTCCATTTTATGAGCCAGTCTGTGAAGTCCACTTTTTAAACACACGTGGAGTTAGATGTTTCTATTTAATTCTAACATGTACAATCTAGAGGACCTCCATATTTTGTATGCTAAGTCTTGTGTTTAGTTGTGTTAACCTTTGAGATCTTTAAGGACTTTCAATATGTTAACTTATGCATGCACCACAGGTCTTATGGGACGGACTACATGCATTTACTTGTTGTCTTCTCAAAATTAGAGACAGGGGAGCCTTGAGACCAAGGACTTGAGATGTTCCTCACTAAACCTCCAGGGCCTGCAGCTAGCAAAGCACATAGTAGGTATTTAAAATATGTTTTCTGGATGAATGACAATTCTGTTATGATGCTACTCTAATTCAGTCTTCTGATCTTTCTCCATTGTTGAAATTAAACACATCAACACATTAATAATAGGAAAACAACTAAAGCTTTGTTTTTAGATGTCTTCAATGTATAAAATGTAACTTTGGTCATGACAGTTAGGTCAGGCTTGCAGGCTAGAGAATGGAATTAAGAAGTTCAGTTGTTAGCGTGAGGTGTGTCTCCCCTTGTCAGAATAATTGCTTGTGCAGATATACAGGGAGGGCATGGTATCCCTCATGTTTCTTCTTTTCAAATGTACACAGAGGTATATTGTCGGCAACATTCATGCTCTCTTGTGGTGAAAACTTAGCCTGGACATCAGCAGTTTTCATGGAAGAAGTGAATGGCACTGAGATTCTTAGAGCTGTCCCACAGGTGTTCCCTAGTCCTATTAAGAGCAGATCTGAGGTCCAGAGTGTCACCAGCTGTCTAAATTATATTGAATTTGCTTTAGGGTACCTGTGATGTTAGCATTCTTAGCTTAGGTTTAATGTTCAGTCACCTCATCTGCCAAACAATCCTCAGCTGCTTGGTCAGTCACTGTTGCCATGAGAACGTGCACCAGGAAAACTGGACATCTCACCAGGGGACATCAAAAGACTTGTGACACTTCCCTGACCCAACTTGCAAAAGTGACCTAGGTCAATCAGATGCCCTCAATGAAGAACTTGACATCAGATTCATGGGGAAGTTTAAACAAAAAGTTTGCCTGACTGAAGCTAAGGTAGCCAATGGCACATGACCCTCCGAAAGGTGTGTGAATAGATAGTGCCATTCTGGAGGGAAGAGAGTGGTTCGTGGTCAGAAATGCAGAGGAAGAAAAACTCTTACAATCTACTTCATGTTCCTCAGGCTTGATTGTTAACTTGGTTCAAGATAGCAAAGACTCCCCCATTGTACTTTTTGGAAGCTTTTTAAAAATGATACACACCTTACTAGGCCCATAGTGTGATTTAATAGGACCACCCACAGCCAAGGTGGCCTTTTCCACATCCCCCATTCACTTCCAAGTAGTCATACCTTCTCATTTCTGTGCCTATGAAACCCTGTTGCTTTTTTTCAGAAAATGACTCTATTCTCTTCCTGCTTTCAGTATCTCAGTTTTCTCTAAGTTTTTAATTCCCTGTGACAAAAATAAAAAGAGTAAAATAGTATAAATGCAAAAGGAAGAGGGAAAAACAGACAAATTTTGACTAAGGGTTCTGAGTAAGGTTTTATGCTCTTGTTACTTATTCTCCATGCTAGTTGCCATGTCATAGCCACATTTGAGAATATTATACAGTAAACCTTTGAAGTCTCCAATAGCCTAACAAGAGTTGGAAGTCTTCTGCAGATTATGGCAGACCCACATATTCCATGAGCTGGCTTACCATCCCAGTGGCTACAGTCAAATAGCACAAACATCAGAGGGTGTTTCTACAGCCACCCAGCAGGAGAGCAGAGGGCTCAAGCAGGGTTGAGTCCCAGATGTCAAGAGCGTCTGCCAGAAGTGACACTCACAAATGACCCCACTCACATTTCATTGGCATGAGCTCATCGCTGGACCACACCTATCTCCATAGAGAGCAATGGTATGTAATCCTTTTACATGTCCACAATTAGAGGAAAACCAAATATTTATAAAAGGTAGTAGTGCCCATTTGAATTTCTAAATAATCTAGTCAGCCCCATGGAATTGTCAGGCTACTATTTGACATCAGTGAGTAAGAATGTGTCTTAATTGCACTTCCCACAGGAGAATACTTCTGATCCTGCTCTGCTTCATGGATTGAGTTTCTGTAACTCTACTATGTATGTTGGAGCTACACCACTAGGGCTGGCTTTAGTGTTTGCTCATGTTCTCTGGAAACCTATGGTCCTATAGCAGATTACATTCGTGATTATTGTTTGTTATCTTTCCAGACTCCTACCAAGCTAGGGTATCAGCTTCAGCATTCCAGGGCCACTGTAGGTAGGCAGTGATAGAGTAGCAGTTAACAAGAATTAACAGTGTACAATAGAGTTGGATTTAAAAGAAACAAAGAAAGAAACAAGTTCTCTTGCTTCCAACTCTTTTTATAAATTACATTTTTAAAAGTTGGGTGACAAGACTTGCTCCCAAGAAGGTAGGCTTACAACAATCTCTATGCCAGGTGTTGACTACTTCCATATGCAACATGTAACACACTGTCCTTGCAAGATACAAAGAAATCAAGCCACAAGTGAGCTGAGAGCTTCCCCCCTGCTGGCTAACTTTCTTAGTGCCAAAGGTTACTTTGTGACCTGCTAAGTGTGAAAAAAAAAATCTCCAAAGGTCTTACCCAACTGTGAACTGACAAACTACATTATCAGTCTGTCAATAAAGAAGGCTGTGCCTAATTGAGCAACAGTGGTAAGACTGTTATGGAGTTAAGCAACCCTTTTCTGATTGGTGTACAGCTCACTCGCAGAGAGGCATCCATCCTCGATACTGTATGCATCTGGTCAAAAACTCATGCCTGTTGGAGGTCAACTAGCTACTGATGCTTAGCTGAATTGACGTAGCCTCAAACTATTGTCTAATATTTATATTTGTATCCATAAACAAATGTTATTCTCAGTCATAATGAGAGAAACCTTTCATGGACCTAGTGAACTATGGTGAATGCAGAGACTCGTGGCTGCTCCAAAGTGCTAAGAATAAGTAGTGGCCCTAAACTAGACATTTGGACACATACATATATACCCAGCCCAGAGGCTTAGGGAACATTTTAGAACAAAAGCTAGTAAGAATGTAAGAGCTGTAAAATAAGAGAAGGGCAAAATAATGTCACCTGATGAGCATGCCACTGCCACTGTAAACCATAAATTCATAGCAGCTATTGCTACCTATACTGGGCCTGCACAAAAATGGATCTGTCAGCAGTCAAGCAAGGAGGTAGGAGTGGCTCATGAGGCTTCACCTCTTCTGTTGATATTCAGGCTACTTATTGATTCTGGGAGACAGAGACAGGAGAGTCATTGTCTTAGCTGTGGGCCCAGGTTCTTCTGGATAATTCCAAACCCATGGTCACACAGACTGCCTAGTCCCAGTTAAACAATTTGGGTCATAATTCAGAACAAAAAGATATAAATGTATGAAAGAGACTGAAAAGAAGGGGAAGAGTTGGGTGGGAGTGTAACGGGGATCAGAGAGATCACAGGGTAAAAGAGATAATTATTATTATACACTTGTATGAAATAGTCAACACATTAATTATTAAATAAATAACTTGTTTTAAAGTTCTTTTAATATATTATAGCTACAAGTGAGCACAGTTCTTTTTCTCACTTTAAGAGTTTTAAACATATTTTCCACAAATATGAATATATAGCTATATGGTGCATGTATATATGTGTCACACGCAGAATGTGTGACTAACACACTTCTGTGAGTCATAGCCTTTTCTAAAACATTAATATTGTCATTTTAATAATATATGACCTTTTTTTTTCATTATGTTGGCTTACTGCCACGCATATTTTGTGGTTATCCTGTTTAGAAACTGTTTTAGATAGCAAAACATATTTTTCCCGTCTCATTTTGTTGCTCCTATATTGTTATGGCAAGTCTTCTATGTCAGTCTGACAAGTGTGGAAGACCCAGGCTTTTAGTTAATTATTAATCAAGATGTTGCTATGAAGGTGATTTATAGATACACTAATTCACTCGTCATCAATTGGCTTTAAGTAGATTACTGTAGATAACACAGATGAGCCTCATCCCACCATTAGAAAATCTGATGAATAAAATGTGAGAGGCATAAAGCAAGGACACATAAATATCTCCCACAGGAGATCCTGAGTATAAGTCACCTTACACTTGTACACATCTGGCCAAGAGGGCCTGGTAAACACATCCAGTGCTCTTTGGGAAGATAGCCATAGTGGGACAGGAGTTCCTGCACACTCTCCAGCTCTCTCCACACACAGAGAAAATGCTAAGACAGCTGTAGATGCAGGTAAAGGCACCTGGGGAGCTGTCACAGAAATGGAGAAGAGGAGAAATGCAGTGAGCATCTTTGATCAGGATTGAAAAAGACTTGTGAAGGGGGCTGGGGCAAGGGGAATAACCAAACCTCATTGAAAAAAGAAAAAAAAACTGTCTCATACAAGGCTGAATTGTGCGATTTCATGTGGGTTGTTCTCACCATCCCCCTCTCCACACCACTTTCAATTCTCACAAAAAAAAAAAAAAAAAAGACTGTTTTATTTCCTGAGATTCTTGAGTCAAACAACATACCCTTTAATTCCTTTAAAGAAAAAAAAAAGTATTACTAAGACAGGAAGTAACTTTGACTAAAATTGGAACTACACTCTGTTCCAGGTGTTTGGAGCTAGGTCCTCTCCCCAGCCTGGGAAGGCGTTGGGTGTATGCTGAGTGTTTTATTTGTTCAGACTTATTTCCAACATGACTCATCCACATGATTCCACAGGACAGCACCTCACGTTCTATAGCTCGGGACAGAGCCCACATGTCTTCTTCCCCACATGCTTTCTTTGTTGAAAAGCTGAAGAAGTTTAGTCTTTCTCTGGAAGGTTAGAGTTATGCCATACAATGTTCATCCACCATGTTATTCTGCTTCTGGACAGGAAAAGTGGAAGAAAGTTTCCCCAGAGAGAACGAAATGTGATTCACAATGTCTGAAAAGAACAGAGAGAAAAGGATGACTACTGGTAACCTGTGCCCTTCCCCTAGCCTTGAGCAGGCCTGAGAGACCTTGTTTACCACCACAGACCAAGTGATAAGGATCTAGGTGGAGTTACCCACCTTGGCTACACAGAACACAGAAGCAGAACTGCCCCTGGGCTAGCCTTGAGACATCTCTGGCTGTGACCTACAACGGATTATGGATTATCCCACCCATCTCCGGCTGAAACCAGGAGGGGTTGTGGGTTGGGCCTTCCCCTTTAAATTGAGAGCTAAACATTAAAGCTTTGAGCCTTGATCAGAGAACTTTGTCTTGGCTTCATCTCTTCTCGCCCTCCGTTCCCTTTCATTCCCAGCCCCCTTTTCAGGTGAACCCAGCTAATTTGTGGCCATGGGCGGCTACAGTAACCCACTTCCTGAATTCATTACATTCCTGAGGCCCAACTGTGTGCCCCTAAGGTCCATATGACCCCCCTGTACTTTAATCATTCTTTACTGGTCTGTGCCAAAATTATGTCACACTTCAGTTATGAAAAATCAGTGTGTGTTAGTTAGCTTTTTAATACTGTAACATGATATTCTAAATTAACTTATAATAGAGAAAGGTTTACCTGGATTCACTGTCTAAGTCTATACCTGACTGGCCCATGGCTTGGTGGCACATTGTGGCATGAACATGTGGTTCAAAAAACCCAACCAATTCCCATGTGGCTGGAGAGAATGGAAAGAGAAAAAGAAAGACATATGGTAATCTTTGCCACTAATGGCTGGAAGACTTCCTACTAGGTCCCACCTTTTAAAGCGCTTACCACTTCCCAATCATGCCAAACCAGGAACCAAGCCTTGAGGACATGTCAGTGCCAATATACACCACAAGAATAATGAATAACAAGGGCATTTTATTTGTAATATCTAAGACTTGGAGGCAGTCAAGATGTCCTTCAGTAGGTGGTACAAACAGACAGTGGCATATTCGGTTAGCCCTAGAAGAAGTGAGGGAGGGGGAAATTAAAGGCATACTACACACTGAAAGAAGACAATTTGAAAACGTTCATTCTAGAGGAGTCCAGCGGTATGGTCTTCTGGACAATGAAAAAGCATATATATTAATTTGCTTCTATAGCAAAGTGCCTGGAGCTGAGTATCTTGCAAAGAAACAAGACTAACTTAGCTCACAGTTTTAGAGGTCAAAAATGATGACACTGGAAACATGACAATGTCAGGTCACACAGAGATTGGACACCTGATGAAATCAGAGTCCCAGGAATTCTGAGGTCAGGCTTACTCTCTATAGCCTATTCTCTAGAACTAACTGAGGTTCCCTGATAGCTATATGATCTCTTTTAAAGGAGATGCCCACTCCTGATCTGATTACCTGGCACTAGGCTTCTTCTCTTAGAGGTTCTAGAACCTTCTAATACCACCATACTTCCTACCATGCTTCCAACACATGAGACTCTTGAAGGAAGGAATCTATCTCCAAAACACTGTTCTATGTTAACTGTAGAATAAATAGTAGCTTCCAGGAGATAACAGGGAGAGTGTAGTCCTGAATGAATGGGACTGAACTAACTCTTAGGTTAGTGAAGAACAATTTTGAGTACACGTCTGCCCAAACCTACAGGATGTACAACAGAAGTGAATTGTAGCATAGAGAGCACACCAGGAGTGATGCTGAGGTTGTGTTTGTGAATGAGTCTATCAGCTCATGTGCTCCGGGTGGAGGACGTTACTAGTGGGGATACTGTTTATGTGGGTGAACAGAAGTGTATGGGACAGCGTTGTACCTTCCTCTCAACTGCCCTCTGAACCAAAAACTTGCGTTAAAACACCAAGTCCCGCTAAATAATAATTAAAATAGAAAACTAGAGAGTCAGTGTTTTCTTCTGTGATGTCTGAAAGGAATTTGGGGTAGTGGCAGCAGACACCGTGAATTATTCAGTATCAAACAGAATGGCAGCAACCCAGAGGCTGAGAGGTTACAGGAACATACATAAAGACACCAGAAGGCTTCTCAGAAGTCACTTAGGAAGGAACACTTTCCAGAGACCATTCTCCACATCTCTAAGATTCACACTTTTGCCTTCTTGGAGTCTATCAGAGCCTGTGATCAGGCCCCTTTGCCTCCCCTCTCCCTTTCAAGGAATATTTTGCCTCCCTTTGTTCCAAAAGGAGTGCTGTGTTTTAACCAAAAGTGTGAAAACCTCTGTGCCCAAACAACAACATAATGTGAGAATTGATGCTGAGAGAATCTCACCAGAAGACAAAGCAGGAAGCTGGAGGGGGCAGCACAGGGGAGGAAAGGCTGACAACCGGTGAGTTAATCTGTCTCCCCCAAACCACTTGGTACCTATGTGCATCAGAGGTACGGTAAGCACCAGGACCCCTACCTGCATTGTCTTATAAAAGTGGAAAACAAAGTAGGGGTATTTTTCTTCTCAGAAACGTTCTATAGATGACTGGTGTCACCAATAAGGACTAGTTTTGCCAATTAAGTTGTCCAGCAGCCCTTTTGCTCTGAGTAACTTGAATTGCCACTGTAATGTCTTGATGGCAAATATATAAAACAACAACTACGTCTGCAAAAGTGTTACTTTAAATCTTTAAAATTTGAACAATAAGATTCTAAAAGTTATTTGGGAGATATGGATGAAAATGTCAAATATCTGTTATTAAAACGCACTCACTCAGAGCCAACCACTATAACCAAGGACAGCTGTCTTTTCTCATTTTCTCCTTTACAGTTCCTTGGATGTACTGTCACATAAGAATATAGAAAAACAGCCTTACGACCCAGACATAAAAGTATTCAAAATTTCTGATATGCAAGACAGATAGGACAACACAAACGTTTTATGCATCTATACGATAGTAACTTTTGATAGTCTAGGGAAAAAATAAAAATGCTGAACCTTATTTGTTTTACAATTTTGCATGAGATCAATATGAATGTTTCGTAATCCTCTTAATTAGTAAAATGTTTCATGGATATTTGCCTTATTTTATTCTTTTTTTTTTAATTAGATATTTTATTTATTTACATTTCAAATGTTATCCCCTTTCCCAGTATCCCCTCTGCACACCACCTATATCATCCCCCTTACCTTGCTGCTATGAGGGTGCTCCCCCACCCATCCACCCACTCCCACCTCACCACCCTAGCATTCCTCTACACTAAGCATAAAGCTTAAAAAAAGCTTAAAAACATAAAAAAAAAAGCATAAAACAGGACCAAGGGCCTCCCCTCCCACTGATGCCAAATAAGGTCCCTTCAGCTCCTTCAGTCCTTCCCTTAACTCCTCCATTGGAGTCCCTGTGCTCAGTCCAACGGTTGGTTGTAAGCATCAGTATTTGTCTGAATCTGGGAGAGCTTCTCAGGAGACAGCTGTATCAGGCTCCTGTCAGCAAGCACTTCTTGGTATCCTAAGTAGTGTCTGAGTTTGGTGTCTGCATATGGGATGGATCCCTGGGTGGGGCAGTCTCTGGATGGCCTTTGCTTTAGCCCCTGTTCCACTCTTTGTTCCTGTATTTCCTTTAGACAGGAGCAATTCTGGGTTATGGGTGGGTGGGTGGCCACCATCCCTCAACCAGGGGAGCCATGACTAACCTCTGGATATCCTCTC
>JANHMN010000001.1:21533089-21564038 GCA_030674055.1 Rhabdomys pumilio
GGGAGCCATGACTAACCTCTGGATATCCTCTCTACAGGTTTTCCCTCCACTTTGTGGGTTATTTCAGCTAATGTCATCCCCATGGGATCCTGGGAGGCTCTTGCTTTCATGGAATCTAGAACTTTCTGATTGCTACCCCCAGTTCCCCATCCCCCATTGCTACACACCTCTGTTAAATTTCCTTACCACCTCTGTTCAGTTTCCACATCTCCTCCATCTCCTCCCATACCTGAGTCTTCTCCTTTCTCACTCCTCCTCTTCTCTTCCTCCAAAGTCATTCTCACTGTCTACTTCCCTTATTTTGTGCCTTCTTCTAAATAGGGCTGAAGCTTCCACACTTTTGAAGCTCGCTCTTCTTGAACTTCATGTGATCCATGAGTTGTAGTGTGGGTATTCCATGCTTTTTGCCTAATATCCACTTGTTAATGAGTACATACCATGTGTGTTTTTTTGTGACTGAGATACATTACTCAGAATATTTTCTAGATCCATCCATTTGCCTGTGAATTTCATGAAATCAATGTTTTCAATAGCTGAGTAGTACTTCATTACGTAAATGTACCACATTTTCTGTATTTATTCTTCTGATGAGGGACACCTGGGTAGTTTCCAGCTTCTGGCTATTATAAATGAGGCTGCTACAAACATAATGGAGCATGTGTTCTTATTACATGTTGGAGCATCCTCTGGGTATATGCCCATGAGTGCTATAGCTGAGTTCTCAGGTTGTACTATGTCCAAATTTCTGAGGAAACACCAAACTGATTTCCAGAGTGGTTGTACCAGTTTGTAATCCCACCAGCAATGGAGGAGCATTCCTTTCTCCACATCCTCGCCAGCATCTGATATCACCTGAGTTTTCGATTTTTAGCCATTTTTGACTGGTGTGAGGTAGAATCTCAGGGTCATTTTGATTTGCGTTTCCCTGATGACGAAGGATGTTGAACATTTCTCTAGGTGCTTCTCAACCATTTGAGTTTCCTCAGTTGAGAATTTTTTGTTTAGCTCAGTTCCCTATTTTTATAAAGGGTTATCAGGTTCTTTATAGTCTAACTTCTTGAGTTCTTTGTATATATTAGACATCAGCCCTCTATCGGATGTAGAATTGGTAAAGATCTTTTCTCAATCTGTTTGTTACCATTTTGTCCTATTGACAGTGTCCTTTACCTTATAGAATCTATACAATTTTATGGGATCCTATTTGTTGATTCTTGATCTTAAAGCATAAGCCTTTTGTGTTCTGCCCAGGAACTTACCCCTTCGCTCATGTGTTCGAAGCTTTTCTCCACTTTCTCTTCTGTTAGATTCAGTGTATCTGGTTATATGTGTGTGGAGGTCCTTGATTCACTTAAACTTGAGCTTTGTACAGGGAGATAAGAATACATCAATTTGCATTCTTCTACATGTTGACAGCTAGAAGAACCAGCACCATTTGTTGGAAATACTGTTTTTATCTTGGGTGTTTTCTTATTCCAAACGAATTTGAGAAGCCGGGCGGTGGTGGCGCATGCCTTTAATCCCAGCACTTGGGAGGCAGAGGCAGGCAGATTTCTGAGTTCGAGGCCAGCCTGGTCTACCGAGTGAGTTCCAGGACAGCCAGGGCTACACAGAGAAACCTTGTCTCGAAAAACCAAAAAAAAAAAAAAAAAAAAAAAAAAAATTGAGAATTGTTCTTTCTAACTCTATGAAGAATTCAGTTGGAATTTTCATAAGGATTGTATTAAATTTGTAGATTGCTTTTGGCAAGATGGCCATTTTTACTATATTTATCACACAATGCCCACCTATAGAGTTAAATAAATTGATATAAAATCAGCCTTTTTATTAGCTATGTCTTTTAGCAAGTATTTTTCACATATATGATTTCTGACAGGCTAATTAATCTTTATTAGTCTTTGTTTCTTAATCTGAGGAATGTGACCAATGATAACTACTGATGATATTTTCCTGAAGATTAAAAAGTATATTTAATGCACTTACAGTCACATCTTAGTGTAATATGCACCAAATATTCTCTTAACATTTCCTCATTACCAATACCAATTAAAGTAATCTAATGACTATGTTGGCTAACATGTCAATGTAGATACACGTGACTTGCATCTAATGAAATCGAGCAGGTTAAGTTCTTTAAGACATCAAAATCAATACCACAAAACCTGTAAAACTGGCCACTGCAATTCCTTGTTCACGTTCTCTCCCCATTCTGTGATGCTCAAAAGAAGAGGAAGAGGAAGTAGAAAGAGGAAATTTGCTCCAGAAGTTTCTCCTTAAAAGATGTCTTTTGTCCTGGGGTTCTTTCCGCTGCCCTCTCTCCTTTTCACTGTCATGGTGTAAGAACCACGTCAGCGCATGCTTCATGATTATGCATATTGCCTAAGTTCTCAAAGCTAGGCAGCAGTGAACTGAGCTCTTGAAAACCTTGAGCCAAAACAGTATCTTTCAGGTTGTTTACTCAGGCATTCTGAGACAACCACAAGACGAAATCAGAGGGGTGATTGCTATGACTAAGCCTGTCCACGTGGTTAATAAGCCTTTGAAACTCATTTTCATTGAAAATTGTTTTTAAAAGATTTATTTTTATATTTTATTTGTGTTTATGCCCTTGCGTGTAAATACTATGTGTGTGTGTGGGATTTCTGTGGAGACAATAAGAGGCCATTCACTCGCTCCCTGGAGCTGGAGTTGTGGGTCCACAAATATGGATTCTAAGGACTGAACTTGGGTCTTCTGCAAGAACAGCAATTATTCCTAACTGCAAAGCCATCTCTCCATGCTCTATAGGCAGAATTTGGAAACTCTGGATAACGAAAGCCCTAAAATGCTGGAAGCTTAATGGGCAATGCTAGCAAGAGTTCGTAAGATCACAAAGGCCAGTAGTAACGTGGACCGTGGAAACCAGGTTCCTGAGGAATTAGACACGAACTTGTAGTTGGGAATTGAACATAAGGCCTTCATAGTGTAATGTAGCCAATTATTAATCTGTTACCAGAGAATCTGAGTAAAGTCGAATTTTAAAGTGAGAGTCTAGTCATTTCAGCAGAGGAGGGTCGAGTTGCCAAGTCATTGAGACAGGAGCATCATCTGAGAATTAAGAGCAAAATAAAGAGTAGAAGGAATTAAAAAAAAAAAAAGTAATGGGCCAGGAAAAGGGTAATGTTTAAAGTTGTGGGCCAGGAAGATATGGTTGTCAAACAAACTAGTGACATTCAAAGAAATCAAGGGGCTGGCATGATGACTCAGCAGGTGAAAGCTCGCTGTGATTCTTGAGGACCTGAGTTCAATTCCCAGATTCTACAAAAACGTGAAAGGGAAGAACTAAGTCCCCAGATTTGTCCTCTGGCCTTCACCATGGGACACACAGACACACACACACACACACACACACACACACACACACACAGACACACACACATAGACACACACACAGACACACACACAGACACACAGACACAAACACACACACACCGATGAAGTGTGCTTTGTTTTTAAGATAAGGGAATTAATTACTTTGCACTGAAACAAGAAACCTTTCAGACTCCTCTGAAATTGATTCAGACATCCAACCTTCACATAATAAAGGATGTAAACATTTTTAACTCAGTTGAATGATTTCTTTTTTTTTTGGTAAGAACTTTAAGGTACCCTCCATTCACAGAGCTGCTTAGGGAAGTAGTTCACTGGCTTCAGCCACGCAGGTATTCAAAGTTAGCTAGGATACTAGTCAAGCTGGCATCAGACTTTCGTATTGTCCCCAGGATGCTGAGTTCCTAGTTATGTAGAATGTTGAAATGATGGGGTCAAGCAGGCGTCTCCCCTAGGAATGCCTAAGAGGACAGGCAACATGTAGTAGTGCCAGGACTCTAGCAGGCAGTGAGTGCATGAAGCTGTTAAGAGTAAACCCTGGGCTGGAGAGGAGGATCAGCAGTGAAGTGTGTCTATTACTCTTCCAGAGGACTTGAATTTAAGTCTCAGCAGCCCTATCAGGAGGTTCACAACAGCCTGTGACTCCAGCTCTAGAGAATCTAACACAACACCTCTGCTCTCATAGTCCATCCTGCTCACACATGTGTGGCATAATCTCATACACACACACACACACACACACACACACACACACACACACACACAAAATAAATCTTATTAAAAACAAACAAACAACAGCAACAACAACAAAAACAGAAACAAGACTGAACTCTAAAGTGCAATATTAGAAATGCCAGCAATATAGAGTGCTGATAAGTAAAATTTCAAACAAGGGGTGGGCTGGGCCCAAAAGAGAGGCTGTAAATGCAAGGGCCACAGGGTCAGACCGTCCAAGCCACAGTATGTGTTTGATGTGAGACATTTTCTAAAGGCCCAAGCAGTATATGTGCATAGTTAAATGTATTGTTTGTATTTGGTTGTTCTGAATCAACTCTTTTGACAGAAGACACTGTTCAGTTTCAATTACAAATTGTATTAAAGGAAATTGGAAAAGGTCATTCTGTTTAAAGTGCATTTTAATGTAATGGTGGTGTCAAGCATGGTGTTCCCTGTCAGTAGACATATGAATTAATGTGGTCTGGCTTCTAACTGTGGGCCTAGCTATGGTTCCAAACTCTACCTGCGTTTCTTTGCATTTCTCTGTCTTAGCACGGTCCTGTGTCTTATTCCAGAATCACAACTGAACTAGACAAGGTTTGAATCATAAAGCATGGGTGGGTTTAAGTTGCATGCAAATGACATATCATTTTATATAATACACATATTCAGAATGTGTGGAGGTCCTCATACCTATCCTCCAAGAAACAAACGTGAATGGATTAAATCATTTTTATTTAAAAGACACTCAAAGCAGGAATACAAAAATATAGAAAGTCTATTATGTTTAAATCTATCGAACATTTAAAAGGAAAAGGAAAGGTATTTTGTAAGTATAATGCATGGAGTTCAGTTCCCGATCATACTTTACATGTATCTAACAACCAGAGTTAGTTTTATAGAAGAAAGAAAGAAAACTTTTTGAGTGAGGAGGAAAAATGTAAAGTCTAGACAGTACTGTGGTATGCTTAGCAGCAGATTGGCATCTGCCTTTACAGACAGGTTTATTCAGACATACATTGAAATATCCACTTTCTCTTTTTAGAAGAGATGAGTTCAAGGAGACCAAAAAGTATCAGAAAAAATAAAACAAACACCCATGCTTCTGTACTGAGCATGGAAAAAGAAATGATTATGGATGCAATTGAATCCTCCAGTGAACTCTCCTCTATTAAATTCCTTTGAATTCGGTATCACTCTTCTGAACCCTTTATAGTTCTAACACATACATATGAATTACATAAATATGTGTAGTCCTTTATTGAATGTTTTAAAAACTACACAAATGCTATTACATTGTATCAGTTCTTCAGTGACTTGCATTTTGACCATTGCTTTTAAGATTTATTCGTGTTAATATGTTTAGTTCTAGCCCTCTCACTGAAATTCTTTATAGGTTTTATCTTACGAATACATAGATGTTTATCTAGAATCCCATTAGTGGACTTTAGTTTTCTTTTGTGTTATTTATTTATACAGCTATTGACGCTAACGCTGTTTGTTAGCATTTGATGAGCTCTTCTTTGGATAAACGTGTGCATAGGGGAGGGATACTGAAAAGAACCACCGCGATGAAAGCTATGTACATCTTCAGCTTGCCATTCCAAACTACTTTTCAACCTAACCAATAACACTCTGCTATCGATATCTGAGTTTCAACACCACTCTTAATGTTTCCTCATTTAGGATACTGTCAGCTGTGAGTTTATCAAATACAGCTTTTTTTGACCTTGAGATATGTGTCTCAAGGACTTTTATCATAAAGTCATGTTGGATTTTTGTCAAAGGCCTGTCTGCATCTATTGAGATGGTCATGTGATTTTTGTCTTAAGTCCGTTTATATGATTTATTACATTTATCAACCTCGGTATTTAAACCGTCCCTGCATCTCCAGGTTAAAACAACTTGATTTCAGAGGATGATACCTTTGATACATACCTGTGCTGATTTGTTTTGTTTGGGACAACTTGATGCAAACTAAGGTAATCCGGAAAAGGGGAAACTCAACTGAGAAAACGTCTTCATCAGACTGACCTGTAGGAAAATTTATGGAGCACTTTGTTGAGGAATGATTGGTGGGAAGGCCCAGACTACTTTGGGAAGTGCCACCTTTAGGCAGGGGTTCTCAGGGAATACAAGAAGGTAGCTAAATTGAGCATCAGGAGCAATTTAGTAATTAGTATTCCTCCATACCTCTGCTTTAGGCCCCATCCTGTTTGAGTTCCGGCCTTGGCTTTTCTCAGTGATGGACTCTGAGCAGAATGTGTAAGCCAAAGAAAGCCTGTCCTCCCCACGTTAATTTTGATCATGTGTTCATCAGAGGAATAGAAAGCATACCAATATAGTGCTTGTGATTGGTTTACAAATATTTTGTTGAGAAATTTTACATCTCTGTTCACCAGGGATATTGGATAATAGTTCTCTCTTTGTTGTTGTGTCTTTAACTGGCTTTGATGTTAGAGTAATTCTTGTTTGTTAAAGAGTTTGACCTCTCAAATTATTCCAAAGAAGTACCTCTTCTTTGGAATAATTTGAGAAGTACTGGAAATAAATTAAAATGAAAACATAGCAAACTAAAGCCTGTGGGATATAATACTAGCAGTCCTAAGTGGGAACTTTATAGTTCTGAGTGCCTGCATTGAAAAAAACAAAATAACAAAGAGGGTATAGCATTCTTGGTTCACAGCTATTTACACTTGGAATTTGAAATACATCATTTCACCATTTTTGGAGTGTTGATGAACAGTCTGGGATTATTATAATATTCATATTTTTAAGTGAGTTGGTATTTTTCTTGTCCATTAAGAAAACATGAAATGAAACCCCACAAAAATAAAAAAAAAAAAAATCAACACAAACAGGCAAAAACCAACCAGACCAAAAAAAATGTCAAGAAAAAGTAAAATTAAACAAAAATCAACAAAAATACCCTTGGGTTCTGTTTCTGTTGGCCAACTACTCCTGGGCGTGAGATTTGCCCTAGAATGTGGGTGATTGACCAAATGACTCTCCATTGGGGAAAGCTGATTTTTTTCTTTACTTTCAGGTATCATTGCAGGTAGCTTTCTGGTTAGGGGTAGAACCCTATGTCGATATCTCCTCTGAGTGCTGGGACCCCTTCTGTCTTGAATCTGTTCAGGTCTTGTGTGTGCTGCCACAGACTGTGAGTTTGTACATCAGTCCTATGGTGTCAGAAGACATTAAACCTTTGAGTTACCCATCTCATCTGGTTCTTACAATCTTTCTAAATCCTGTTCCATCTAGATCCCTGAGCTTTCATGGGAGAGATTTGATAAAGACATACCACTTAGGACAGAGTATTTCAGAGTCTCTTACTCTTGCCCATTATTTATCTGTGAGTTTCTGTTAATGTCTATCAACTGTAAGAGGAAGTATCTCTGACGATGGCCAAGTGAGGCACTGACATCTAGGTATAGCAGTATGTCATGAAGATTCATTTCTTTTCTATGTTCCATTAGCAGAATAATAGTTTTAGGTTTTCCCCTAGGCCCATAGCTTATCTAGTCTCAGATTCTTGGCCACTCTAGCACTGTCAGGTATGGAATCCAGTGAAGGAGGCCTTACATATTTTTTAAAAGGATGTGGTTAATCCCATAACATTTGTGCCACTATTGTACCAATGTATCTTTGCAGCCAGATCATTGTTTAGGTTGTAAGGTTTGTAGCTGGCTGTTATTGACAATTACCATTTTCCTCTGGTAGTGTGAAAACTATCTTCTAGTACCATGAATACTAGTCAATAAGGATGAAGCTTCTAGTTTGGTACCAGCCTAACTTTTCTGTGTTTGATGTTATAAGTAAGTGTTGACTTCAGCAATGGGGCTTTATCACCACATGATAGAAAATTGCAAATATCCTCTGCAATAGCCTTTGATGTTTGGGGAAATCCATGAGACAGCCTTTGACCAATAACTCATTAATTCAATTTTTGTCATTGGAAGTTTTACTTGGTAGCTTAAGATATCCAATTGGGGCACTGTCTCCACTATTATTTGGTGACTTCATTTGTATTCCTTTCATGTACACATATATATTCAGGAAGTTTTTACAGTACTAGGCTTTCACACATTTTTTAATGTTGGACATTAAATGTTAATTATCCTTCCCCATATTCACCCTTTGCCCCTCTCTCCCACTCCCTTACCTCCTTAATCTTATTCTAGATCCCCCTTATTTCTCCATAAAACTATTGTATTTTCAGATTCTTCCTAGATGCTCTCCTCTGCCCTGGTTTCTTACTAGGTACTTACCCTCTGTCGCTATTTGACTTGAAGCACACATATTGAAAGCTTAAAAGCTAACACATGCATGTAAGAGAAAACGTACTATCTTTCTTGTTTTGGGTCTAGGTTACCTCACTTGGAACAATTATTTTCTAGTTTCATCCATCTGTAAATCTTTTAGTATTGCTTCTTTACTTTGTATTATGTACAACGTAACTATGATGAGTCACACAGAGTTTTTCTCTTTTAATATCTATTTGGAGCTATAAATGCCTTTTGTAGTTGGATCTCTAACTCTTTAGGTTTGGGAAGTTTTTCCTCTAATTTAATTGAATAGGCTGTTTATTCCCTTTGACTTCGTCTCTGTCTTTCTTTCTGCTCCATGAATCTCCAAGTTTGGCTTCTTGAATGTATTCCCGACTTCTCCATAATATTGGCTGTTTCTTAATTTTTTAATTGTATACTTATATTATTTTTTTCAACTTTTCTCCAATTTCTAGAATTTATTCTTCTACAAGATCTTGTCTGTGGTGCTTTCTGAAGTTTATATTTTTAAACTTTGATCATTTCTTTAACTTATGTTAGTTCTGTTTGGTTCTTTCTCAATATTTATATTTCCTTGATTTTTTTTCTCCATATTTTATACTTTCTCTTTCAATACACTCTTTCATTTACTTTGGAACCTAACCTGTCTTGTACAGACATCTTGGATAAATTTCTGGAATTTGTGCATGTGTTTGTTTGAATTTTCTATGCTCATTAAATATTAAAAAAAAAAAACTGTCTGCATGATTTTTGGATTCCATTATAGGGGATGTAAGACACTGTGGATGGCTCATAGAGGGCAGTGTGTCGTATTCTTTGTGTTTTATTTATTTTTTTATTTTTTATTTTTTTTATTTTTTATAATTTCTTTCTTTCTTTTTTCTTTTCTTTCTTTCTTTCTTTCTTTTTTTCTTTTTTTTTTTTTACAAATATTAAAGATTTATTATAGATAGTGGTCCACAAATGTTATACACTATGATACTAACATACATGGAATGTAAATGTGCACACAGGATTATTAGCTCATTTAAGATTTTTCTCTAAAATGTAACTTTTTTTTATTGGATATTTTATTTACATTTCAGATTCCATCCCCTTTCCCCATTTCCCCTCCCTAGAAAACCCTTATTCCATGCCCCCTTTTCCATTTTGCTTTTATACAATTTTTTTTAAATGTTAATCAAAGGCTTTATAAGTATGGTAATGCTCAATGCAGAAGTGTAACCCGATACCCAACCCATATATAAACTATCTTTGACTGATGGAGACACATGAACTTCTGCCTCCATGCCCCCTCTCTCTTTCTATATGTTTTATTTTTTATTTAGCATTCTGCTGAAGTGAATTTCTCTTCTGTCTTTAACATCTTCTAACTCTATTTGGGCTACTTTATGTTATGTGAGTTTTCTCACATGGTAATGTGCAGCAACTTCAGTGTGGAACCTGGTGAAGCTTGGGTGGATTCTCATATTGGGAAAGTGAGGTGATTTGCTTTTGTCTCGGTTAAAAAAAAAAAAAGAGCACAAACTGGCCCACAAGCTAATAGCAAGGCCAGTGGATAGAGCCATAACCACCATTAAATGCTGAATGTTTTGAAACAGCTTGGGGATCGAGTCAGAATTGATCTCACAGTGAACTCTCGGACTTCTGATGTCAAAACCTCAGCCCTAATCTTCAGTAAACTCTGAGATTAAAGCCTTGATTCTGAGATGAACTCTGGGAGCCTTGCAGTCAAAGCCATGCAAGGTTAATCTTCCTTTCCTTATATAAGGTCATGTCCAGCAGCACCTGGAATTCCTCCTTATGCTAATGCGGCACCCTGGCCCTGGTGGATGATGTACACTCACCCCAATAGCTCCGACAGACACTCCAAAGGTTTAAATTGCCTTTGTTTCCCCCAATAAACTAAACATGTTTCTCAAAGATGTTCTCAGGTATGTATATTTTGCCTACACACTCATCATGGACCAAGGCCCTGCCTGTACCCATCTTCCCTGCATGTTTCCCTCTCTCCAGCACAGTCCAGTGTACTGGTAGATACTGCCTATGAAATTCACTAAGGTTATTTCTTTATGTTTCAGCTACAAAGCATTGCATTTTGTCAGCTGTTTAATATTCAGCTATTTTGATGTTTATACTATAGAAGTAGTACTATAGAGACTTATATAAATGTAGATTGGCTCTGCCAGTACCTGACCAATACAGATGCAGATACTCACAACCAACCATCAGACTGAGCCCAGGGAATCCAATGAAAGAGTTTGGGGATGAGCTGAGGAACTGGAGGGGATTGCAACCCCATAGGAAGAACAACAATGTCAACTAACCTGACCACCCAGAGCTCCCAGGGACTAAATCACCAACCAAATAGTACACATGGAGGGACTCATGACTCCAGCTACATATGTAACAGACGATGGCCTTACCTGGCATCAATGGGAGGGGAGGCCCTTGGTCCTGTGGAGGCTTGACACCCCAGCATAAGAGGATGCTAGAACACTTAGGTAGGAGTGGGTGGGTATGAGATTGGAGCACTCTCATAGAGGCAGAGGGGAGGGGGGATGTAATGGGGGTGTGCAGAAGGAAGGGGGACAACATTTGAAATGTAAATAAATAAAATAACCAATAAAAAAGGAGACTGGCTCTCCTAGATAATTTATTGCTGATATATATTAATATTAAAGATGTTTTATGGCTGAACATTTTATTCATTTTTGTTTTACACATTCTTAGCATGAACATATATCTATACAAGTATTTAACTATATCCATTTGTTATTCCCATTTCAATTTATTTGGCATTAGATAGGCTGAACTCTCCACTATGTTAGGATTCACTGGTGCCTTATTTTCATTGCCACTTTTCATTTGTGTGGTTAATAACTGTTTCTGTACATTTACATTGCTCTATCTTTCAGTTGAGCTTTTTTTCTTTCATAGTATAAGTGATAAAAATACCTTAGATAAAATATATTTCTTTTGTATGCTGTTAGTTTTGCTTCTGTAGTTTTATTTTTAGAATTTCATTTGTTTTTGTATCCTCTTTTACTGCTTTTAGTTTCCAAGTTTTCCCTTTACAATATCACATGCACTTTTGTAATTGATTTATTATATTTATAATTTTAGACATTTCTTTATAACCTATTTATTTATTACAACATGTCATGCCATAATTTATGTATGTTATATTTTTGTACTTCCTGTTTACCATCTAATGATACACCATTGTGTTTTAATTTCTCTTAGATTAACCAAGTTTTATTTTTCTCATTTTCTTTCATATTAGTTAATGCACTATGTATTCTGTTTCCACTCTTTGATTCGTTTATACTTTACACATTGCCATAATGAGAAGTCTAAATAATCTCTCAAATAACAGAGCAGCTTCTCATTGTTTAACTTGTATTCTGTCTTACTTAATGAAAACAACACTTGTTGCTACAATATGATTATAGTTTTTTAGTTGATAATGTATGGTTAAATATGTGCAATGATTGTTGAATTTAATAATTATCCATAATTCCTTCTTTTTACTTTATTCATTTTTATTCTATGCTCAAGTTTTGTCTTGAACTCCTTCCTAGAGTTTGTAAATACTCTTTTTTCTTTCTCTCCTTTTTTTTCTTCTGAGAATGATTTTATTTGTATGATAGTTTAGCTGGATATAAAATAATAGAAACTATAAATTATTGAAGACATAAGTGGCATTGTGGAAATGATCGATTGTGGTTCTGCAATTTTGATGGAGAATCTATCTTTTCTCTTGTTGACTTGAGATCATATCTCTCTCTCATCAGTGATTAGTATGTTCACTAGGAAGTATGTAGATTGTAAAGAAAATTATGTTTTATAATTCCACATTCACAATCATTGTGCTGTTGATACCAAGAAATTATGACTACTATTGTTTCTGATTGATGATTTCTACAAATGTTGCTTGCCTAACGTTTCTTATAGATAATTCATTATATAATGGTCTTTTCATTTAATACTTCATTTTGGGATTTTTGTCTTTCCATTTTTTTTTTACTTTTTTTTATTGGATATTATATTTAAATTTCAGATTTTATCCCCTTACCCCATTCCCCCCTCAGGAACCCCCTATCTCATCCCCCCTCCTCCTGCTTCTATGAGGATGTGCCCCCACCTGTCCCCCACTCCCACTTCCCCACACTGTCTTTTCATTTCTTATTTTTTCTTTTATTTTATTGTATCATGATATTCATTTATTCTGATACTGATGTATAGTTTTCTTGATATATATTCTACTTATTCAAATTCTTTTCAATCTATGTTTAAACCTGATTCTTGGCTGTAATATTCCATAACTTATTTCTCTGTCATTCATCACAATTTTATTTCTTTATTTCTCTCAACTGCTTGACATATTGAACAATAGTTATTTTCAAATATTAAACAAAATACATTTATTTTTACCTATCATTGTATATTGTTAGACACTATAGTTTATGTCCCTAATGTGAATATGTTAAGGTTTTTTTTTCTGCCACTCACTTTTCTGTTAGCTCTGTCTCATTATATATTATGGAACTTTGGACTGCAAATTCATATTCAGTTGTCTTTCTCTGTTATAACTGGGAAGGATGACTTCGTGATTTATCACTATTGAACGGTTTGAGTTTGTGTCTTCCCGGCTTCAATTTGGATGCAGTTTCAGAATAGCACTCTTGTTTCTTGTTTTCATCTAGAGAGGAGTCCCACACAAAGTTCTTTTGTCATACCCATTTCCAAAGACACAGATTTTAATGAAGCTCATGCTCACAGTGGGTGCTGCCCTTCAAGGATGATAGTTGTATGAGTCACTTCTATTCCAGCTCATCAGCTCACAGATTTCCAGGGCTTCAGGTGGCCTTTAAAGGCCACACCTCTTGATTACTCAGCTCAGCCAAAGCTCCGTGACTGCCAACTTGTCAGTGCTGATTATAACACTGGCTTTCAATTGCTCCATCTCTTGGATATACTGCAAGTTTCAAATCCAAACATTTATGTGCAAGGAGTTTATCCCTGATTTTGACAGATTTATTTTAACAGGTGTTTTCCCTTCCATCATCATTAAACACAAAAATTTTACTGAAAGGAAAAGTCAACTTTCTTTTAAAATTCATCAGTATAAAACCACAAACTATACTTTTCACTGCTGAGAAGTAAAAATCTTCGCTCAATTAAGAATGTAGATTTATTTAATAACTATATCAAGCAAACTATTCTTTTCATTGGATAGTATTAAAGAATAATGGAACATATTTTATGAGCAAATCACATTGTTCAAAGTTTTAGGATCTTAAAACATTTTTCATGAGTTACAGCTGTCATTATTATTATTGTTTTTATTTAGTAATTTATTCAACAATATAACTATAAGAAATATGTTACATTTATAGTTTTCTCTCATATATTATATCCTGATTACAGTTTCCCCTCCCTCTTCTCTTCTAAATCCTTCCCTTTCTCACCCCTATCAATTTCCCCTCCATTTTTCTTTAGAAATGGGAAGGCCTAGGAATACTGAAGAAACATGGCATATCAAGTTGCAATAATTCTAGACACATGTATTAAAGTTAGATAAGATGACACAGTGGGAGGAAAAGTGTTCTAAAAGCAAGCAAAAGAATCAGAGACAGCCCCAATTCCCACTGTTAGGAGTAACACAAAAAGACCAAGCTAAACATAACCATAACATATATGCAGAGAATCTATATCAGTCCCATGCAGGCTCCCAGGTTGTTGATTCAGTCTCTGTGAGATCCTATGGGCCCAGGTTAGTTAAATCTGTAGGTTTTCTTGTAGTGCTCTTGTTCTTTCTGGCTTTTATAATCCTTCCTTCTAAACTTCCACAGGATTCCCCAAGCTCTACCTAATGTTTGTTTGTTGATTTCTGCATCTGCTTTTATCAGTTGATGGATCTTTGATGGCGATTATGCTGGGCTCCTATCTTCTAGTATATCAGAATACCATTAGGCTTTATTTAATTGATTTTTGGTTTTATTTTTTGCTGGTCCTGTTTGGTTATTATCCTAGGTGTTTGGACTATTCAGTCTCTGATTCCTGGTCCTCTAGACAGTGTCATGGGGGCTGCTTCTTATTCTTGTGGCATGGGTCTCAAGTTGGCCCAGTCTTGCTTGGACACTCCCACAATTTCTGCATTTATCACAACATATCTTGTAAGCAGGACAAATTGTAGGTCAAACGTTTTGTGACTAAGTTGGTGTCACAATCCCTCTGCTGGACGTCTTGCCTAGTTAGAGGAGATGGTCAGTTCAGGCTCTATTTTCCCCTTACTGGGTATCTTAGTAACATCACCCTCATAGATTCCTAAAATTTCCCATTGCACTAGATTACTACTCAGCCCTAGAAATCTCCTACCCCCAGTTCCAGTTGTCTCTCTATGTACTCTCTTCCTTTGTCTTCCCCACATCTGATCCCCACTGTTTTACCCATGGAATTTATTCTATTCCCCATCCAAAGGAGATTCACGTGTCCTCCCCTAAGGCGTTCTTGCTACTTAGCCTCTCTGGGTCTGTAAATTATAGAATGATTATCTGTTACTTTACAGCTAATATCCAATTACAAGTGAATCCATATCATGTTTGTCTTTCTGTGTATAAATTATCTCACTCAGAATAATTTTTCTAGTTCCATCAATTTGCCTGCAAATTTTAAGATGTTATTTTTTTAACAGCTGACTAATACTCCATTGTGTAAATGTACCACATTTTATTTATCCATTCTTTAGCTGAGAGACATCTCGGTTGGTCCCAGTTGCCTCTGGCTTCACATCCTCACCAGCATAAACTGTCAAGTGTGTTTTTGATCTTAGACATTCTGACAGGTGTAAGATGCAATCTCAGAGTCATTTGGATTTACATTTCCCTGATGGTTAAGAATTTTGAACATTTTAAAAAGTGGTTCTTACCATATGATATCCCTCTGTTGAGAATTCTATGGTTTAAATCTGTATCCAAGTTTTTAAATTGAATTGTTTGGTTTATTGAAGCATAGTTTGTATTCCAACATATTTTGGAAATTAATCTCCTGTTAGCTGCAAAGTTGGTGAAAATCTTTTCCCAGTCTGTAGGCTGAGCTTTTGTCCTATTGACAATGTCCGTTGTGTCCCAGAAGCTTTCCAGATTCACAAGGTTCTATTTATTAATTTTCATTATATTTGGGTTTCTGTTCAGGAAGTTGTCATTGGTGTTCCGTTCAGGATGTTGTCTCCTGTGCCAAGGTATTCAAGGCTACTACCTACTTTGTCTTCTATCGTGTTCATTGTACCTGGTTATGTAGTGGTCTTTGATCCCCATGAACTTGAGTTTTGTGTAGGGTGATAGATATGGATAAAATTGAATTCTTCTGCATGGCAACATCCAATTAGTCCAGCATCATTTGTTGAAAATGTTTTCTTTCTTTTTTTTTTCAGTGTGTATTTCTGGCTTCTTTATCAAAAATAAGGTGTTCATAGGTGTATGAATTTATATCTGGACTTCAATTCAATGCCATTGAGCAACTCATCTGTTTTTATGCCAATACCATGTGGATTTTGTTACTCTAGCTCTGAGGTAAAACTTGAAACTAGGAACATTGATACCGCTAGAAATCACTATACAGGATTGCTTTCACTATCCTGTTTTTTTTTTTTTTCAGTGTGTGTGTGTGTGTGTGTGTGTACATGTTTGTGTTTCCTTATGAAATTGAGTATTATTTTTTGAAAGTCTGTAATGAATTGTGTTGGAATTTTTTATGGAGATTAGGTTGAATCTGTAGGTTGTTTTTGGTAAGATTGTCCCTTTTTATTATGTCAGTCTTATTGATCCATGATCATGGGAGGTCTTTTCATCTTCTTCAATTTATTTCTTCAAAGGCTTGAGATTCTTACCACACAGTTCTTTCACTTTCTTGGTTAGAGTTTCACCAAGATATTTTATATTATTTGTAGTTGTTTCTCTTACTTCTTGCTCAGCCCTTTGTCTTTTAAATATAGGAGGGCTACTGATTTTTTTTTGTTGTTGTTGTTAATCTTGTATCAAGCCACTTTCTGAAGGTGTTTATTAGCTGTAGGAGTTCCCTGGTAGAACTTTTGGGGTCACTTAGGTATGTTATCATATCTGCAAATATTTATAATTTGACTTTTTCCTTTCTGATATTTTATCCCCTCGATCTTTTTTAGTTGTCTTAGTGCTGTAGCTAAAATTTCAGTACTACATTATGTAAATATGGTGAGAGTGGACAGCCTTGACTTTTCCAGATTCTAGTGGAATTGCTTTGAATTTCTCTCCATTTAATTTGATGTTGTCTATCAGCTTGCTGTAAATTACCTTTATTTTGTTTTGGTATGTGCCTTATATCCCAGATCTCTTGAAGACTTTATCATAAAGGGATATTAGATTTTGTCAATTGTTTTCAACATCTAATGAGATGATCCTGTGGTGTTTTCTCTTTGTTTATGTTGTAAATAACATCGACAGATCTTCGTATGTCGAACCATCCCTAAATCTCTGAGATGAAGCCTACTTATCACACTAGATGATTTTTTTTGATGTGTAGTTGGATTTAGTTTCCAGATATTTTGTTAAGTATTTTTATACCAATGTTCATGAGGGAAATTGGCCTGTAATTTTCTTTCTTTGTTGAGTTTGTGAGGTTTGGGTATCAGGGTGACTGTGGCCTTATAGAACGAATTTGGCAGTTTCTTTTGTTTTTATTTTGTGGAATAATTCAAAAAGTACTGATATTAGCTCATCTTAGAAAGTCTTGTAAAGTTCTGCATGAAAATCATCTGGCCTTACTTGCTTTTTGTTGGGAGACTTAATAACTGCCTCTATTTCCTTAGGTTTTATAGGTCTATTTAAATTGTTTATCTCATCTTGATCTAACTTTGATAACTGATATATATCAAGAAAATGTCAATTTCTTTAGGTTTTTCAATTTTGTTAAGTACAAATTTTTTGTGATTCTTTGGATTTCCTTGGTGTCTGTTGTTATGCTTCGCTTTCTGTTTCTGATTTTTTTTTTTCAGTAGGAGTTTGTCTATCTTGTTTATTACCTAAAGTACCAACTCTGTTTTATTTATTTATTTATTTTACTGTTCTGTTTTATTGATTTCAGCCCTGAGATAATTTCCTGCTAACAATTTCTCTTGGGTATACTTGCTTCTTTATGCTCTAGAGCTTTTAGATGTGCTATTAAATTGCTAATATGAAAGCTATTTTCTTTATAAAGATGGTGCTATAAACTTTCCTCTTAACCCTTAATGTATATTGTGCATTCATTTTCATTAAATTCTAGGAAATCTGTAAATTCTTTATTTCTGCCTTGACCCTACAGTTGTTTGGTTGGGAGTTGTTCGGTTTTCTTGAGTCTCTAGACTTTATATTATTCTTGTATTCTTGTTGCTGTTGAAATCCAGCTTTAAGTCATGGTTGGCTGAAAGCATACACAGGATTATTTCTATTTCCTTATATGTGTTGAGACTTGCTTTGTGATCAAGTATGTGGTTAACTAAGACAAAGTTCTCTGAACTGATGACAAGAAAGTATATTCTTTTGTGTTTCGGTAAAAATGTTCTATAGATAACACAAATGCTAGGTCCATTTGACCCATAACATTTGTTAGTTTCATTATTTCTCTGTTTATTTTCTGTCTGGATGACTTGCTCATTGGTGAGAGTGGGGCACTGTAGTCTCCCACTATTTTTTATGGAGGTCAATGTGTGATTTAAGCTTTAGTAATTTTTCTTTTACTAATGTGAGTATCCTTAAATTGGGGAATATACATTCATAATTGTGGCATTTTGGATTTTTCCTTTGAGTGTGCAGTGTTCTTCCTCTTTTTTTTTTTTTTTTTTTTGGTTGGATGTCTATTTTGTTCGATACCAGAATGGCTATGCAAGCTTGCTTCTTGGGTTCATTTGCATGGAAAATCTTTTTTCAACCATTCACTCTGAGGTCATGTCTATCTTTGATATTGAGGTGTGTTTCTTGTATGCTGCAGAAAGATGGATCCTGGTTTTGCACCATTAACCTGTGTCTTTTTAATGGGGAGTTGGATCCCTTGACATTGAGAGACACTAATGACTAATGATTGTTAACTCCTGTTGGTTTTGGTGGTGATGGTGATGTGTGTGTGTGTGTGTGTGTGTGTGTGTGCGCGTGCATGCGAGAGAGAGAGAGAGAGAGAGAGAGAGAGAGAGAGAGAGAGAGCGCTTGTGCATGGACATACACATACGTTTCCTCTCTTTAGGTTTTAGTTGTATGAAATTTATTCTGTGTTTTCATGGGTAGTTTACCTAAGAGTTTTCCTTCTAGTGTCTTCTGAAGGGCTGAATATGTAGATAGATTTTGTTTTAATTTACTTTGTCATAGTATATCTTGTTTTCTTTATCTATGGTGATTGAAACCATGTTGGCATACCAGTTCTGGCTGACATTTGTGCTCTCTTAGAATCTGAAAAGCATCTCTTCAGGCCCTCTGTCTTTTACAGTCTGATGATAAGTCAGTTGTCATTCTAAAAGGCCTGCCTTTATATGTTACTTGACCCTTTTTCCTTGCAGCTTTTGATAATCTTTCTTGTTCTGTTTAAGGATTTTGATTATTATGGCAGGAAGACTTTCTTTTCTGGTCTAATCTATTTGGTATTCCATAACATTCTTGTACTTTTATAGTCATCTCCTGTTTGTTTTTAGTTTAGAAAAAAATTTTCTGTGATTTTGTTGAATCTATTTTCTGGACCTTTGAGCTGAGAATCATCTTCTATACCTATTATTCTTACATTTGGTCTTTTCATAGTATCTCAGATTTCCTGGATGTTTTGTGTCAGAATTTATTTAGATTTAATATTTTCTTTGACCATCAATTTCTTCTATTGTGCCTTCTATTTCTGAGATTCTTTCTTCTCTCTCTTGAGTTCTCTTGGCAATATGTGCATGTTTAGTGCCTATTCTCTTTTCTAGATTTTTCCAACTTTAGGATTCCCTCTGTCTTTTTTTTTTTTTTTTGCTTCTATTTCCATTTTCAGGCCTTGAACAGTTTTATTCATTTTCTTCACCTGCTTTTCGTTTTTTTTTGTGTGTGTGTTTTTTTTTTTTGTTTTTGTTTTTGTTTTTGTTTTTTGTTTGCTTTTTTCTTGGCTCTCTTTAAGGTATTTATTTGGTTTCTCTTACTGTTTACTTGTATTTTCCTAGATATCTTTAAGGGATTTTTTCATTTCTTCTTTAAGGATCTCTATCATCTCCATTAAGTTGGTTTTAAGTTTTTACATTATTTTGCTTACATACTTATTTTTATGCTTCAGCTATGTAGCTGTTGTACAATAGCAGGACTCTGGTGGTGTCATGGCTGTTGATTATTCTTACCCTTGTGTCTAGTCATCTAGGTTTGATGAAAGTAGGTCTAGAAACTTTTTTCTGAGTTTGTTTTTGTTGAGGGTACAGGGTTGGGGCTGTCAGCAGCTTGGATCTTTGTGTTCTGAACTGAAGTAGTAGGAGAGTTTTGATTGTGGGCAGGACTCTTATTTATTCTGGCTCCAGATTACATTTTAATATAAACAAACTGTTTTGAAGAAATAATAATTAATAATTATAATATTATAATAATTAGAAATAATTATAAATTGTTTTCTAAAGTAATTTATTTAATAGCAAGAAAAATGTCTCTATTTTACATTTTTCCTTCCTCCATGTCTCCATTTGATCTTCCTGTTCCCTTCCTCAGCTGCCCCAAGTCTGACTGTAAAATGTACTCTATTCCCCCCCTCCCAGGGAAAATATGTGCCCCATACTTCTTGATGCTTCCTCTCTGGTCTATGAATCATAGCTTGGTTATTATTTGCTTACTGGCAAAGACAGTACTCACATAACTCACTGAACATCAAGAAGTGGAGCTGGTTCCTACATGGAGTCTTCAACCCTATGTTGTAGTATATTTGATGCCGGAAGGTATGCTGCAGGCTACCAAAAGTAAAATGTGAGCATCAACCTAACAATAAAATATGTGACCTACAAATCTGTTCTGCCTGCAAAATGTGCTAGGGCAATGGGGGCACAGTACTTGTAGGAGTTGTCAACTAATACCTGATGTGACCTAAGACCCACTCCGTAAGACAGAATCAGTACCTGACACTGATAGAGTATTCAAGAACCTGGGTATCAGATTTTACCCAGAGATCTAGGGGTAATACCTGATACCACTGATATATATATATATACACATACACATACACATACACTTACACATATACATACATATACACACATTATATATATATATATAAAATATATAAATATAAATATATATATTTATATATATAAATATATAAATATGTATATATATATAATATATAGGAGTCATATATATATATATATATATATATATATATATATATGACTCCTATTGATATTCTGATAATTCTTGTTACCAGAATCCAACAGATTAGAACAATGCAGGGGTACACCACCAGACATTACATGAAGACAGAGTTTTAAATTCGATGTCTCCATCAACTCTTCCCCTCAGAGCTCAGGGAATCCTCCACAAGAGGAAGTGGAAGAATATAAGAGTCAGAGGGGATGGAGGACACCAGAAGAACAAGGTCCTAGGAACTAGCCAAGCAAGGTGCATATGAGCGTACAGAAACTGAAGCAGCAAGCACAGGGCCTACATGGGTCTGGACTAGATCCTCATAGCTCTTAGAGTAGTATTTTTATGGGACTACTGAGTGTGGGAACGAGTGTGTCTCTGATTTTTGTGCCTGCTCTTGGGACTCTTTTCCTCCTGTTGGGTTGCCATGTTAACAGCATGATGGTTTTGCTTTATCTTGTTTGTTATTTTTGTCATGTTTGGTTGTTATCTCTTAGAAGCCACTGTTCTTTTCTAATGAGAGACAAGAAGGGGATAGATATGGAGGGTAGTGAAGGTGGAGAGGACCAGGGAAGAGTAGAGGGAGGAAAAACTACAATTGGGATATATTGTATTAGAAAAGACTATTTTCAATAAAAGGGGGAGAAAGACGTAATAACAAATGTTTGTGTAGGGTTGTAGGTCCGCATCTGCCCCCACCTCCACCTGCCACAGGGCATGGCCACGTGGAGAGGCAGAACTCTGGAGTTTGACTGCACTTTGCTGCAAGGGTGGGTGCTGGGCTGTAGGCAAGCCCCAAGCACTGTTTTGGGGGTTGAGAAAGCACAGTCTGACACTTAGAAAAACTGGAGCTGGCTCAGGGGTCCCTGGGCCTGCAAGGAGGCTGGGGTGTGGGGTTCTCAGAATCTTGGACATCCATGTGCCTCTGGTAGTCTAGGAAGAGCAGAGAACAAAGCTGTGAGCCTGCGGGCTGGGGTTGGGGGTGGGGTGAGGAGAGGGAGTTCAGGCTTGTCCCAGAAGGAATGATTATTCTTATCTTGGCAGGGGTTGGATGAGAGCACAAAGAGACCTTCTGCAGGAGATTAGGCTTTCACTCATTAAGTGAATGCCTTTTTCATGGCTCCCCATGGTAGATCTAGGTGAAAAGAGACAGTCCAGGGTTCTAAAGAGTTTATTGTCAATGGCAGAAAATGGATGCATAAAATCATACCCATGTTCTCAGGGTGGGTCTGAGATTAAATACCTTTTGTAGGGAGGAATGTCTGGGAAGGGAAGCTTATTGGCTAAGCCTCAATGAGAACTCTGTTTTGAGTTTACCTGACTACAGGTCACATCTCTTTTATGTGAGAAGCATGGCACATGATCCAAGACAGGCAACTGGCAGGGAGCTGGGAGTCACCTAAGCCTCAGGTGTGTGCCCATCGAGTCTCTGGGTCTCTGCCTGCTCTACCTTACCAAACTTCCTGGCATGGTTTTACATCCCACATGTTTGTGTGGATTTTCTACCTGAATTTTGCGTTTAGCATATTATCATTAGTCGATGCTTCTAAGATGAATAATTCAAACTTCCTTTTGTTTGTAATTTTGAAATTTTCAGTTAGATGTGGAAGTAAATTATTCTATGGAACTATCATATTGAATATAATTGGCGGCTCATGGGGGGGGCGGGGGCTAAGAAAGCAAAAAATAGTCACTTCTGTACAAAAATCATAAAATTACTTAAAACACTATGAGGCTGTTTAGGTAACATTTTTGTCTAACTTGATGGTGTGATTATCAAGAGTGAACTTTGTAGATGACACAATGTGTCACAGTGTCAAAGACTGGACACACTTAGCAGATGAGTCAGATCAGTGACTAAACTTAGTCATCTCTATCCCTCTACTTAGAACATGTGCAGACCATCATCAGTCCAAAATTTGTCAAGTTGTAGCTTCACAGAGCATATTCATGTGTGGGTCCCTAAGGAAAAACGTGAAAGCTCTATACAGAGAAAAAGAATCCAGAAAGAACTGGAATAGAGTTTCATCCTGTCTCTTCCCTTCAGCTTCCTTGGTAACACTTGGCAACTTGATACATAAACAAATTTTTTGGGTTCTCTGTCTTAGATCAACTGTATCGGATACTCTACAAATCCAGAAACCTGTTTAGTACATCCACAGTGTTTTCAGTGCCTGCTAGAGTTTGAAATTCAACATGTTGATAAAGTCCTTCAATTTACCAAAGGGGGACACATTCCACAGTAGAGCTCGCAAATATCTGCTGTGAATTGTGGGTCTCAGGTGAGCCTCAAAATTGTACACTTCTAAGAAGCTCCTGGACATGGCCACTGTGGCTGCTGCTGTTGCTACTGTGGCTAAGCCTTTGTGAGTTGCATTTGATTATAAGCCAGCTGATAAAAATCTAGGAGGTACCAAGGAAAACAGGCTTAATGTTGATCTTACCAAATTTGGTCCAACACTGAGGAATATCAACTACACTGGCTCCATTAAGCATTTTGATAGCTGAGACAAAGAGAGGCCTTATTCTGGGCCTGTAAATGAAATGGATGTATGAAGCTTTATGCTTATGCCAGGTTAGATTGGATGATGTGAGATCTCCTGACATATTAATACTACATTACATTTCTCTATAGATACTTGTGGAACAAATGAACATCTTCGGTTTCCCACAAGCTACATTAACTAGACACGCAAAGACAGGATGACCTCATACATAAGAGGCTGAGGGCTAGGTCATACCAGTGTGCTCAGCTTAGAAAGAGTGCACTTTGAGAACTGCTATGGACCTTGGCTAGATATACGTATCAGATATATGTACTCATAGCTTTTCCCCTTAGTTAAATTGAGAAGGGCAGAAGAATTTGTTTTAGAGAACTCTTCTGAGCCCAGAATAAGTAGAGATTTGGGAGGCACTCAGAAGATATCTGGTTTGTAAAGTAACTCAATATCCGACTACATTCTTTTTGTCTTCATCTCTGCCTTCTCTCAATTGTTATTCTATTATTTTATCTGTGGTTTCTTTTTTCCCCATGAATAGGAAAACAATTAAAAAGGAGAAATTGTTTTCAGCATAGTCAAAAGTCACAGGATAATACATAAATTAATGTCATTGAGAGAGAACTCTTAGGAAGTAGATAGAACATGTACTCAAAACAAGTAATTCTGTAGAATATTTTCACAGAAAGAAACAGAAATCCTTTTTAAAATGTATGGCCAAATTGTAAAGGATAAAAAATTAATGCAGAATATCCTTTTCAGGCTTGTTTTCAGAAGTGTCCAGTTTGTAAATGTTGATGATATCTAAGTGGAGTAACCAGTCTGAGCACGTCTCACAGTTTCTCTGCTCACCTAAGGTCACTTGTGGGTGAAACTTCCTTTCCAAGCCATCATTTGACATAGATAGCAACAGAAGATAATTACTGAGTTCCTGTGAGATTTTACTTTTCTTCTCTTTTTTTTTTCATTCTTTTAAATGGACTCCTCAATTTGTTTGTCTTCTGCAGAAGATTGGTAAAATCATTTTGACAACTAGTCCCTGCAGTGTCTTGAGTTAAGAAGCAGAAATAGAGAGTAGGGTTTCCACCCCTGTCCCCAACATACACACACTGAAATTTTGGACTGATTCTGTAATATGTTTCTATTGACATTTATTCATTTATTTTCTATTAGAATAACTTGGCTTCATTTCTGAGCACAAATATTTTTGGGAGAAGAGAAAATGTGATTTTTTTTTTTTTGCTTCTGTGCACTGATTTTAATTTCTTTTCTAAATTATTTTACTATGAATGTTTTTCAGGCACCTATGCAAGTACAGTTTGTATGTGCCTGGTCCACCTGGATGCCAGAAGAGAAAGCCAGCTCTCCTAGAACTGGAATTACAGAGAGTTGGAAGCCACCGCATGGGTGCTGGAAACCCAGTCCCTCTGGCAAAACTAGTAATTTTAACTGCTGACCTATTTCTCCAGCCCCTCAATTTCTTTTCAATTCAGAAAACAAAACAAAACTTTGAAATCTAGATATGACAAGTTAATTGAAAGCAGCTCATATATACACAATATTATTAAACATGTTTCACAGTCATTTTGATTTTTGTAGGTTTCCAGGGATATAGTACATATTTAAAATCTCAATAAAATGAAACAAAACCAAAGTTCTTAAGAGAATACACCATTGAGTCTTTTCATATTTTACTTAGTTTTTACAAAACAGACCATTGAGAGTGAGTGTCAGGAGTTAGCGTTTTTTCTTTTCTTTTTTTTTTTTTAGAATGAGTGTCTGGGAGTTAGTGATTTTGCGAATGTGTGTCAGGAGTTAGTGTTTGTGAGCTGTGTGATGTTTGATGAAATGTGAGCAGGAGTTTCCTAGTTGCCCTGAGTGCACAGTGACAATGGCTCTAAATATTTTCTTCATGCATGGAACTATTATTGTTTTACCCAGTAGCTGAAATAGCCAGCAATATTTAATGTATATGCTTCACATAGCAATTAAACAAATAGATGGTCCTCTCAAAAGTTACATCCTGCATTACATAAGTTTCCCTCATTAACACAGTGTAACCTGCCACAAATGATCCTAGTCATCTGGCCATGAAGCACTCTGTCTGCCCAGGACCAGACATTTTCACTGACCTTGCTTGTATACAGGGAGTCTGTGAAGATAACTTAAGTCCAAATATTTAATTGAGTTCCCCAAAGCATTTTATTGTTTATTGGTATCTAATACACTCAGCAGTGAAAAATGTAATGGATCTTCCTGTGAGTTAACTATCTTCTTCAAAAGCTATATGGACAAGGACTGGTGCTGAATCTGTAGATTTGTAATCTCCATTCATCGAGGGTAGTCGTTCTCAGCATCCTTAATGCTGCGACTTTTTGTATTAAAATATTGTTCTATTAATTGTTCCTCGTGCTTATGGTGACTCCCTCCACCATAAAATTATTTTCAATGCTACTTCATAACTAATTTTGCTACTGCTATGAATCAAAATGTAAATATTTAATATGCAGGCTAGCTGATATTCAAACCCTGTTAAAGGATTCAGTGATCCTCCAAGGTGTCTTGACCCATAGGTTGAGAACCACTGACCTGGGGCATGCACTGAGTTTGCTCCTGAGTTTGCAGAGAATTTTTGAGAGACTTGGTGTGACTGGCCAGCAGGGCCTAGATGGGATCTCCCCCGTCTGCTTCTGTGGAAGTCTGAGTCCATGAAGTCCTTAGATCAAGAAACAGTGGGCTGCTTTTCCTTCTGGGGGTTGCTGATGAGGTGAAAGAATTCAAGTGAGTCTACAAGCAGGTTACAGAATAACAATGTACTCTGAATATAAAAAGAGGTATACACCCTGCTTATATCCCTGACCTTTTCCCAAGTCTTGGAGACATCTACCTCCCAAAATTCTTTCCCTACCTCCTGTCTCTTCTTTTTTATTAAACAAATGCATATCAGTAAAGAGTAAACTATGTCTATAGAACTAGTCCTCTGAGTATAAATATTTGCTGCTTCATTCAGTCTTGATGTTGGAGATTTTGGATATACAAATAAAGTAGGTGTTAGGATAATACTAGTATTCTAAAGCATTGGGGTCGGGAATGCCTGCAATAGTATTGGCTTTCCCTAAAGATTAATGCTGACACGTTTTCAGAAGCCACAGAAGATGGAAGAGCCTCTGGGGATGCATAACAGCTGAAGAGTTTTGCTTATATCTTCCTTGTGAAAATTTCACGTTTCTAAGCAAGAGTCTTTTCTTCTATTGGAGTTCAATCCCCTACTGTGGAGCCTCCTCTAAGGGATTTGACAGAACAAGCAGATAAGACAAGCCTGGTGCCTGTGGGATTGCTGTGCATGGAGGACTCCCTTTATGTCTTGCAGGAGCTCCTGCTAACCCTCAGCTTGCAAGAAGCATAAAATCTTGAAGTTTGACCAAAATGGAAATACTGACCTCAGGTCATGGATAATTTCAACAGCAGTATCTGTAGCATCAAAGCTCAGCAGAACAGCATTATTTAAATTCAAAATCTCACTATGCAAAGTTAAAACATCCAGAGAGGTGTTAGAATTATGCCAAATACCCTGCAAGTCTCTTTAAACTTTTTTCTAATTATAATGACTATCATTGTATGGCATATATAGCTTGATCATGATAGTCCTTTTTGTCATGGGAATACTTTTATTCCTGCCCATCATGTTAAAGCTTGTCTGTAAGAATATCAACATGTTGGCAGTCAAAGTACATGACTTGATACTGAAAATGGACAGAGTTATTAATTTAGCAGCCTGGCAAGCCAAGGACAAAATTCTGCACAAAGCCTCATCAACCTAAGACAGAGTCCATTGATTTTGATAGTGCATATTTCATGATGGGTAAGGAAGGCATTCTTGTCAGAATGACCTAAGACAGGCTCAGTCTTGTTAATGAAATAAAAAAGGAGGAGAGGCAGAGAGCCTTTGGGGCTGCTTTGCACGAATTTGACATTGGCCAAGGACAAGGAAGTGGGCTTCAGGCAGGGATCTAAATCTTAGGTTAGAATAAGGAAGTAATTTCAGGCAGGAATACAAATCTTAGGCTAAAACAAAGAAGTAATTTCAAGCAGGAATCTAAATCTTAAGCTGGAACAAAGACATAGGCTTCAGGCATGAAAATGACTTTGGGATAGGACAGAGAAGTAGGCTCAGGTATTTAAGTAATCCTGATAAGCCTGAAACAGAAACAGAGGTCACAGGAGTGATCACAAGACTTTGTTTATTGCCTTGCTTGTTCTTTGACTATTTGTGTTTATTGTCTTGTTTGTTCCTTGACTATATGCATCTACAGTATTGCTAGTTCCTCAACCTAGAATTGACTTTAATATTTGCATGTTATTAAAATGGTATAAAAGCAAAAAGGAGAAGGGGGGATGGGATAGGGGGTTTCTGGGGGGGATGGGGAAAGGTAATAACATCTAAAATGTAAATAAATAAAATATCCAATTAAAAAAAAGGAAAAAGTTAAAAAAAAAAGAAAAAGAAAAAGAAGAAGAAGATGCATAAAATCAGCCCCTGGAAAGCTCATGAAACATGGATGCAATATTCATAGGATTCATGGTTTTGAGTTTTTTGTTTTAACTACTGTTTCTAGTGTCATCAGTAAAAGTGCTTTCCCTGAACCCAACACAGGTGTGCAGGGCTTCTCCTTTCTGTCTTTCTCCTCTCCTCAAATGCTTCTTCCTTATCAAGAGGGAGTAACAGAAGACATAATGAAGGTAAGGGTCTCTTTTGTGTTTCTTTCCATCTGTCCTTAATGGTGAGGTATCCTCACACAGTACTAACTAAAGAACCACATCTTTATTTCCAAACCTTCAATTGCAAAACCGTCTCTACAATACATGATTAAAATGAACCTTGTCAAGTGTCTACCACAGGGTAAAATGCTCGTGGTTTATTATTGAAGTTGTTTGAATCTTTCCAGATGTGGATATTTTAATCACAGAATGTAGTTATGCAGTCAGTAAATATGGGCTACTGGAAAAAAAAAACAAGTTAAATAAATGAAAGAATTATGGAATGACAAAAGCCCAATTAGAATGTAGACCACTGAGGCAAACTTTTCAGAAAAGATAGAGGACAAATGTAGGTAGAGAACATTTTTATGTCCTAGACTGAATTTTTAAGTTTCATGTCATACTGTGGCCTAGCTTTGATGTCCTGCAGCTTTTCTGTACCCAAATCCTTTGAAAGCTTTTCTACAAAAGAGACTTGAGTAAAAATTTGGTTAAAACCAAAATTTGGAGGATACAAATATCAATATATCTACTCCTCTAATGCTAAATCATTGTTACTCCATTTCATTCTTTATCCATTTATTCTCTTTTATTGAATGCCATGTTTGTTGTTGTTGTTGTTGTTGTTGTTGTTTTTGTTTTATAGATCTCATTGACTATATCTTCACATATTTCTCTGGAACATTTAGCTTTCTTTCAAGAAAACACCAACCTTCTCCTTCTTCTTCTTCTTTTTTTTTTTAAATCTCATTTACTTTCCCATCCCTGTTTAACAATTTTGCAGTGACAATTACAGGATACAGAGAGTAGGGAAATAGAGAGATTTTGTGAAAGGGACTAGTTTCTGTGTGAAGGTGAGCTGTGTCAGAGGTGAGCTATGTCAGAGGAGAGGCCCGATGTCATATCAAAAGGTGGAAAGGTTGTAGTCTATCAAAAGCCTGGGGCGGTGGTGGCACACGCCTTTAATCCCAGCACTTGGGAGGCAGAGGCAGGTGGATTTCTGAGTTCGAGGCCAGCCTGGTCTACAGAGAGAGTGTAAGGACAGCCAAGGCTATGCAGAGAAACCCTGTCTCAAAAAAGCCAAAAAAAAAAAAAAAAAAAAAAAAAAACCAAACCAAAAAAAACCAAAAAAACCAAAAGCCTGAACAGTTTACAAATGTCAAAAATGGAGAGATGATAGGAAAGGAGAAAATAATGGAAGAGAATGGATAAATGGTGAGGGAGCAAAGAGACTGTGAATGTCATCGTAAGCGTGTTCTAAGTAAGGTGAATGCTGACAACCTGTAGGAGTCCCATGAAAGCATGAAACCTGGACACTTCAGTGCAGTAATCTCTAGATAGTCATGGCTACCTGAATGGCCAGCTTCACGTTGTATATTAGCTCTGTCAGCCCCATTTGGGGTTCTTTGTTTTTCTTCTTTAAAAACTTATTCTTTGAGAATTTCATACAGTAAATATTTTTACCCACATTATTTTCCATTCCCCAACTTATCCCAGATTCTTCTTCCTCCTTACTCATCAAATTTCAAGTTCTTTCTTTTTCTTGAAAATAAAAATAATTAATAAAAAAGGAAAAAGACACTAAAAAAAACAAAAAAACAAAAACCAAACAATTCATGGAGTCTAGTTAGTATTGACCATCTACTCCTGAGGATGGGGCTTGTCCTGTAGTGCGTTGATAACACTCTATTGAAGAAAACTGATTTTCCCACTTCCAGATGCTGTGTGTGCTTCTTGGCTAGGAGTGAAATTTTGTGCCCACTTCCACTCCTTTTTGTATGCCTTTATGTTGTGCAGGTCTTGTATACGTGGTCACAGTCTCTGTGAGTTCATAAGTGACTCTGCCCTGTTGTATCTGGAAAATTCTGCTTCCTTAAAGTCATCCACCAACTCTGGATCTTACATTCTATCCACACTGTTTCAATGAGTTTAACCCCATTATTCACTTACCTGTCTAGTTCTCCCTTATGTGAAAGTGTGAAGCCTTTCTGTTTTATTTTCGGTTGCTTTAACGAAGTTCCCTGACTCAGAGACATCTAGTGTCAGTTCTTTGATGTGGCTCAGCAGAGAGCAAGGCCTCCGTCGTTCTCAACTGTGTTGTTTGTTACACTATTGGCTAGCTTTACCCCTCCTAATACAGAATAAAAACATATTTATTTTACTTTTCAACTCTGTGTGTGTGCATGCATTTGTGTGTGCATTGTGTGTGTGTGTGGTATATGTACATCTTTGTACATGTGTCCAAACCCTGCATGCACACAGAGGCCTGAGGAAGATGTTGGGCATCTTGTTATACCACACTTCATTTTGTTTTCTTGAGACAAACCAGAGTTGAGGTGGCAGTTAGCAAGCCCCAGTGACCCTTTTGTCTCTGCTCCAGTCCCCTGCAGGGCTGGTTATTGAAGTCACCATGACTGTCTTTTAAGAGGGTATAAGGGATTCAAATGTATCCTTTTATGTTTGTGCAGCAAACACTTTTAGCCACTAGTGCATCTCCTAATGCTTCTAAACACATTGATTTTGACAGCTCAATCAGATATGACATTTTTCAATGTGATGTTCCATGTAATATAATTTGTAAACTTGCAACTATCAATCCTTTGAAATTAATTTGAAATGTAATATCTAAATAAAGTAGGAATTAATTCCATCAGCATCAGGCTGGAACACAGATGTGCCATTATTTCATATGTAATATGTGGTAACCCTGCATATTAACATTATGAAGAACCGACAAACTGCATATACATGCATACATAAACAATTGTGTGTGTAGTTTTGTTGATATGTAATTCATAGTCCATAAAGTGTTGCCTCGCAAACGATGTAGTTCAGTTATCATAAAGATATTTATGTAGGTGTGCAAGCAGTGATCACACATACCAGAAAGCCTATACCCACTAGTCACCAGTCTTTGTTGCTTTATCTGTCCCTTATTATTCTAACAACA
>JANHMN010000001.1:21579752-21608880 GCA_030674055.1 Rhabdomys pumilio
AGCAACAGTAGCAACAGCAACAACAGCAACAGTAGCAACAGCAACAAAAGCAGCAATAGCAGCTACAGCAACAGTAGCAGCAACAACAATAACAAAACACCCCAAACCCAAATCAATAAAACTATATGAAAGCTGAAAAAATAAAACTGGTCTGTAAAGATCAACACATTAGTAAATAGCACACCACTAAGTGAGAAAATGCCTATGATAACTACACTAATTAGGGGTTTAAGTCCTGGAAATGCAAAGGATTCCTAGAAAATAGCTTTGAAAAAGCAGCTGTAGAATTTTTCCTAGTTTTGGCAGATAGAAACTGAAAATGTGACGAAACGTTTCCCTTTCCCTGAGATAAAGGAAATATAGACTGAAATAACATGTCACTTAGATTTAAACTTAGGAAATCTAGAATGTATTATGTAACATAAAGAATTTAGATAAGAAAAGAAATATTCACCTGTACTAAAAATTGGTAGAAAGTATTTAAATGTTTGGTCACACTTATTAAGTTACCAAAAATGTTTATAATTTTCTTAGTTTTAGCCAAAAGAAACATGCTATGCAAAATAATTTTTACTCCTGTATTATTTATGCAAGAAATAAAGTAATGTAAACCCACAATTGAAAGATAATGTTTGTATAAAGTAATGGAGAGCTTTGTCTTCAACTATCCAGTGAAATATTAGGAAATAACACTTTTGGCCCTACCTGATATGCATTAATTTAGAAACTGGATATGGTCCCAAGGTCATTTTGATTTCTGTTAATGTTTGAGGAAGATTGATGTCATGTGATATTAGAGACACATAGTATTTTCAAAGAATACATAACAGCAAAATAATTATAATTTAATACTAAAGGACTAAAGGAGATTAATGCCATTTATATCTAATGCGATCCTATATGGATTGTGGATCATACGACTTCAATGTTTGTAAAATCACGAGTCAATTTATTTATGAAATCAATGTAATTACTAAAGTGTAGTTATCATTATGACAAAGTACTAGTCAGAAGCAACTCAAAGGAAGAGAGGTTGATTTTGCCTCATGGTCTCAGAGGTTTGCAGTCCATCAAAATTGGGGAGGCACAGTGAAAGGGTTTGGTTTGTGGCAGAGGGAGCATGAGGTTTTGGTTGCTTACATGCCAATAGATCAGGAATGAGAAACCAGAGGTAGGTTAAAACAACAAACAACAAACAACAAACAACAACAACAACAACAAAAGCAACAGCAACCTCCAACCATGTATCCCTAATGACATTTGGCAGTCAGGACCTGTGTCCCAAAGGTTCTATAGGATTCAGAAACAGCCCCACTAGCTCTCTGTTCCACTGTTGTAGAACAAGTACTCAGGACACAAATCTGTAGGGGCATTACCGATCCCTATCAGAACTAATAAATATATACACACTTACACACACATACACGTATAGACTAGTGGAGCAAAAGCTATGTGTAATGTGTCAGAGGGATTAAATGTGAGTAACTTCATTGTATGTTTGTATATTTTCAGATTTATTTCTGTGATGATATATATATATATATATATATATATATATATATATATATATATACATATATATTGGTTTTTCGAGACAGGGTTTCTCTGTATAGCGCTGGCTGTCCTGAAACTCACTCTGTAGACCAGGCTGACCTCGAACTCAGAAATCCACCTGCCTCTGCCTCTGAGTGCTGGGATTAAAAGCATGCAACACCACTGCCCTGCTACTTTTATATTTTATACGAGACCTTCAGACATTCTCTCATTTCTGTACAATGCTTGCAAAGCTCCAATCCCTAAATTTTCTACAACTATAGATGCCTATTAGCTTTTAAAGATGCTACTCTGTTTTTCATGGTCTTCCTTTACAACAACAGGTGATAGCTTACCATTTAAGAAAACCATCATGTGGTACCTGGGCTGACCTAGTCATAGGCAGGATGTGGCTGCCATTCTAAGTGCTGTGTATCATCAGGCAGGAGCCACATCCTCCTCCCACCAGTTCTTTATATAGCTAATGGCGGTGCCTAGGTTTCTGGCACTAAAAAAAAAAATCTACATTTTTAAAATTGATCTCATATCCTCAGTTTTTTTCCACAAGCAATTCTCAGGATAAGCTTAGTACAGAACATAGGGTATCTCATTTATGAGAACAGTAGTTGTTGGGGAGTCAAATAACTACATTTACTTAGCTAAACTGGATAAATATGAACAAGCTGTAAAAATAATAATCAAACAACAGTTGCTTGTTTTGTTAGAAATGATCTATTCTCCATTATCTCAACAAAAGCCTCAGATTTCTTGTCCATTAGACTGTAACGTGCAAAGATCAGTCATGCTGAAGGTCTAACCTGTTCTAATGGTACAAAATACTGAATGTAGCCTTGCTCACAGTAGTCTTAAAAGCTCTCATGTTTTGTATGCTGTAGAAAAATAAATACGGAAACAGGTGTGTCTTGTGGACATCACCAGATCAAGATAAGTTTTTGCTTCTTCTCATGTTTATATACAGAGAAGATTAAACAGGAATCTTAGTTCCTTCAAATTGACAGCTACCTTCTATTTGGGAAGTTGGTGCCTGTGAAGAGCAAGCTGTTCTAACTTTTCTAAAGTGCATTCTGATGACCAAGCATGTGCAGAGTTGTTCTACAATTTTGATGAATTGTGAGAATACAGATGAGCAATACACATGTTTAAAAGTCCAATATTCTCGTGGAAAATGCAAACCAGATGTAGTTTTATACAGTGATCTTGAAACGAAATCCATTTATTCAACTTACTCAGTAGCAACAACATCTTACATCCCAAGGTCTGCAATTGAAAACCTGAGTAAATGTCGGACTGCCCATGAATTGTGGAGGCTTAGAAGCTGCCATCTGTGTGTGATAGCCACACCCTGGGGTTTATTACCAAGGTCGTTTTTATGACTTTCTACAAATGCGCTTTGTGTCTCTGAGATGTAGTTATAAATGTTTGACTCTGTCTGGAAATCCACAGAAGGTCTCCCAAGGAAACCTCAGGGAAATTGTGGAAACTGCCCCAGGTAAGAGAGGCAGAGAAAGTGATTTACAGAAACTAGAACAAAGTGAAATAAGCAGAGGCGGGATGGGAAGCATGGTCAAAAATGAGAAACAAATCACCTGTGTTTTGTCAACAGTGGCTTGGCAGCCAGAATAGGAAGGACAGAGGAAGTTAAACCCATGCTGGTGTCAGCTACAGAAAGTGAACCTCTTGGACCAGATGGTTTTATAGCCTTCATAAACAATAGATTTGCATAATGCTTCCTCAATAATTCTGTCAGGAGCAGGACGGGAGCTCAAAAAACAATGTACAATTGTGTGCATTCTGAATGGACAGCTTTCTAAATGCCCAAATGGTCATAAAGGGGAAACTGGGATGCTGAGCAGAGAATGGAGTTGATAAATAAAAGGCTTACTTAGGCCAGCATGAGCAACTACTAGACATCCCAAACGCTGATGCTTGGAAGTCCTAGGTTACTCCTGACGACCATATTATAGACTGATCGTCAAAGTGGAGGGAGGAGGGCTTCTCCAATTTCAGGCCACTTTGGAAGGTTTCCTTGTTTGCACTGACTTGTAGCTTCCTGTGACTTTTGATTCTGAGGCTTGGCTGGCTGCCATCTGCTTCCTTCTTAAGAAGAATCAACAAACCCCGAGTTGTTTGGAGTTCTTTTTTAATATACACGTGCATCCCTAATGACCTAATGAGGATGTGGGATCCTCACAGGCTGTGACACAATCCTTTCTTTCAACAAGTTGGGAATCCTCATCTAACTCCTCTAGCACCCTATTTAATTTGACGGCAGTTAGGTGATTTCTCTGCTGCCAACTGTAGATATCTCCTGCACATAACCTGAAAAGGAAATGGCCCATGGGAAATGATGTCAGTGATACACTCACCAAAATAAGGCACAGTCTGCTCCATAACAAGTTGATGGTAAGATACTGCACTGAAGGAAAGGTTGGCAGATTCACTGGCCTGCCTTGATTAGACAGGTAACACAAGTCCACACAACAGACCTTTAAGAACTGCCAAGACTGGCAAGAGAGAGCCATGGAGTCTGCTGACATGATGAGTCTTCTGTGAAACCAAGTCCTTAGAGCATATCACCTTCTGCTCCAGAAAATGTGAATAAGCCACAAAGCAGCCAGAGAAATTCTCCATCTCTTGGATTTTGAAGAAGAGCAAAATAAATTAAGTTGAAAAAAAATGCATATTAAAATAACATTCATGATTTTTCAAAGTGGACACCCTGGTTTAAGATTTAAGAATATTACAAGGTACCCACAAAATATTATCAGTACTGTTTATTTCACAGAGTAGCAGGTTGGGGTCTATGCTGGGCAGATTTTATTGTCAAATTGATATAATCTAGAATGATCTGGGAAGAGGGAACCTCCATGAAGAATTGCTCAGATCTAATTGACTTGTGTATTTGTGGCCATATCTGTGAGAGACTGTCTTGATTGTTGTAGGAGAACTCTGGCATCCCTGGGCAGGTGGTCCTGGGCTGTCTCAAAAAGAGAACTATACATGAGCCAGGGATTGGTCCATAAACAGCATTCCTCTGTGATTTCTGCTTCAAATTTTGCCCTGCTGTCTTCTTTCAATGATGACCTGTGACCTGGAAGTATAAGCCGAAGTAATCTCTTTCCTTCCTTACATTACTTTTTATCAGACAGTTGTATCACAGTGATAAAGATCAGAACAGGAACCCTACGTTAGTTTCCACAGTGATACTGTTCAATACAAAACATAGCAGGCATCACATGTAATATAAAATTTTCCAGTATCAACATTAACAGGTGAAATAAACCATGCAATTAATATGACAATACAAATTACCAAGTTCAACTGTGTAAAATATTATCATTTTGATATATTTTATATTATTTGTACTAAATCTGAAACGTAGCATGTATGTGAAAGTGTACAATACATTCTAGCTTGTATTAGACACAATAATCCAGCTGGCTAATAGGTCTATCTATTAGGTCTATCTATCTATCTATCTATCTATCTATCTATCTATCTATCTATCTTTCTTTCTTTCTATCTATCTATCTACCTATCTAAATCTTGGTGCTCCCAAGGACAACTCAGTTCTTTACCTGCTCCAGTGCATACATGAACTATCATCACTTTGTAGTCTGGTGGGTATCTTCACTATTGGGAACTAAACCTATCCCCTCTTATTATCTTGAAATCTGTTGCTATTTTGGCAACATATAGTTGCAACTGCAAGACATAGGCAGAAGGCAGGCAGAAAGGCCTCTCTGTTCATGGGTGTGTGTGTTTTCCCTAGGAAGTAATACAAGGATTAGGAATGTTCCTTGAGTTTGATGAAGCACGGTCTCAGGTCTTCCATAACATCAAGGAAAATGACAATATCTCCCTATATATGCTAACAGGAGGGACCTATAACTTCATAGATTAACTTTTGTTATTTCTGCATTATTCTGGTTTATGGTCTTTTGAGTCAGAAAGAACAAGTTTTCTCAACAAGGGAAATAACAACAAAATTCAAGTAGGAAACCAAATTTTAATAATAAATAAAACAGATCAATTTAAAATAAAATCAAAACAAAAACCAATACTAACAACAAAACAACATAGGAGAAGTAGTAGCTTTCCAGTCCTAAGCTGTTCAAAGACTGAGTGGGATCCTGAACACTTTAAGCTTAAGTTTGATATACACACGTTCCCAAAATATGGAAATATTGTGATATTATGTTTGTTAGCTTGCTTTTTGAAATGTCATCATATTATTTTAATCTAAAATTTTCCATGATCAACAAAAAATAACTTTATTTCTATATTTGTCACAATTTAGATTTTTCCCTTTTTTGACTTTCTGCATTTGCCCTTTAAGTCTCTGACATTTTTTAAAAACCCATTTTGGATACAACTAACCAGATGATTGTTATTGTCTAAATGTTTTCACACTTTCTTTGTCTCTGTATATTTGGTGCCTTTTGGGAAATGTTCTTTATTTTAATTTAGCCTGCACTGCTGAATATTCTTTCTACATTTCTTGTTCTGTGTACATAAAATTCCTCCCTGTGCTGGAGTCATGAAGCTATATCCCATATTAATATTTTATTCCTTTACTTATTTATGTGCCTCATACCTAAATATTTCATGCCCCTGGAATTGACACTTGTATATGGGAAGGTAAATAAATGATTGGAGGCATTGTTTTGAACTGAGTTTTGTGCAAAGCCTCCAGAGGCCAAACAAAAATATAGTCACTCAAGCTTAGTGCTGTCAAACTGAAACTTCAAGGAAGTTGGTAAATCCCCAAACCAAGTAGTTTTCCCACAAAACAAGAGATTTGAAGCAGACAGTAGGAAAGGGTCTTACCATCTTGGACAGGCAATGGAAATAATGTACACGTTAAAAAAATATTGGAAATAATCACATTCTTTAATTACTTTTTCTTTCTTTTTTTTTTTTTTAAATGTGAGCCTATTTGTGTGTGCATGCATTCAGAAGCTAGATAGCAATCTTCAGATTCCTTCGTTAACGGCAATCTATCTTGTTTTTTGAGTTAGGGTCTATCAGGGTTTTAGATTTGCCAACTAGGCGAGGCTGCTGGTCAGTGAGTCCAGGAACCAGTTCTGGGATTATCTACAGGCAAATCTCACATGTTACTTTTCTTAAACATGGGATCTGGCAATCCAACTCAGGTCCTCACTCATGGAAGGCATGCACTTTACCAACTGAGACATATCATCATCATGTCTTAATTTTTATTTATTAGAAACAGTTTTATAATGTATTATGATTGTATTTCCTCCTTCCCCAACTCCTTCCAGATTCTCTCACCTGCCTACCCACCCAACTTTATACTTTTGCTCTTTCAAACAAAGCAAAATAACATGATATAAAATAAAATGAAATAAAAGTATTTTTTCATGCTATTTTGTCATTCTGTTTCTGCTCAAGCCACTTAAAAAAACAGTTGTCTTGCTGTGCTCAGTGGACTTCCTGATTTTAGAAGGAATGTTCTCTGCTTTATGAACCTCTAAAGCCAATAACATTTTCCCAAAAAATTCATTGAAGTCGTGTCTTGCTTTTAAACCCCAATTGTGCTTGGTAGTTGTGGTGGTTTGATTGTGCTTGGCCCAGAAAGTTGCACTATTTGGAGGTGTGGCCTTGTTAGAGTAGGAGGAAGTGTGTCACAGTGTGTGTGGGCTTTAAGACCCTCAGCCTAGCTGCCTGGAAGCCAGTCTGCTTCTAGCTTCCTTTGGATAAAGATGTAGAACCCTCAGTAACTCCAGCACCATTCTTCATTCTTGCCTGAATGCTAGCTACAATGCTTCTTTTCCTCCTCCTCTTCCTCCTCCTCTTCCTCCTCCTCCCCTCCTCTTCCCCTCCTCCTCCCCTCTTCCCCTCCTCCCCCCTCCTCCTCCTCTTCTTCCTCCTCCTCCTCCTCCTCCTCTTACTCCTTCTTCTTCTTTCTTTCCACCAAATTCAATTTGTGCTGACCAAATATTCCAAGGCATCAGGAAATTTACTGTGCTTGATTCACCCTTACTACAAATTCTCTCTTGTCCTTTTCCAGAATCTATAAATTTTAAATAGCACTTTATGCTAGAATATTGACTGGCTTAATCTAGTGCAGGTCTTGTACAGGCGACCACAGCTGCAGTGAGTTGAAGAGTGCAGCTGTTCTCTCATGGCCAGAGACAATGCTTTTTCCCACCCTCCTCAACCCCTTGCTCTTATAATCTTTGTGCTTTTGTTTTAGATTTATTTGTATGTTTAAAATTATATAAATTCATGTGTGTACATGTGTATGTGTGTGTGTGTGTGTGTGTGTGTGTGTGTGTGTATGTGTGTGTGTGCATGAGTTCAGGTGCCTGTTGAGGCCAGAAGAGCATATTGAATTCCCAGGATCTGGAATTAGAGATGGTTGTTAGCTATCTTGTTTGCTAGGAACTGAGCACAGGACCTCTGATAGAGCAGTATGTGTTTATATGTTTGTTTGTGTCTTCTCTCATACATTACATCCCGACCACAGTTTTCCTTCCCTCCACTCCTCTCAGTCCTTCAACCTACCTCCTCTCTTCCCCAGATCCACTCTTCCTCGGTTTCTTTTCAGAAAACATCAAGGATCCCAGGATGTCAACTGAACACAGTATAACATATTACAATAAGACTAGGTATTTCCCCTCCTATCAAGGCTAGACAAGGCAAGCCATTAAGAAGAAATGGGTCTGAAGAACAGGCAAGAATCAGGAACATACCCTGCTCTCACTGTTAGGAATTCCAAGCTACACAATCATAATATATATGCAAAGGACCTAGCTCAGACCTATGCAGGGTCCATGTTTGTCCCTGAAGTCTCTGAGCTTCTATGAGTCCTGCTTAGTTGATTCTGTAGGCTGTGTTCTTGTGGTGTCCTCAACCTTTCTGGCTCCTACCATCCTTACTCTTCTCCTCTGCAGGGTTCCCAGAGAGCTCCGCTTAATGTTTGGCTGTGGTCTCTACCACTGTTTCCATCAGTGGCGACCTGTGTTCACTCCTTACTACGTATTCTGTATTGTTATTGTATATTATACTATGCACTTTAGCCTTATTAACATTTCCCTAATGGATATTAATGCTACACAGTATAATAAAATAAGAATTACTCAGAGAAGCCAAGAGATTCCAACATTAAAAATATTAGGATCAATGGATCTGTTACAGTTTTTTCATCCTAGAAAACAGAGTGAAGGCAACTGGTCTCAGTGTCCTCTGTTTCATACCATTCTAGAGAAGAGCAACAGGAAGGTGAGGCTTAGCCTGGGTAGGGTCAGACCAGACATTGTCTGAGTTCCTTCTTGTCTTGAGAGTACTTTGCTCCTAAGAGGCACAGCCTAGGGCCACTCATGACCTTGGCAGGCTTTTGAAGAATGTTAAAGCCAAAACTACAAGGCAAAAATCAATGTTGCATTTCTTTTTAGAACAGTAAATACTATTCCTGAACTTCTATTTTTTAATTACTGATGGCTGATATAAAAATGTAGTTTTAGCTGTGATTTATGGTTTTTTTCTTACAAAGCTGAAAAAAATATTGGCAATGTAAAAATTTATCTGCTAATTATTGTGGGGGCTTAAATGTGTATTTACAGACTTTTCTTTGCTTAAAATGGGGTTGAGTTCTAATAAAACCAGTGTAACTTGCAAATATTCTAAGTCAAAACACACTTAGTGCACCTAAGCTAATCAATATCAAAATGCACAATGTGTTGCATCCTGGCACAGCTGCAGCTCCTGGTACCCACGGACTGAAGGAGAGCTGGGGATTATTTCTAATGACCCCCAGCATTATGAGATTATCCCATAGTTTGTTGCAACCCAGGAAAAGATAGAAATTTAAAATTTGAAGTGCACTTTGTACTGGGTGGATATTGCTTTTGTGGCATGTTAAAAACAAGGACTTGTAAAAAACAATTTATCATCTACAAATAATGAAAGGTTATGTTTACCCTTTTAAAACTCTGACATGGAGTCACACTTCTATCATTGAAATAATTTAGATTTGTGTCAGGGTCTTCTGAGGTTGTTCTGGCTGTTCTCACAATCACTGTGCATCTGAAGCTGTCTTTCAAATTTAAATTCTTCTGTCCCAGGTTCTTGAGTAGTTGGGATTATAGCAGTATACCACCATCCCTGGCTGTGAATTTAATTTATTTGCAGGAATGCCGTATTTATTAGTGTAATTGAGTTTTTGTATATTATATAAAAGTAGTCTTTGTAGACATACTCACCATCTTGCTTGTGATTTCAAAGGAAACCTCCCGAGGTTGCGTATTCAACTGTGATGATTCCTAAAAATTTTTATAAGCACCTTTTATCTTCTATTCGTAGTTTATTCATATATCATGAAAAGATTAATTTTTATGCTTTTAGTCATCTAATGGTAATATTACTTTGTGTCCTTTGTGTCTTCATTAATGTGCTAAATTTTAACTTTCCGAATATTACCCCTAATTCGTAGGATACAGGCAATATAGTCATAATGTACTATCCTTTTCTGGACATGTGCCTTAGGAACTAGAATTCTGACACATTAAAACACAAAACTGCATTTGTGGCAGCATTCTGCTACAAAACAAAAATAATTTGTATTTTTGGTTTGCACAGGTATAGCCCGTTACAGTATTCTGCACAAACACGAAGTCCATTTATCCCTGTCTCTTTCACCTACATCTCCAGTGTTATAAGGATTTTTCTGTTCCTAATTAATATGAAAAAAGAATGGAATGTTCATGATTATGAATGCATCTGCACAGCATGCCTTTGTGAAACGGAACAGAGTAGCTTCCTCATTTATGTTGGTTCAGAAAGAGTGGAATGAGGTGAAACCCTTTGAATAAACAGAACTAGAATAGCTATCTGTTTGCCTCCCTTCTATAGAACAAAAGGGGATTTGAAGCACACACTTATGCTTTTTATGAACAATAGCTATTCTTTGCTTAAGTGGTTAGTGATATACAATAAAGAAAATTGTCAAATGGATGCCCAAAGCTTGTGTGAGAAATATACATTCAAACCTATGATAATGGAATCATAAACATCTATGCATCTTCTGTTTATGATCAATGAGGTTATTTAATAATTAAGAGCACAAGACCATTTTACTACTTGTTATTGGTTACTTTTCCTCTCAAGACCCCAATATTGTACAATGATTCACGGGCATAACAGCCATGATAGTAAGCATGGAGGGTACATATGGTTTCAGCCCAGTGAGCTTCTTACCAAGTATAATCTTGTTACCTTGTGAAGAACTCAAACGGACAGCAAAGAAACAAACGTTGCATTGCCAATGTATTACCAGTTCCAAGGTGTGACAATTGGGTAGACATCATTATACTACTAGTCTCTGCTCATTAATGAGAGAAGCATGTTTATTCAGAGAAATTGCTATTTTTTTTCTTGAGGTTTACATTGGCCTTCCCTGATTTCAGTCTTCTTTCAGCACCTCAATTTGTGGAATGGCAAAATGCCATTGTGTCCTGTACAAACATTCCATTGAACAGGGCACACAGATTATGAATCACATCTTACAACAATGGGCTTATGTTTAGGACACTCAGTGGTGTTACCACACCGTCAAAAACCAATTGGCCTAACAGAAAGAGAGGGAAGGCTAACTGGGGATGTTTTTTGGCTCCTGATTAAATAATTGCCAATTTTTGCTGCAGGACTGAATCCAGCAAGTTGCATAAGAAGTTAGGTTTTGACATTAAGGCACTGCCCCTGGGATGACATCTATGAAGTACTTTTAAAGCCTGTTCCTTCTTGCCATAACCTTAAGCATGATGCCTCTGATGTAATATGTACTTAAGGAAATAATGATTTTGAAGAGCTAGAAGATTCTAGATATTTTGAACTTCCTATCCTACTGTGGTAATAGTCAGACAGATCTGGTTATGCAAAAAATTGATCTTAGCTATTGGGAGGGGTTGAGAAGTGAGTGCAACTATAGGAAAGCCTATATCTGGAAAGAGGCATCTCTGGGTACCTTACTACCTTTCTTTGTAGTCCAAGTCAACAAACGCCTCCACCTCACCACCAAAAACTCAAGGCTAGATTCTACAATTAACAAATACTTCATGTCATACATTATTCATGGAAATAGGTAGAATGATGGAGGTATAATGTCAATAACAAGATTGTTGAGATGGAAGACATTTATGTTACTTACATGTTTTCTTATTGAATATTTTATTTATTTACATTTTAGATGTCATCCCCTTTCCCGATTTCCCCTTCCTAGAACCCCTTATCCCATACTCCTCCTCTTTTTGCTTTTATACCATTTTAATTACATGCATTTATTAAGGTCAATTCTAGGTTGAGAGTCTAGCAATACAATAGATGCAAGTAGTTAAGGAACAAGCAAGACAATAAACACAAATAGTCAAAGAACAAGCAAGGCAATAAACCCAATTACATGAACATCCCTGTGATCACTGTTTCTAAGGGCTTATCAGGATGACCAAAATAACTGAGCCTACTTCCCTATCTTAGCCCAAGGACATTTTCAAGTCTGAAGCTTACTTCCTTGTTCTAACCTAAAATTTAGATTCTTGTCTGAAATTACTTCTTTGTTCTAGTCTAATATTTAAATTCCTGCTTGACATTACTTCTTTGTTTTAGGCTAAGATTTAGATTCCTGCCTGAAATTACTTTTTTGTTCTAGCCTAATGTCAGATTTCTGCCTGAAGACTACTTGCTTGTCCTTGGCCCATGTCAGATTCTTGCCAAGCAGCCCCAAAGGCTCTCTACCTCAGGCCACGGGTAATTTTATCAACAGTATCTACTGCATCAATGCTCACCAGAGCAGCATTCTTGAATTTTATAAGCTCACTATGCAATGTTAAAACATCCAGAGAGGTGTTAGGATTATGCCAAATATACTGCAAGTGTCTTTAATCTTTGTCCTAATTATATTGACTACCACTGTAAATTTTAGAACTAACATGAATCCAATGGTATTTGGCACGACATTCGAATGGTATTTGGCATGGTTCCTTACCCTTAAATTCTGAACCTCCTTCCAGTAATTTGAATAGGATAAAGAGCATCAATCCATTCTTCCAAATGCCTATCTAAATCCTCTTGTATATTCAACACATAAGTAACATTTTTTACTTTACTAAATGATTAACAAAAGTAGTTGTCTTAACTTCTTGTGTCACAGCAATTTCAGAAGGAGTGGTGCTAGCAATTAATTTAATTAAAGCTGTTATACCAGCAATAATCAAGCCCACTACCCTCTTGCTTCTGCTTAAAGCCTGTCTCATTTCTTCCAGTACTTGCAAGCTATTTTTAGAATACCTAGGTTCTGTGATACTCAGGGCACTAAAACAAAAGCTGGTTGATAGATCTCCATAACTGACATGCCGGATTTCAAAACACAAACACAGTTAGAAAGTGTACAATCAGTGCAGCTTACATCAAATACTGTAGAAGAAACAAAAGTAATTTCAACTTGACAATTAAAGGAGCCTTAACACATGTTCTAACACCTATCCAGATCCTGCCCCAACTTTATCTCTTGCTAACATAACATCATAGAGAACTGCAGCTAACTTCCATATATGTCTCTGAAAATGTCCAGAACCAGACTTCCAGATGAAGGCTGTTATTTCCAATATTGGATTGATTTCTAGACCAATCCATGATTGAGTCTGAATAACTTGTCATATTAAAGAACAATACAAGAGTTGTTATAACTTTTCTTTTTGATTCTCTGTTCCACAAGGTCTAAAAACTTGAGGCACGGCAGCTTGTCCTATCAGGGGCATAGGTAAGCAGTGGTGGGTCAGGAACATCTGTTCAATACAGCTTCCCAGTCACCATTGTCAGGGCACTCAGCAAGCTCACAGGTCAGCCTCATTCTTTGTCCTGGCATTGGCATGTCTCATCCGTTGCTCTGGTGGCCACCATGCTCCTTCAACATTCTGCAGAAAAAAACACAAATGTGCTCTCTTCCCCATATTTAATACCTGATTGGGATCCTTATGCCAGTAAATGGATCATTCCCTTTCACCTATGCATAAGTATGCCTAGTTGTAGAGTGCCATAGAGACTCGGCAAAAAGTTCCTTGGCATCCAATTTTTTTAAAAAAGAAAATATTTAAAATAAAAGATAAAAAGAACATGACTTAAATAAATTTGTGATATACAGGAATATATTTCTCCTTTTTTTAATTTTATGAAGATATTGTTTTGAAGTTCCATAGGCCTTTTCCACAGTCTCTTGTCCTTGACAATTATAAGGAATCCCCGTAATATGGGTAATGTTAAATTGCTGCTAAAAATCTCAAACGTTCTACTTCAATAGCCAGTTTCATTATCTGTTTGTTTTTTTGTTTGTTTGTTTGTTTTTCTACACTCCTTGGTGTGTTGGAACTCCTGGGAATCCAGCCTCCTCTCATTTACATATGCTTTTATTCCCTTGTTTTCTTCACTTTATATTAAGAACACCTGGAAAAGCCAACCATTTGTTAGGTTAGGGTCTGACAAGACTGTCTTTGATAATATGGTGTTTGATGAGATTTTGATTGTCCCTTAACTGCAGCCATGGCCTTAAGTCTGAGACAAAATGAAAGAATAGACACCCCTGTCCACCCTCTCTGAGGTATACCAATGCCGCTACCTTATGAATGAACTCTGCATCTTTGAACTGCAAAATCAGACTCTTGCACTCTTGTTCTGGTCAGTGAGGATGAAGATTGTTCAATTGTTTGACTCAATAGACACCTGTGGTTAGGAGGTCAGAAACACTGAAGCAAAACATTTTAAAACTGGGACATACCCAGATGATGCTCCAACATATAGCAAGGACATATGCTTCACTATGTTCATAGCAGCCTTATTTATAATAGCCAGAAGCTGGAAAGAACCCAGATGTCCTTCAACATAGGAATGGATACAAAGAATGTGGTACATTTGCACAATGGAGTATTACTCAGCTATTAAAAATAATGAATTCAAAAAATTCTTAGGTAAATGGATGGAACTAGAAAATATCATCCTGAGTGAGTTAACCCAATCACAAAAGAGCCCACATGGTATTTACTCACTGATATGCGGATATTAGCCTAAAAGCTTGGAATAGCCAAGACTCAATTCACAGACCACATGAAGCTCATGAAGAAGGAAGAACAAGTGTGGATGCCTTGGTCCTACTTAGAAGGAGTAAAAGAAATACTCAAAGGAGCAAATTTGGAGACAAAGTGTGGGACAAAAACTGAAGGAGGGGCCGTCTGGAGACCATTCCACCTGGGTATCCATCCCAGGTACAATCACCAAAGGTAGACACTGATGTGGATGGCTGGAAGTGCATGCTGACAAGAGCCTGATATAGCTGTCTCCTTAGAGGTCTGCCAGAGTCTGACACATTCAGAGACAGATGCTCACAGCTAACCATTGAACTAATCAAGGGGTTCCCAATGGAGGAGTTAGAGAGAAAGAGCTGAAGAAGCTGAAAGGATTTGTGGCCCCATGAGGAGAACAACAATACCAATCAGGCAGAGCTCCCCAGGGTCTAATCCACCAGCCTGGGAACATGTAGGGAGGTACCCATGACTCCATCTGTACATGTAGGGGAGGATGGCTTTTTCAGGCATAGGTGGGAGAGGAGATCCTTGGTCCCATGAAGGCTGAACACCGAGTGTGGGGGAATTCGAGGGTGGGGAGATGGGAGTCGGGGGATAGGTGGGGGCACATTCTCATAGATGCATAAGGAGGGGGGATGGAATTAAAGGTTCCTGGGTGTGTGTGGGGGGGAATGGAATAAGGGGATAAAATTGGAAATGTAAATATAATATCCAATAAAAAATATTAAAAAATTAAAACTGGGAAAGGGTTGGGGACTTAGCTCAGTGGTAGAGCACTTGCTTAGCAAGTGGAAGGCCCTGGGTTTGGGCCTCAGCTCTGGAAAAAAAGGAAAAAAAAAGACAAAATAACAAAAAGACAAAGACAACAACAACAACAACAGCAACAACAACAAACCCAAAAACCAAAGTAACTTAAAACTGGGACAAGTGATGCTGGCTGTTGGGAGCTAAGAAATTAGCAGTGATTAAGAAGAGACCAGTGTCCTTGAGGTGAAATCTTTTGGAAAGTGTTTCCTGAGAGTTAACACACAGAATCTTTGTTTCAGAGGCAGCCAATGTTGAAGCCCGTGCTGGCAGCTGAGCTTGAGTAGTGTAGGAGTTTTCATCTGGGTGGTACTGTTTTGGAAGCATGAAAGGGTCATGGAGAGCAGATGAGGTTTGGCACTGTGAGAAGGTAGGAAAGGTAATTGATGAAGGTGCTGCCTCAGTAGCTGTTGAAAGCCCAAGACTGGAGAGGCTGTGCAGAGAATTTGAGAATTGGCAAGATGAAGAAAGTCCAGGCTAAGGTTACTAGTGAAGGTGCAGACCAGTTGCTTCAAGAGACCAGAGCATTTTAGAGATGGTGAAATGACCACCAGGAACAGCAGCAGCAATCCAATGGCGCCAGCTGGAGCCTAGAAGACAAGGTTTGTGTCCTGCAGTTGGTGGAGCCAGAGAAGTCATCCGAACACTTTGAAGGAGCCCAGGGATGGTAAGTGGATCTCAGGCATCGGACATTGAGTTATTTAGATAGTAGAAATTTGATTTTACCTTGTTCAATTTATAACTGTGCCCTGGTTCTTCTTCTTGATGTAAGACAAAATATTTAACTTACTTTTGATTTTACAGGAGCCCATGGTTGGGAGACATTGGATAGTAAAAGACTTTGGGTTTTAAAAAAGACTATTGGGATTTTATTTCTACTTTCCTCATGTATTACATCTGGAAAGCAGATTCCTTACCCCCATCTTCTGCACGTCCCAATAGTACCCCTTCCTTCATTTTTCTTCAGAAAAGGGCAGGCTTCTCATGGATATCAACCAAAAAATGGCGTATCAAGTTACAAAAAGACTAGGCACCTCCCCTTATATTGCTGGCTGAGGCAACTCAGTAGGAGGAAAAGGGTCTCAAAAGCATGCAGACGTATCAGAGTCAGTCCTACTTCTCACTCTCAGGAGTCCCAAAAGAAGACTATACTACACAACTGTAACACATACGCAGATGTCTCAGGTAGGACCCATGCAGGCTCTTTGGTTGTTGGTTCAGTCTCTGAGCTCCTATGAATCTATACTATTGGTTGTGGAGGTTGTGTGTGTGTGTGTGTGTGTGTGTGTGTGTGTGTGTGTGTGTGTGTTTGTCTTAACATCCTTTCTTTCTGCCTTCTGCAGGATTTCCTGAGCTCAGCCTAATGTTTGGGTGTGATTCTCTGCATCTGTTTTCATCAGTATCTGGTTGAAGTCTCTCTGATGATGATTATGCTGGGCTTCTGTCTACAAGTGTAGCATGTTATTATTAGGGATCATTTCATTCTGTCTGTCTGTCTGTCTGTCTGTCTGTCTGTTATCTATCATCTATCTATCTATCTATCTATCTATCTATCTATCTATCTATCTATCTATCACGTATACGTTTTTAACTACCTGTTCTGTTTTGTTCTACTCTTGGTCTCTGGGATATCCAGCTTGGTTTCTGGCCTCATAGATAGTGTCAGTGGTAGGTTTCCTCTCATGGCATGGATCTCAAGATGGTCCAGTCATTGGCTGGTAACTCTCATAATTTCTGCATCACCTTTACCTCAGCACATCTTGTAAGCAGTAAAAATTGTAGGTCAAAGGGTTTGTGGCTGGGTTGGTGTCCTAATCCTTCCACTGGAAGTCTTGTTCATTTACAGGAGATGGTCTGTTCAGGCTCCATATCCCTCATTATGAGGAGACTCAGCTAGGGTCACCCTCATAGATTGCAGGGAGTTTTCATTGCACTATTTTTCTACCTTGCCTCTAAAATGTCCCCCAAATTCCAGTTGTCTTTCCAGGTACCCATTCCCGATATCTTTGACAACCTGCCCCAGTCTACCCTGTGATATCTATTCTATTTCCCCTTGTTACTCAGCATCCTTGAATCTGTAGAATATAGTATGATTATTATTTACTCTACAGCCAATATCCACTTATAAGTGAATACATACCATTTTCATCTTTCTGGCCTGGGTTATTTCACTCAGTTTGTTTTTCTAGTCCCATCCATTAAGATGCAAATTTCATGTTTTGTGAATACTAATTCACTGTGTAAATATACCATATTTTCTGTAACAGTCCTTTGGTTGAGGGACATATCAGTTGTTTCTAGTCTCTGACTATTATGAGTAAAGATGCTATGAACGTAGTTGAGCACATGAACAGAGTTGAGTGTTCTTTGGGTATATATCTAGTAGTGGCATACCCGGGTCTTGAGTTAGACTGATTCTACTCAATTTTCTGAGATCCCATTATAATGATGTCCAAAATGGCTCTACAAGTTTGCACACTCTGGCAATGGAGGAGCCCTTAGTCCTCATCAGCTACAGCATGAGCTTCGTTGGTGTTTTTAATCTTAGCATTCCGACCATCCTGATCTCTAGTTTGATTTAAATTTTCCCGATGACTTAAGAATGTTGAGCTTCTCTTTAAGTGCTTCTTGGCCATTTGAAATTCCTCTGTTGAGACATCTCTATTTCGATGCACACCCCATTTTTTTTAAATTACATTCTTTGGTTGGTTGAAGTCTAGTTTCTATAGTTCCTTCTTTATTTTATAAATTAGCACTTTGTCAGATGCAGAATTAGTGAACATGTTTTCCCATTGTGTAGACCGCAGTTTCGTCTTATTAATAGTCTTTTGCCTTATAGAAAGATGTTTTCAGTACCATGAGGTCCCATTTATTAATTGTTTGTCTTAGTGCCTACACTACTGGCATTCTGTCAGGAAGTTGTCTCCTCTACCTATATGTTGAAGACTATTCTTCACTTTTTTGTCTACTAGGTTTAGTGTATCTGATTTTATGTCTTTAATTCACTTGGATTTGAGTTTTATGCAGGGTGATAGATAAGGATGTATTTGCATTCTTCTATATGCTAACATCTGGTTAATCCAGCGCTATTTGTTGAAGATGATTTCTTTATTTCTGTGTATAATCCTGGCTACTTTATTGTGTTCTCGGGGAGGCAATAAGAAGTACCATGCTCTGAGATTGGATGTGGGAAACTTTTCCTGGGGCTCTGAGTGTTGTACTCGAATAACAAGGATCATTGATGTCGTATATAATGCATCCAATAACGAGCTTGTCCACACCAAGACCCTGGTGAAAAACTGCATTGTGCTTGTTGACAGCACACCGTACCGGCAGTGGTACGAGTCCCACTATGCACTGCCCCTGGGCCGCAAGAAGGGGGCCAAGCTGACTCCCAAGGAGGAAGAGATTTTAAACAAAAAAAAAACGATCAAAGAAGATTCAAAAGAAATATGACGAAAGAAAAAAGAATGCCAAAATCAGAAGTCTTCTGGAGGAGCAGTTCCAGCAGGGCAAGCTTCTCGCCTGTATTGCCTCAAGACCAGGCCAGTGTGGCAGAGCAGATGGCTATGTGCTCGAAGGCAAGGAGCTGGAGTTCTATCTGCGGAAGATCAAAGCCCGGAAAGGCAAATAAGCCATCCTTCATAGCTTGTGTAATAAAGGTGTTTGCTGTTGAAAACCAAACCAAACCAAACCAAAACAAACAACAACAACAACAACAAAACAAACAAACAAACAAACAAAAAACCCCAAAAAAACAACAAAAAAAAAACCAAAACAAAACAAAAACTAACTCTTTTGTTTTATTGATTTGTTTGTATTGCTCTTCGTTTCTATTTTATTTGTTTTAGCCCTCAGTTTGATTATTTACTGCCATCTACTCTTGTCTGGTATGATTGCTTCTCTTTGTTCTAGAGCTCTCAGGTGTGCTGTTGAGTTGCTCGTATGAAATTTCTCTATTTTCCTTATGAAGGCACTTAGTGCTATGAACTTTCTTCTTAGCACCACTTTCATTGTATCCAATAAGTTTGGGTATGTTGTGCCTTAATTTTCATTGAATTCTAGGGAGTCTGAAAATTCTTTATGTCTGCCTTGATCCAGTAGTCAATCAGTAGGGAGTTGTTTAATTTCCATGACTTTGTAGGCTTTCTGTTGTTCCTATTGTTTCCTAGATTTCTTTAAGAGAGTTATTCATCTCCTGTTTAAAAACCACTATAAATTGAGGTTGGTTTTAAGATTGTTTTCTTGTGCTTCAGCTGTGTTGGAATATCCAGGGGTTGCTCTAGTAGGATTGTTGGGCTAAGATGGCTCTATGGCTATGATGGTTCTATGGCCACATTGCCCTGGCCACTGATTGTGTTCTCACACTAGAGTTTAGGCATCTGGGTTTGGAGTAATTATAGTTTGAAGAACATATTTCTAAACTTTGTTGAATGGACATTTTCCTCCTTAATTTATGGTTCTTTTCTGGCCTTTGGGGCTGAGTGGCCTTGTAACCTCCAAGTCCTCAGGTCTTGTAGGTTGTTTCCACAAGGGGGTTGACACCCGCATGATTTTTGGGATTTTGGATGCCAGTGTTGCCCCTGGGATTTGGGGGATTCCGGAGTTCTGGGAGTTGGCATGGCATCTCTGGGTTCTCTATACTGGCATGGCTTCTGGTAGAGTTGTGGGTTGGGATATAGAGACAAGGGGAGGGAATGATGCTGTGGAAACTAGGTAAGCTCTGAGCAAGACTAGTTAGATTAAAGAGACTAAATATTAATTGTTTGAATGTTTAAATATTGTAGGACTTGTAGAATGTGAAATGTTTATAATGCAGTGTTGATATAAATGTGTAATTTGGGGGATAAATGAGAAAGGAAGGTTCTGAGTAAAAACTGTCATGTTTGTGTGTTACTTAGATGAGAGTTCAGTTGCGCTGGTTACATCAAATACATATGCTGCTCTACACCAACTTGACACAGGCTAGGATCAGTTGAGAGATGGGAAGCCCAATTTAGAAAATGCTGCCACCATAAGATCAGGCTGTCAAAGGCAAGACTGTAGGGCATTTTCTTAATTAGTGATTTATGAGGGTTTCCCAGACCCATTGTGGGTGGTGCCATCTCTGGGTTGGTGATCCTTGGTGCTATAATAAATCAGGCCGTACAAGCCAGTAAGCAGCAATCCCTCCATGGCCTTTGCATCAGCTTCTGCTTCCAGGTTCCTGGCTGTTTGAGTTTCTGTCTTAACTTGTTTTAATGATGAATAGTGGAAGTTTAAGTAATATTAAATCCTTTCTTTCACAAGCTGTTTTGGTCATGGTGTTTCATCACAGCAATAGTAATCCTAACTAAAAACATTCCACAGACAGTATTTGGCACATACTCTTTCTTATTTAAAATATTTTCAAGATTTTTATGTGAGAAGATAAATTCCATTCTATACTTGCTTCATATAAAAATAGGAGAATGCCCCGTGAGTCACAAAATCAGACTCTATTGGTGCATATTTACCCGAAAGCTTCCGATATTATAAACACCCTTTATAGTGAATAACTATTATGTCCCTTAACAAAGGATGCAGTTTACAGGCTCACCAAATACCCAGCAGTAGAATTATTGTGTTAAGTGGTACAGTAGTCTCTCTCTACTCTCTGAGTGTGCTATATCCCAAGATCTCCAGTGGCCATCTAACACACCAGAAGTACTGAAAAAACCTTTACACTGTGTTTTCTGTGTAAGTACATAATTATGATAAATTTATTTGGAAAACTGTCATAGTAAGGTGTTAATGACAAAACAGAACTCATATATACAATATTATTATCCTAAAAGGTAGGAGGTTTTAATGCATATTTAAATTGATTATCACACTGTTTCTTGAACACAATACAAACATGGCAACAGTTTTTTTATTGACAGAGGAAGTAACTTCAGAATTCTGTACCTTTTAGCCTGAAGTTGCTTTTGCATTCTTTTAAACAACATTTCCTGTGGCAAATTGCTTGGGGTCGCTAGTTTTGTGGTATCTCTGGCTGATGTCCTAACATATGATCCAATGCTCTATGAAGTTAGCAATAAATCAGACCTTGTTTTCTGTCCGTATCTTCCTTTCACAAATATACTACATTTGCACTTTAAATAGGTGTTTATTTTCATGTTCTGGCCATAACTTCTGAAGTTTGAATTGCCAAAGGAAACTAGCTTGTTTTTCACGATTCCAGTGAAAAATTTGCTCTTATCATAGATCTTGTGTGGAAATGTGATGTGGTGTCTATGTATGTTGAACAGGCTGATGGTCTGTGTTGTTTGTAGCTAGAGAGTACAGAAATGTCCATAAAACAACCCTGAAGAGCTATTGTTCAAATTTTCCATTTATTATATTTTAATCATGGTTGGCCATAGGTAACTGAAACTGGGAAACAAAACTGCAAGTAAGCGAGGCAAGATATATGTGTTCTCAGTTGCAAAGTGAGCCTTTCTTTAATCACTCTATTTTGTATTCCTTCTAGCAATGTGTAAGTGGCAGCTGGTAGAGTTCTCTCCAGGTCTCAAATTGCAAGTCATTTTTCTGTGTTTACTTCACCCACATTTTACTAACTATAATATTTTCTTGTATCATTTGCCTGTGATTATTGTTTATCCTCTTATCATTCCCTAGAGCTTTTCATGTTACTTTTACATATGATCTATGAACACATCCTTAGTTTTTATGGAAGAAATAAGAATCCCAAGCATTTCCTCCAGATTCTCACTTGCTTCAGATGTAACATATATGCTTTGTCTTGTGCTTCTTAAATCTAGCATTGTTTTATACGTGACTTATGAGCTTGACTTCATTAATACTACATTGTGGAGTCTGATATTTTCTTTGTACTTTTTGTGTACAGTTCTTATGGTCAGAAAGACTTGTATGTTGGAATGGTGGCTTCCTTGAAAAGTGCAGAAATCTTAACATACTTTAACCTTCCGTATTTCATTTCCTCCATAATCTAATGCTAAATAATAATGTTGATGTATTTTTGAAGAGAAGCATGCTTACAGATCCATCATTTGGTCTTTTGGGTGTGCAATTAAACCTTTTACTACAGCTGAACAATGGCATTATATAATGAATCCACCAAGGGATTAATACACTCTTTAGCTTAGAGCCTTTTATAATTAAACTGTCTCCTAAACTTAATAATCAAGAGTACATCCTTGTCCTGTGCTAGCCCTCTTAACCCCTGAACCGCAAATACTCATGTCATGTGTCTGTGTCTGTGTGTGTATGTGTGCGTGTCCTAATCATATATATCATATATATGATAAGATTCAGTAGTCCATATACAAGAACCTCTATTTTTTTACGTGTTCCAATACTGTTCAAATCTCAAGTTCAAAGTCTTCTGTGAACACAAGCTTCAATTTTTGGCAACTCTTACAATCTCCCATGACAAACAGAAAACCATATACCATGATGAGATAACATGAACATTCCTGTTACAAAAGGAAGGGACGAGGACACAGAAAGGTGGAATGGGAATAATGAAAGACCTATAGCCTAGGAAGAAGACAATGAATATATGTTTGCATGTCTGCCATTCATGCAAGCAGAAGTGTAATGTAACTCCAATCCCAAAGTTATGCTCTTACATTTCCCTGTGTGTGTTGTCATTTTCACTTCTTTTCTCCCTCCCCTGCTCCCTCCTCCCTCCCTCCCTTTGCCCTGCTATAGCTTTGCATATATGAACTGTTTATCTTAAGACCTCTTACTAAATTGTTCCACGTGGTGCTCTAAGACCTCAAGAGTCCATTTTCCACCTTTTCACCTGTAACACTGCAAGCTGGTGGGAGACATTTGATCAGGTAATGTTAACTGTTTAGAAATGATCTCCTTTCCTTAGAAAATTGGACACAAAATGGTCATATGTCTCTCTTGTTTTACTTGTATCCATCTCTAATGCCTTAAGTGATTTTATTTAAGATGTTATCTACTTCACAAATGTAGTCTTTGAGTGGATCTCCTACTTACAAGTTCTGGCTTGCCACTCAAACTCTTGTAGGCAGGCAATGACTAAGCACGTTTATATCTTGGCTATTGTTAGATGGTTGCCATGTGATGGTTCATGCATGATTCCATTTCCATGTGCGATAATTAGCAAGAGTAACACCTCTACCTGGAACCTAGATGATAAAAGCTTCCAATTGTGCCTTGTTTAGGAAAGCTTTTGCAATGCCATAGATAATTGCAGTGACGATTTCAGCCAATGTGTGTAAGAAGACTCAGCCAGAGTAAATTTCATTTAGAATCCTTCTGCAGCCCAGCTGGAATTTTCTCTCCCCTGGCTTATAACTAGCATATTCATTCATTTCATTGCCCAAGCTTCATGTTGGTCTTCACTTCACTAATAATAGATACTTTTTTTTAAATGTCTGAATACTTCCAAGGATATACATGTTGAAACTTAATTACTCTAAAAATATATTGCTGAATCAATTTATTGTGGTGGAGTTACAGGATAGCTAGGCTAGAAGGAGTTTAAGTCAGGAAGGCAAAGTTCTCATAAATGGTATTAAGGTCCCAGAGAACAAGCTTCATGGAGCGTTCTGTCTTTCTCTCTCTTGCAACCTGAAGACAGAGCACTCCAAGCATGTTGTGGAGAAAAGATGGTTCTCAACTGACAACAAGGTAGTTGCTCATACCTTGGTCTTGAAGTTCTCATTCTCCAGGACTGTGAGATAATACATTGACTTCATTTGCAAATCATATTTGCTGAATTTCTATAGCCCCCATAATGAAGTTTGTGCCACTTCTCTAGGGATGAACAAAGGTCCTGCTCATAGAAAATGATTAATTTATGTGTGTAATGTTTTTTCTCAGCATACAGTCTGGAAAATTAAAAAAAGTCAGAATAGATAAAATTTCTATAAATTGACAAAACTGATATGCTTAAAATTTGTTGTTGGGTGTAATGATGGCATACCTGTAGTACCAGTGTTCCATAGGTTAAGGCAAAAAAAAAAAAATCAGGACTTTAAAGTTATCTTCAACTAAATGCCAGCATGTGATGGATAAAATCCTGTCTCCAAAACCCGCTGCCACCACTACCGGCAGCAAAAATTGCTTACTGGCAAGTAAATAAGCTTCATGGTACTAGCATCAGAAGAAAATATCCCCTTAGAGATGGATTTTGATATTTGAATCTAATGGCAGCTCTGGAACAATAATATTTTCCAATAAAAATGGAATGATTTTGCTAGTGCTGCATATCGTGTTTAGAAGAAGAGATGATTTAAGATGAGATGGGAAGTGATTGACTCAGACAAAATAATATTAGTCCAATAAATAAACTTTAAAAACGAGTATCCTGAAAGTTGAATGTCAACTAATTTTTCAAAATCACTGGGTCATTGGGCAAGTCGCAGTGATAGGTTGAAAATCTTACTTAGGACAATTGTCTACAGAGATTCTGTATCTTAGTTGTGATGATGCTATGTGAGGTGCCTTGACCCTTTTGTATCTAGTATGTGTTGGGTACTGAAGAATTTATACTTTTTGGTTCACACTTATAATCTTTGAGCTGTGATCATTATGTATGTAAACATGGAACTGTGTGAAGGGACGTGACCATGCTTGCAAGTATATATGCATGTTTGTATATTTCTGGGAACATGTGCATGCAGGAGCTTAGGTATGTGGCTATGCATCTGTTTGCACATGAAGGTAGAGGTAAGAGTCTGACATAGGTGCTTTCCTTACTGTTCTCCCCCTTTATTGAGCTAGGTTCTTCTCTTAAATACAGAGCTTGCCAGTTTTCTGATTTGGTGAGTCTAGCTAGCCAGCTTGCCCCAGAGGGCCCATCTCTCCCTTCTAAGCATTGGGATTTCAGGAAGTCTGACATGCCTGGTTGGCTTATATGTGTTTGTTGATGACCCAAACTTTGCTCTTCACACTTGTACAATAAGGTTCCGCTGATCTGTCTTTCCAGCCGTCTGGACGATGTTTTTATAATTCAAACGTGTACTTGCTTCTCTTTAGCTCTTGTATAGACGGTGCTCCCATTTCCCACATGCTCTTCTACACAAATAGAGCAACATAAGAACTGATGGAGCTGATGCTGACTTGGCAGGGAGTGAACAAGGTGGGATTAAATACATTTATAAATGGTGACTTGAAAAAATGGGACATTCATTATCTATGAGTTCACAGAGTGAAAATAGATCGATGTGCTTGGAGTTCTTTATGGAAGTCTATATGTATACTCTATAAGGACAGAGAGGACCATTGCCTGTCTGTAGCATTGTGATGACCCTACTGTTATCCTTTCCCATGCCTGTTGGGTTGGTCGAATGTCCATTTTCTTCTCTTTTCCTTTATTTATTTTCAGGCTTAATCAGTAGCTTCTTGTTCTGTCTCAGCTCAGCTTTAGGGCAGGATTGGTAAATAAGAAGAGGATTTTCACTGTTAATTTTTGTCAACTTGATGTAAGTACACTTAGGAACAGGGAACCTCAAGTGAGAAATTGCCTCCCCCAAATTGGCTTGTAGGAAATTCTGTGGGGCAAGGTTTTATGTTTTGTTCTTTGATTTCTTTGTCTTTGTTTTTCTAAATTTTTAATTAATGTGGAAACACACAGTCCACCACGGATGGTGCCATCCCTGGCCAGATGGATCTGGGATGTATAAAAAAAGTAGCTTAGCAAGCCAGTGGAAACAAGCCAAAAGTTAGTCTTCTTCCATGGTCTCTACTTCAGTTCCTGCCTCCATGTTTCTGCTTTGACGTCCATCAATGATGGACTGTAACCTGTAAGATGAAATAAGCCATCTCCTCTCCAAGTTGTTTTTGGTCATGGTGCTTAAAACATCAAACATGATAGGAATGCATGAGAATAAAATTCTTATTTTTGGCTGTAATGGCAAAAGGGAGCTCTGTTCTCTCTCGCTCCGTATAAATTTAAAAATAATTAAAATTGAGCTAGAAAGATGCCATAGAGCAGTGGCTATTCTTTCAAGATACCTAGTGTCAGTTTCAAGCACCCACATGGTGACTCACAACCACCTGTAACTCCAGTTTCAATAGATCTAATGACTTTCTTCTTTCTGACTTCTATGGGCATCAGGTACACGTGTGGTACAGAGACATCCATGCCTGCAAGTAAAATACTTATACAAATAAAACAAATAAATCTAAAAAAAGAAACTAAGCAGTTTTATGAATTTGATTTGGAATCTTACCCACTATGTCTTTTCGGATGTATAACATTTATTACACCTCCATGAATCAGCTTTATCTAATGTTACCTGTCAGGGTAACCACTGAGAGCCTTCATTAAGGAGCTCTTTTTGTGATGGATACATCTTTGGACCAAGATCATAGTCTTTTTTGCCTATGTCCTACCTGAGAACTGCCAGAATTTTATTTTATTTGAAAATATTTTTTGTACATGTGTTTTGCTTGTATGTATGTCCTTGAATCATGCAGGTGTGGTGCCTGGGGAGGCGAAAAAGAAAGCACGAGATGCTCTGGAACTAGAGGAAGAGATGGCTGTCAGCTGCTCTGTGGATTCTGGAAGTCAAACCTGGGTTTGCCATAAGAGCAACATGTGATCTTTACCACTGAGCCACCTCTCTAGCCCTTAAATTGAAAAAAAAAAAAAAGCCGTCATTTTCTATAATCTAACCAGTTACTTAAATCTTATTTGCCTGTATGGAATCTGTTATGATTTGCCTGTGCTCAGCCCAGGGAGTGACACCATTGAAGTAGGTGTGGCCTTGTTGGAGTAGGTGTGTCACTGTTTTAAGACCCTTATTCTAGCTGCCTGGAAGTCAGTATTCTGCTAGCAGCCTTCAGATGAAGATGTAGAACTCTTAGCTCCTCCTGCACCATGCCAGCCTGGATGCTGCCATGTTCCTGCCTTGATGATAATGGACTGAACCTCTGAACCTGTAAGCCAGCCCCAATTAAATGTTGTCTTTATAAGAGTTGCCTTGGTCATGGTGTCTGTTCACATCATTCTAACTAAGCCAGAATCTGTTGTCTCTTCCTTGAGGTATCGGGTTAAGGGTATACTAAAATGGAGTGTAGTTGGCATTTATTTTTTTTAATCATACAAATATATTTTAGTTTCAACTACTAAGAGCAAAAAATATATCCAACTGTCAAATATGAGTACACGTTTTCTATAATTAAGACTATTTTCAATTAATTTTTTAAAGTTTAATGACTTATGATTTTCTTGTTTGTTTGACTTAGGACCTTTGGTTAAGATAATTTATTTCTCCGCACCTTGAGATTCCTAAAATTCCTCAGCAATTGTGTTCCTTGCAGTCATTCAGACTTTGGGTCTACATTACAAATGTAGATTTTAAAGTGGACTTGATTTTCATCATTAATTTTGTTATTCTTATTTCTTTTTATCTTCACTTTAGGGATTTAGGCTAATTTCATACAACTTCTTTGTAGTTGCTTGGTCATGTAGATAACTGCCACAGGCGAAAACTTTGTTTTATGGAGCAGATGCAACAATTACTGGACTTATGGTCCTTCAGAAGCTTCACTCTTTCTGGTGTGAAGCTGGTGGGGAGCTGGATTGGGAGCATTTAAGGGAGAGAGAGGTTGGTAAAAATGTATGGATATCAATATGTTTTGTATAGATGTGTGAAACTTCGAAAGAATAAAAAATACTATTAAAAAAAGAATATGGCAAAGCATGACATAGTGACTAGGTTAGCCAAAACTAAGTAAATTTATGTCAAAGGTTAAAACTGTGATTTCAAAATCACCCAGATTATAAGCCTACTTCAGTGTTTATGATGCTCCCCAGTGGAATGCTGATTTAAATTTGTGACAAGTTGCTGGTATTCCTTTTAGTTCAGACCCATTTTATATTTATTTCCCCACTGTTTTCATTAAAGACATGAAAAACACTACATGGATTTCATATGAAGTAGGGTCGACCTTGTCTGCATAGCAATAATTTTTCTGGCAGTTCTCTGGGGAGAGGCACCATAGGCCAGGTTTTTCATGTATAAAAATGGATTTGGAGATGGGAGAAAAAAAACACATTTACCAGTCTTACACTAGCATCAAAGGTCTCTTAAATTGAGCAAATTCCTCAATGTTCCTGATCACAGTTTAGTGTTGGAATAATATTTCTTTTCCTACCTCTTGACTCCCTGTCTACGCCAAAAGAGAAACCATCTGGTATGAGCTGTCATGCTGGACAATGGTGTAGCATGAGTTGTATCCTCACTCACCACTATAAAACATATTCATCCAGAGGTGTCCACAGAACTATTATTATCATGAAAGATTAACTTTCTGTTTAAGAATCTAAAAGCAATGTACTACATGAGAAATACCATTATGTATTAGGCTCTCAGGAGATAAAACAAAATCTTCCTCTTTTTTTTTTTTGAGATTAGAAATCAATAAATTGTATAGATTATTTTCCAAATAATAATCTTTGAAAAGTTATAAACATTTTTTAGTAGACAAAAATGAAATTCATGGAGAATTTGGTACCTGGTTTTAATATCTAGCAGGTTATTCCTTGCTGTGTGAGTGTTGCTCAGCTATTTGGCTCTCATTTTTTTCAGAAATGAGTCTTTTTCTTAGAATAATGTTCTTGAAGTTGATCCAAAGAGAAAAGAAGAAAAAGAAGAAAAGAAGAAGAAGAAGAAGAAGAAGAAGAAGAAGAAGAAGAAGAAGAA
>JANHMN010000001.1:21632142-21647414 GCA_030674055.1 Rhabdomys pumilio
CTGAACAGTAGAGCTGAAACTTATTTCAGAAATCAAAGGTCAGAATGTTTTTCTGTATCAAGCTTCAGATCTGTTGGTTCAAATAGTATGTTGGGTTTCTGGAATTGAAGGAAGAAGAGACAAGCAAACCTGCGTTAGCCAGTTTTTGCGCTGCTCATAGGAGGAACGGAGTAAATATCACATAAACAAATATTAAGCTAAGGGAAGTACATGAAAGTAGAACTGTAGCAATAGCTTTAAAATTATACACACAGAATAGGACATATTCTAGGAAAATGTTGTAGATGTTGAAAGCGTTAGTATTTTTTAATAATAAAGATACTAGAAGTGGTCACATAACGGCTTTTTGAAATTGCTTTGTATGTTTTGTAGGATAAGAAAATAGTATTTATGTTAGAATGATTAAAAAATTAAAGTACCTAGAGTTTGGTGTGTGCCATTCTGTAATGAGTATGACTTCTTGAAAATTGATTTTTAGTTAAGGGCAGGCAGTATGGAAGGACTTCACTTTATACCACAAAGCAAGAAAGCCTTTCAGGAGCAGTGGGTCCATCAAAGTGTTGATGTATGGGCCATTCGGAAGGAGTTCAGTCAGCATAGAAAGGTGCTGGAGAGGTTGGTCAGTGGTCAAGAGCATTCGCTGCTTTTGTAGATGATGTAGGTTTGGTTCTCAGCACTGACACTGTAGTTTAAAAGTGCATGTAACTCTTGATCCAGGGACTCTAGCATCTTCCTCTGGAATCTGCAGCTACTGTGCACACACATGTTGTACATACACGCATTCAGGCAAACACTTATACATCTAAATAGATAAATCTTTTAATAATATATAGAGAATATTAGATACATGGAAATCTAGCAATTTATAAGAATATTTGGGACAAAATTATAAATTCAAAACAAAGAACAATAAAATACTAATTAGTTGCCAGGAATGATGATGACGCCTTAAATCCCAGCACTGAGGGGGCAGAAATAGGTTGGTCTTTGTGAGTTTAAGGATAATCCTGTTTACATAATGAGTTCCAGGACAGCCAGACTTACTTTTGTCTTCATAAAATCAATCAGTCAATCAAACGAACAAAAACACCCCCACAAATTAGTAAAATCTATTTATGTTTTTGATATTATAGATTGCTATTCTACCAGTTCTATTACAAATCTATTTTTAATATTTAAATATGATTGGTTCTTTGGAGATACTCTCACATAGTCTTGACCTTGTTCAAACTTGCTTATGTGTCTGGGTTTGAATTCCGACCCTCCCTTTTCCACCTCTCAAGTGCTTGAGTTGCAGTCGCTCATTACCGTGCTCTGCCTAACAGTTATGACATTTAAATGATGGTGTGTTTTTATAGGGCAATTTAGATGGGCCATAGTGTACAGATATTTGGTCAAACATTATTCTTCATGTTTCTGATGAGATTAATATTTTGCTTCTGGCAATCTCTAAGTAAGTTGGATGGCTTCCATAATGTGGGTGAACTTGATTCAAGGAATTGAAGGCTTTAGGAGATTAGAGATTAACATTCCTGGCCCAAGTGGGGATTCTGCTAGTCAACTCAGCTTGGGTTTTTAACTGGAGTCTCCTGTCTGTTAACCACTCCATCAGTATTTGTGGTCATCAAGGTTCACGATTAATTATTTATTAATTCTCTTTTTATGTTTAGGTATATTTTACTAGTTCTGTAACTCTGGGGAACCTTGACAAATATGATCTATAATTGGTAATTATTATATTTTCAACTTTATGTGCATTTGAGAATTTTAGAAATGAAAAACAAAATTTTTAAGACAGATATTAATAAATATGTTCACATACTCATACAATTGATCATTTTGATAAATTAAACAATTCTTGAATAAATAGCACAGACTTTAGGTATAAGCAAGTCATTATTTCACTAAAGTTAGAAAAGTATAAAGGAACTTCTTTAACATGATAAAAACAAAATCCATAACAGAATGAATTTATTTGATTAAACACAAATTTAAAATTCTAATAATAAATAAAGGGCAAATGGCAAGTTATGAAAAATGGCTGCTGCATTAATGTCAAAATCTAGATCAATATCATGATAAATGGGCCTTTTAGAAATGGAAACAAAAAACATGGAATGCCTGAACAAATGACAACAGAAAAACATGAATTTTTATAGGTATATTAGTCATTTATAATTTTACAATTATAATTTATGTTTTTGATCAAATAATTATAACTTAAAATATACATCCTGTTAAAATCTATCATGAGAAATGCCATTTTTATGTATCCTGTGTAGGCATCTAAACTGGCAGTAACGTTTTGGAAGCTAACTGCTGAATATGTAGAGTACATCCAAAGTCGAAAAGCATTTATCTCAATCTTAGCAATTTCATGCAGGAAACCCAAGAAAATAGTCATTAACATGCAGATTTATCTGTCAATTGCTTTGACCTATTATCTTCATAATAGCAAAAATCTGAACTCCAAGCAACTACCAATAGTACAAGGATAATAATTATTTCACTTATAGAAGCATATAAAGTACATTGAAGATGTATATATATATCATATAATGTTTTACATAAGGCATAATATACATGTATTATATGTTTGTGACCCCAGTTTTGTTTATACACACACTAGGTGTTCTTGTTGAGTTCCTGAGTTCCTGTGTGTGTTTTTGTGGTGACCCTGTGGCGAGAGTTTTGTGTGGTTTATGCATGTCTGCAGAGTGTGCATGATTGTATGGGCAAATGTATGACACCAGAGCTTAATGTCAGCTGTCTTTCATCATTGCCTTTTCACATTCTTCATTGAGACACTTAAAATTTTTTGACCAGTTAGACTGGGTGGCAAGCCATCCCCACTGCCCAACTCCCCAAATCTTACTCCATTCCTCCAGCACTAGCCATAGAGACACACACGGCTATGCATTTCTTTTACATGGGTACCCTCTCTTTTTACTGCCTCCATATTTTAGCTTTCTGGAGTACCAGACAGTTGGGATCATGAAGGATGTTGACTTTTCTGAAAGAGTTTCTTTCATTTCAGTTTTCTCTGTATTATTTTTTGTTTAATACCTCGGTATTTTTAGTATTAAATGTTATCCTGTTGTATAGTGAAGCATATTTTATCTAGTCATTCATTGATAACCACCTGATTTTTGAAGATATTTGAATAAAGTTGTTAGAAACATCTGTGTGCAAGGTTTTGTTTGGATATAAAATTTCAATTCACCAGCATCAGTATAGAGCAGCCCAATTGCAGGATTACAGATTAGAAGTACCTTTGCTTTATAAGAAAATGGCAAATTGACATGTCAAATGATTTCAGCTTCAGTTTAAAACATTTTTAAAAATGTTCTCAAATTTATCCTTTGAGCCATGCATCATTTAATCTTTGTTATTGGGGACATACCCTTTTGTTCTAGTATTGATGTCTAGGTTGTTCATATTGATGTCTGAGAGCAGACATTTTATGATATCTATTCTTTTAATGTTTGGCTCTGCATGTAGGCTATCTAGAACATTCTATATGCCTAGGACAAATGTCCACTCAGCCACTGGAGATCCCATTTATGTGCTACTACTTCCTATGGTGTCCAACTGTGTCCTGATTTATTCATTTTATTACTTTTCTTGTTGATTTTATCTTTTTATTTCTGAAAGAGGTTTGAGAAACTCTGACTAAAATGGTGGATTCTTATATATACTCGAAAAGGTGGCATCGATTGTTTCAATGTATATTATGATTCTGTTTTCAGGCATGCGCATTAAAATTTCTCATGATGTCATTTTGCAGAACTGATCTTAATAAAATTATATAATGTCCTAATTTCACACAATGCCAGTGTTAGTTCTTGAGGGGACTATGTTCTGTACTATTGGAGTCCTTTATAAAAAGCCCCATGACTGTATCTTGAAGTGTTTTATTGATACTTTTCTTTAACAGTTTCAGAGTTTCAAGCCTTGTATTTTAGGGTCTCTAATCTATTTTGGATTGATTATTTTGAGTCCAATGAGATATACGGTTTCAGTTTTATTTTTATGAATGTGGAAGACTACTTTTCTCAATGCAGTTTGTCAAGGTTTTTACCCCATTGTATGTTTTGACAGCTTTGTTGGAAACTAGCTGAGGTTATGTTGGTTTATTTCTGGATCTTCTATCATGTTCCATTTTCTTTGTTCATACCGCTATCAGACTCTTTTTGCTCCTATGACTCTGTAGCATAATGTGAGAATGGGGAATGCATTACTTTCTTATCAGGGTAACTTCAGTAATTTGATGTCTTTATTGCTTTTGTATGAACTTTAGGATTTTCTTTTCCTAAGCCATGCACTAAATCTTAGCAAATAAAAACAGAATCAAAATGGCTTCTTGTGCATTATCAGATCATAATGATATAAAAAGAGAAATCAACAATAAGAGGAACCGTAAAAACTGCACACATACATGAACCTTGAAAGATGTGGGTCATTGAAACAATTAGACAGGAAATTTAAAATTCCTAGAACCGAAGGAAAATTTAACATACGCTTTTCTTGAATTCATATTACTATTATTTGTTCTTTATCTTCAGCATATCATTTATGCCTTTTATTGATGAAACAAATTCTTAAAAATGAGGAAATATATAATTAAAAGAAACTACTGCAAAAGCATTGAAAGTTTATTTATGACTGAAACTCCTATTCAAATAACACTATTCTATTTCACAGGTAGTTGAGAAATTCATAAATCACCATGATTCTATCCTGCTGTCCTCTATGCCAATGCTTTGTTTATTTCCCACACATCAGCATGCTTACATCATGGCCAACCCTTGGGCATGCCAGTCTAAACACACTGATGCTCGTTTTATTTGGAATAAGTTAGTGTCTGTTAGATCAATTAAGGTTAGGAAAAAAACTTCTTCCCTGGTGTCTTGCTTTATTACGTGGACCCCACTGCTGTTCTATAGCTGCCTCCTCCAGTACAAAATATCACACACACACACACACACACACCACACACACACACACACACACACACACACAAACACACACACACACTGCAGTGTGTATGTGTAGGTAGGAAAACTGTTCTTTATTTCCATTATATGGAATCAAACTCAGATTGTCAGGCTTGGTGGTGAGCTCTCTTACTCTCTTTTCTTCTAAAGATTGACACTAAACCAGGTTTGCCAATTTCTTTCTTGCTAAGATTTTTTTAAATAAAATATTTCACACAGATTTTAAATAAGTATTTTATGTGTTTGTGTGTGTGTGTGTGTGTTGTGTGTGTGTGTGTGTACCATGTCTGTGTCATGTCTTGTAATCACAGAGGACACTGATTCCCTGGAACTGGAGCTATAATTGGGAGCCCCCATGTGGGTGCTGGAAGTTGAATTTGGGTCCTCTGGAAGAGCAGACTGGACTCTTAACTACTGAGCCATCTCTCCAGCTAAATAAGTTTTTGCTGCAATGTTTATAATTTTTCAGCTAAAGAAAATGTTCCGCTGGTCACAAAGCAGGAGAAGGAAGCAAAGTACATGTACCAACTCCTCTGTAATTATCCTTACTGACTCCGCCTTCCTCAGTTATATTTTATTTGGCAGAGAACAGTTGGTTCTCTGTAGCTTCTTTTCACAATGGGTAGTCTTAGCAGCTATGCATGTGACAGAAGGCGGTGATTAACACAGAGCCCCATAACTGGTCAATGTGCTGAGAAAAAGAGACTGTGTGGTAATCAGCTCCAAGTGGGACATTTATAGCATCTTCATCTCTGTAGCTCATGGGTCATCATGAAAGATGGAGCAGAAGACTTTTAAGTGCTTATGGTGGGGAATGTTTGTGGCAATACTTTATTATTAGACATGGGAGGCCGAGTACATATCAGCTCTAAGTAGCTGTGTCTGAATGAATGGCTGGGGTTGGGTGGCTCGTGAGGTCACAGCTCATACTCCAATAAATCAATTTCCCTGCACCCATGTACATATGGGTAATATTAAGTGAATACTGTGTTTTAAAAAAGAGAGAGAACACCTAAAGTTAAGAGAAATTTTGGTGTGGGGGAGGAGAGGAAATGGAGGGATGGGTTTTTATCAAAATTCATTATTATAAGTATGGAATTCTCAAGAAAATTAAAATAAGAAAAACTGAATAGTTTTGATGAAAAGGTTTTAAGGTTTTATATTTATTCCCACCATAATACTAAGGTAAAATTATTTTCAATTTTATCATTTCAGTAGGTGGAAATGGTACTATGTGCTTAAAAATTCTGTGAATTTTCTTACTACTAACTTATAAGCAATGCTTAATGTTACATATATGAACATCTTATGTATGTTATAGGCTTTCTTATATGTGACATTTTTTGTGATGTATGTTTTAATTCTTTCCATTCATTCTTTAGTTTCATTATTTGCTTTAACATTTTCTTTATTTTTAAAATTAAATACTTTCAGACTTACTGAAGTTACTAAAGCATCTTTAAAAATAGAGCCAGTGTTTGCTTATTGACATAAACATTTAAGATCCAATATCTATTTGACAATTACTTCCTCAAAATGTCTTTGGAATATCTGGTCTAATCTATAAGGTACTGTGTATCATGTATTCATGTGAAATGGATTCAGGTTTTATCATTCTTTTATTCAAACTGCCAATTGATATATAATGAAATTACCAATGATGTGTGTGTCTCTCTGTGTATATGTGTGTGTCTGTGTATATTATATTTATCTAATCAATGCCCATTTAGTGAGGACCTCTTCTATCCTGTGTACTACATTGAGACTTAAATATGTAAATAAAACCAATAAACCAAATATCAAGTAGGAATAGTATTTACTAAAAATAAATTAGAACAAAAGAGTTATTTGTTAAATTGCTCACTTCTGTTTTTAAATGTCTCCGTGAAAAAAGACAAAGATTATGTAATAAAACCATACTCTTAAAAATTAAATAAAAGTTTTTAGATTTATCTTATGTGTATGTGTGTGGGCCTGAGTGTATGTATATGTGTTTTGTGCATGCAGGTTCCCGGAAAGCCAGAAGAGGGCGTAGCATCCCCTGGTACTGGAGTTACAGGTAGTTGTGAGTTAGCCTTAAAGAAAAAGAAAAGAAACATCACCATCATTACCATGAAAAATGCATGACTGATGACACACACAAGTCTTGGGTTCCTATAGAGAAAGGACCATTGACGCATTAAGCTGAAACAAGTGTCAATTATTTACCATAATCTGCAAGCTTTCATGGAGAATCCCACCTAGCATACAAAGGATACATTGTTTTCAATGAGTCAAGAGAATTTTTTTGTTCCTGGAGCATTTCAGATTTCCAAATTTCAGAGTAGGGATGCATAACTCTTATGAGAACAGAAAGAAGATCTAAAAGCAATTATCTAAGCTTAGATCTTATAGGAGTAGAAAAGGAAAAGGAAAGCAAACACAATTAAGCAGAAGAAAAGAAATAGGGAAATTCGAGCAGAGATCAATAGAATTGAAACAAAATTAATAGAGATTTTGCAGTGAAATAAAAGCTGGTTCTTTAATACCAATAAAATTTATATGCTCTATGGATGAACACAATGAAAAAAACCCCACAAAATACTAACATTATAAATGAATGGAGTTACCTCACTTAGGATAATATTTTCTAGTTCCATCCATTTACCCAAGAATTTCTCGAATTCATTATTTTTAATAGCTGAGTAATACTCCATTGTGTAAATGTACCACATTTTTTTGTATCCATTCCTCTGTTGAAGGACATCTAGGTTCTTTCCAGCTTCTGGCTATTATAAATAAGCTGCTATAAACATAGTGGAGCATATGTCCTTGTTATATGTTGGAGCATCTTCTGGATATATGCCCTGGAGTAGTACAGCTGTGTCTTCAGGGAATTCTATCTCCAGTATTCTGAGGAACTGACAGACTGATTTCCAGAGTGGTTGTACCAGTTTGCAATACCACCAACAATTGAGGAGTGTTCCTCTTTCTCCATATCCTTGCCAGCATCTACTATCACCTGAGTTTTTGATGTTAGCCATTCTTGTGTGAGGTGGAATCTCAGGGTTGTTTTGATTTGCATTTCCCTAATGACTAAGGATGCTGAACATTTCTTTAGGTGCTTCTCGGCCATTCGAGTTTCCTCCGTTGAGAATTCTTTGTTTAGCTCTGTACCCCATTTTTAATAGGATTATTTGGTTGTTTGGCGTCTAATTTCTTGAGTTCTTTGTATATATTGGATATTAGCCCTCTATCAGATGTGGGACTGGTAAAGATTTTTTTTCCAATCCATTGGTTGCCATTTAGTCCTATTGACAGTGTCCTTTTTTTTTGTTTGTTTGTTTGTTTTTTGTTTTTTTCGAGACAGGGTTTCTCTGTGTAGCCTTGGCTGTCCTGGAACTCACTCTGTAGACCAGGCTAGCCTCAAACTCAGAAATCCGCCTGCCTCTGCCTCCCAAGTGCTGGGATTAAAGGCATGTGCCACCACCGTCCGGCCTGACAGTGTCCTTTGCCTTATAGAAACTTTGCAATTTTATTAGATCCCATTTGTCTATTCTTGATCTTAGAGGATAAGCCAATGGTGTTGTGTTCAGGAACTTTTCTCCTGTACCCAAGTATTCAAGGTTCTTCTCCACCTTCTTTTCTATTAGTTTCAGTGTATCTGGTTTTATGTGAAGGTCCTTTTATCCACTTGGACTTGAGCTTTGTACAAGGAAATAAGAATGGATCGATTTGCTTTCTTCTACATGCTGACCTCCAGTTCAACCAGCACCATTTGTTGAAAATGCTGTCTTTTTTCCACTGGATAGTTTTAGCTTCTTTGTCAAAGATCAAGTGAACATAGGTGTGTGGGTTCATTTCTGGGTCTTCAATTCTATTCCATTGATCTTCCTGCCTGTCTCTGTACCAATACCATGCAGTTTTTATCACTATTGCTCTGTAGTACAGCTTGAGGTCAGGGATGGTGATTCCTCCAGAAGTTCTTTTATTGTTGAGAATAGTTTTCACTATACTGTTTTTTTGTTATTCCAAATGAATTTGAGACTTTCTTTTTCTAACTCTGTGAAGAATTGAGTTGAGATTTTAATGGGGATTGCATTGAATCTGTAGATTGCTTTCTGTAAGATGGCCATTTTTACTAAATTAATCCTGCCAATCCATGAGCATGGGAAATCTTTCCATCTTCTGAGATCTTCTTTGATTTCTTTCTTCAGAGACTTGAAGTTCTTGTTATACAGATCTTTCACTTACTTGGTTAGAGTCACACCAAGGTATTTTATACTATTTGTGTCTATTGTGAAGGGTGTCATTTTCCTAATTTCTTTATCAGCCTATTTTTCTTTTGAGTAGAGGAAGGCTACTGATTTGTTTGAGTTAAATATCAACCTAATTGAGGTAACTCAATTACACATGACATTCACTCACTGATAATTGAATATTAGCCCAGAAGCTCACAATACCCAAGATACAACTCACAGACCACATGAAGCTCATGAAGAAGGAAGACCAAGTGTGGGTGCTTTGGTCCTTCTTAGAAGAATAACAAAATACTCAAGCGAGCAAATATGGAGACAAAATGTGGGACAGAAACTGAAGGAAGGGCCATCTGGAGACCATTCCACCTGGGTATCCATCCCATGTGCAGTCATCAAAGGTAGATGCTGATGTGAATGTCAGGAAGTACATGCTGACAGGAGCCTGATATAGCTGTCTCCTTAGAGGTCTGTCAGATTCTGACATATTCAGAGGCAGATGCTCACAGCTAACCATTGAACTGATCAAGGGTTTCCCAATGGAAGAGTTAGAGAGAAGACTGAAGGAGCTGAAAGGGTTGGTGGCCTCATGAGGAGAGCAACAATACCAACCAACCAGAGCTCCCAGGGTCTAAACCACCAGCCTGGGAGCACATAGGGAGGGACCCATGACTCCATCTGTATATGTAGGGGAGGATGGCCTTGTCAGGCATAGATGGAAGAGGAGATCCTTGGTCCCATGAAGGCTGGACACTGAGTGTGGAAGAATTCGAGGGTGAGAATGTGGGAGTTGGGGGGGGGCACATCCTCATAGAAGCAGAAGGAGGTGGGGATGGGATGGAGATCCTCAAATGTCAATAAAAGGTCCAATAAAAAAATCAATAAAAAATAAATGAATGGAGGCTGCTAATATGGTTTCCCAGATAAATGGTAATAAGAGAATGTTCTAAATAATGATATGCTCACAAATTTTATAGATGAAATTGGACTAATTATTTGTAAGCTAGAAGCAGCCATAACATATAAGAAGAAATGATATGAACAAACCTATTTCTAGTAAAAAAGAAAGAAAGAAAAGAATCTGGAAACAATAGACAATAACTGCTCAAAAATCACTAAGCTAAGGTGACTAGTGGATTGCTACAAATTTCAAAGAAGTTAGGGTTTCTTATACAGCACTTAAATCATGCCACAAAGCAACCTTAGCCACATTACTAAATGACACCCATGAAGGTTGCATAATGTATGGTTTCAACAATATGATATGGATAGGTAAAACTCTGTAGGTATAAATAAACTAATGGTTGCAAGGTTGGCGTGACTCTGGTCCACATGACAGTAAATAATGGCAAATACATATCATGTATTTAAGATTCAATAAATATATATTATCATATTGTTGTAAAGTGAGGCGAACTGGAGAACTTGGGTGACAATGTCTCCACGTGGTACATTGATTGTAGCAAATGTGCCCAAGGCTGTACAATGTTCACAGTGGTAGAGGCTATGCTTGGGTGAGGAAGAGTGTAAGAATCCATTCGTGTATCCCACTCATTTTCACTATGAACTAAAATTGTTCTACACTATAAAACTTATTTACTAAAAGGCAAACGCAGTCAAGGAAAGCAAACAATGTGTAAGAAATTAAGGAATGTTTTTTGATGTTATTATTATGATAGAAATTGGGCATGGCGATTTATAGTAAGTGAAATGCAGTAGCAAAGAAAAAGAATAAAATAAAATCATTACACATTATACTTGAAATACCGGCCATTCCTTTTCAGTCAGGACTAACAAAGAGGATTTCATTCAAAGTGACATGAGTTGATGATTCATGGTCTCCAAAATGTCAAGGAACTCCTGTGAGTTCGTGTAGAAGGCACTCTGCCTATGTGGAGCCACTGACTTTGGGCAGAAGTGTTTTTTGGCAACCATCTTGGACATATCTAAAAGCATTCCCATAGTTAAGTATGCATTATGGGTCCATCTATTACTGCACTGATAATGCTGAGGGTCGGGTAGTCCCACTTGCTTTGACTTTGCATGACTTCAGGAGCAGAGTTGGGCAGGGAAGATAAAGAGTATTGCTGAGTGAAATGATCAGGGCTTTGGACAGAAATCTAAAAGGAAGTACAGTGCATTCCTATACTTGCAGTCATTGATCTGTATGTTGTTCTTTTCCATATAAAACTTATTTTAATGTGTGTGTGTGTGTGTGTGTGTGTGTGTGTGTGTGTGTGTGTGTGTCTGTATGAACATATGTCACCTGTGTATGTGCAGGTGTTAGTGGAGTTCAGAAGAGGGTGTTAGATCTCCTGGAGCTGGAGGGAAAAGGCAATTCTGAGCCGTAAATATAGATGCCAGAAATGAATTGGGGTCTTCTGAAAGAGCAGTGAGTGGTCTTAGCTGTTGAGCTACTTCTGTGATTGTGGATTGTGATGGTTTCAATGAGAATGACCTCCATAGGTTCACACAGTTTAATGCTTAATCACTAGGGACTGGAACTGTTTGAAAGGTTTAGAAGATTTAGGAAGTATACTACCTTTTGGGAGTAAGTGTGGCTTTGTTGGTAGTAGTTATTGTAGGTGGGCTTTGACATATTAAAAGCCAACCAATTACATGCTTAGCCTCTCTCTCTCTCTCTCTCTCTCTCTCTCTCTCTCTCTCTCTCTTCTTCCCCTCTTTCTCTGCCTATGCATCAGGGTGTAAAGCTCTCAGCTATTGCATCAGTGCCATGTCTGCTGCCATTCCAGATGGCGTGAATTGATCTCTGAACCATGACGATAACGTACTAACCTCTGAAACTGTAAGCAAGCCCTCAATTAAATGCTTTCTTTTATACATGTGGCTTTGCTTTCTTTACAGCAATAGAACAGGCTAAGACAATGACTCACCTTTGTACAAGCTAAACTCTAGTCTTAAAAAGGCAATTTCAACTGTTGTAAAAATGTCAAAGCAGCTATAGATTTTTGTATTTACTACATTTATAGTATATCAGCATTCTGTGCAAATATGGTAATGTACAGGATATACATTATTAAAACTATCAAACTCAAGTTTGTTATATAATTCAACTACTGTTTTAATTTTGAGGCAGGATTTGACTATATAACCCAGTCTGGCCTGAGCTCTTGATTGTTGGACCTCAGCCTCCTAATCAACAGGACTACAGGGATGCACCACTCCATCCATCTAAACTACTCTTTGTTAAGTCTGAACGTAGAATATACCCTTAATTATCTTATGAAACAATGATCATTATGACAAGTTAGCTGTAATGTTGGCCAATAAAGGTGTACAGGACAATGGTGCTGTAAAATTTCTTTTGACAAATTAAGTGGTCTTACAAAGAAAGAGTCTCTGTCTCATTCCACTTGGTACTCCTTCTTCGTGTCAGTTGATATGCCAGCACAAAGGACATTATAGTATCTGGTTTGATCTCAGGAATTGATCTCTCCCAGTCCTGAAAGCTGCAGAGTTCAGGATGAAAAATCTTGCATCTGCCACCATCCTATGTTGGCTCCCATAACTGCTTCCCATCCATGGATTCACAGGGTAGATGGAGAAAGGGAGTATACTGGTCTCTTCCTAAGCATGACAACAATCTCACCAGAAGGCTACAAACTTGGTAAGTTCATGGGTTGTCTCCCTAAAGTCTCCCTCTCCCAACGCTTCACTCTATGGGTCAGGGGTTCTATATGAATTTGAGTGGTATGGTTACTCTATCATGGGCATTACAAGAAATGTCCTTGAAATGGGCAGTTTCCTTTTTGTGACTAAGTTTCATCTGGGTACTCACTGCTTAGTGTTTAATCACTTCTCTGGAGAGATGTTTCCTTCCAAGTTTATTCTATATTGACAGCCATATAGAGTATAGAGACATTTCTATGCTTTTGCATAATTGCATGGAACTGTGGAAGAATTTCACTTACAAGCAACAAAATAACTAGATCACAGAAAATAGTAAGATTGTCAAGCAGGAGGGCAGGTTTGCTCAGAATGAGATGTTGCTCTAGAGACTTTGGAAGAGGCATTGGGCTTTTCTCTGGGGACCTTGACAGCAAAGGCTGTGAATTTCTTCTTAGACCTGTAATCACTTCTATTTCCTTTGGAAGTGTCATTTCCCATAATAAAATATTTTTGAGGGTCTCAGTCATTTTCCATGAAGATCACGCAGGTGATGACATGCTGAAGAGCTAGTGTGAGCAACAATGGGAAGGCAAATGAGACTATAAGAAACTTTTCTTGACTGATTTGAGCAAAAGAAGAAGAGATGTAGACTCACTGAAAAGCAACCCTGGAGTTTTCTCTGCAGCCTGCAGGCATCTGAGCAGATTGCAGTTCCTTCTCTCTCTGGTCACTGTCTATCTTGTCTGTGACCTTGGGATAGGGCTTTTTGACTCTTTTAAGTTTCAGCTTTCAGCATTCTCAGACTTGGGATGCTTGCTTATTTACTGAGTCTTAAGCTATTCTTCTCCTCAGGACAGAGTATTTCAGTTTAGAGGTACCACCACATATCACTTCTCTATGTACATACATAATGATGTATGATCATAATCCTACAGATACAACTTTATATACACAATCATATAATAATAATAATAATAATAATAATAATAATAATAATAATAATAGATTTTAAGAAATGATAAAGACTTCACTGTAATGAATTGCTCTTTTTTTTTCTTACTACAGATCTCTAGGAAACAGAGCTGCTCATATCTTCTAAAAAAGAAGAGAGAAGCAGAATGTACATGTAGAAGACCAAGTAGCCACTTGGCAGGAATAACCACATTAAGAATCTGACCATCATTTCCCAAAGTTCTAAAGTTGTGATTTCTTTTGTTTTACATAGGAATTGTAGAAACAAATGCAAAAAGAAAACAAAAGAAAAGAAAAGGAGTTTTCTCCAAAAGCAAATAATGAGTTGACAGCTAGAAAGGAGTGGAATGGAGTTAATGTTAATGTGGGTTTGGGCAAGAGATGAGATCCTGGAATCTTATGGAGGCATCTTCCTTATCTGCTAGGGGCTATCACTGCTCACTTAAAATCTGAAAAGAGAAATAAAAAGTAATTTATTTCTCTCTTTCTTTCTCTCTCTCTCTCTCTCTCTCTCTCTCTCTCTCTCTCTGTGGTGTATGTATGTCAGTGTAGGTTTCATGTATATATTTTATGTATATTTTTTCAAAGCAATTCTAAAAAGAAAGTAAGCAAGGATTATGATGAATCAATTTCATATTAAGAGCCAGATATTGTGATGTAGAGTTGCAATTCCAGACCTTGGAATGCAGAGACAGGAGAATCATGAGTTGAGGACCAATGGCATTCTGAAATTCAGGTCCAACCTTAGCTACAAAGTGAGACCCTGACTCAAAGAAAAATATCATGTTAAGAAAACAAAAACACAGATTTCTGTGGATAAGAAAAATTTACCCAGAATACCTAGCAAATGTCAAGAATTTCTGACTAGATCTCTCTTCTCTTTCTTGAACGTCCAGTAGTGGGAAGCCACAAGAAAGAAGGAGGCCAAGCACTGGGTAACTGCTCTTGCAGGTGTCTTCTTCCTAGAGGTTCACTTGAATTTTTAGCAAGTGTTTTTGATAAAAAGCTTTTCTATTTTCTGAGTTATAGTCTGTTAAGAAGTACAATTACTAGTCAAAACAAACTTTAAAGATCAAACTTAATTTTCAGTTGATTTCTGAGAGTCCTGTGGGTTGCATGTGTCTGTGTATAGGGGATAAGGGGGGTGGTGGGTAATTTCTTTAGATAAGTTTTATGGTTGTCATTATGTGGGAGTTGCTAGAATTGTCAAAGTCAGTGACAGCAGCTATCTGTAAACTGTGTTTTAAGTAGGCGAAGGCTTATCTGTTTCCATGAAGAAAAATGGAGGAAAAGATCCATATCATTCTCTTTCAGTAGAAACTGAAAAAATATTCAAAAATCCAGGGACTTTCCACTTGATGCCCTTGTGCCAAGAATGTTGGTCCAAGATAATGTTTTCTTCCCAGGAAACATTCTCATTTGGGTTGCTGCTCATGCA
>JANHMN010000001.1:21648758-21713616 GCA_030674055.1 Rhabdomys pumilio
TGTGTGTGTGTATGTGTGTGTCTTTGTATATATTTTGGTACATGTATATCTATGTACCTCATGTGATCTTGATCCCCTCAAGGCCAGAGAAGAATGTTCTTGGGAGCAGGATTTCAGAATTTTGTGAACTGTGACATAGGTCTTGGGAATGAAACTCATATTCTGTGGAAGAACAGCCAGTGATCTTGAGTCCCCTTCAGTGTTATTTTTTCTTTTTAGTTGTTAATTAATTATATTAAGAATTTCATATACAACATGTATACTGTATCTATATTTACTTCCCTCCCCCCACCTCTGTCTCTCACCAAATCAAAACAAACAAACAAACAAACAAACAAAAACAAAAACAAAAAACCCCAAAAAACAAACAAACAAAAAAACACAAAAAAACTTTAAAAAAGCAAAAACTACTGAACCCATTGAATGTCACCTTATATTTAGCACTGACCACCTGGGACTAAATAATCTATCAGAGAAGTCATCTGTGAAGAAGACAGAATCTTCCTCTCCCAGCTGCAATTGTTTGCCTGTGGCCCTTTAGTTAGGCATGGCAACCAGTAAACTTCTTATGCACATTGGTACTTCAACTGGTGTTCCTATTATGCAGGTTATATTTAGGCAACATACTGTAAGGGTTTTATGGCTGCAGCATCCCTGTTATCCCTAGAAGATGGGATCTTGTAGCAGATGCCCTGGTCCTCTGGCTCTATAATATTTCCATCCATCTTCTTTGATATTCACTGAGCTCCAGGTATAGGGATTGAATTGTAGATGTACAAATTAGAGCTGGGCATTGGTCACTTATCCCATTTTGACCAGTTGTGGCTCTCTGTAGCAGTCTCTAACTGCTGGGGGAAAAAGCTTCTTTGATAAGCAGTAACAATTACATCTATCTCCAATACAGTGAGAAATTTTACTGGTTTAGGACAGTGGTAGTGGTAGGCTTTCCATTAGGATTTATAGCATCTCCAGCCATTGGGAGTTGGCAGGTTCATAGTACCAGGCTGACTTTCCCTATTAAATAGGCCTTAAGTTTAATTAAACAGCTGTTGGTTACCACTGTGACAGTAATGACACTATTGCACTATTCAGGCTGTCTTGTAGGACTGGCTAGTTAGAGAATTACTGATGGCTCTTTATCCTTTGGCATCTTTCATAGAGCCTCTGAGACTGTCCTCAGGGAGGAGTCTTTCAAGACAGTTACAGCTTGATTTCTGCAAGTCCTGTGTCCAAGATGTATGATGCCTTCAATAATAGAGTTATTAAATATGAATTTAATGATATATAAATTTAATGAATGTAAATATAATTATTAATCAATTACCTTCAAGTTCTGGGAGGCAGTGGAGGGTAATGGCAATAGCCTTCATTGCTTTGGGAGTCTCTTAAATTCCTCTGATGAACAACCTTAGGAGAGGTTTTCTACACTTGGCCTCACTATTTTTTGTCTATTTGTTGATTTGTTTTTCAGCAGTGAGAAGGATTCATATTAATTTTTCATACCCTTTAATCATTTTTCCAAATGTATTCTTAAGGGTGGAGGAATAGCTCACCAGTGTAGGATTTGATTAGTATGCATAAATGTTCTCCTTTGTTCCTATGCTAAAACAATGACCAAAAACAACTTGGGGGAAGAAAGTTTATTTGACATCCAAGTTTGGTGATGGACAAAGTCCATCATCAAAGGAAGTAGTCAAGGCAGGATCTCAAGGCATTTACCTGGATGTAGAACCTGAGGCAAAGTCTAAGGACGAATGCTACTAACTGACTACTTGTGTTGGATTGTTCAGATCTTTCCCCTTTTTTCTTTCCTTCCTTCCTTCCTTCCTTCCTTCCTTCCTTCCTTCCTTCCTTCCTTCCTTCCTCCCTCCATCCCTTCCTTCTTTTCTTCCAACTTTTCTTCCTTCATTCTCCAAGCCTTCTTTTTCTCCTTTCTCCTTCCTCCTCCTGTCTCTGTCTCAGTCTTTCTGTCTCTCTCTGTCTCTGTCTCTATCTCTCTTTCTCTCTGAGATAAGATCTTGCTATCTAGACTTGTTTATATTCGAACTCCCTGTGGGGAGCTATCTGGACTTGAACTTATAGGATCCTCATGCCTGCCTCTGCCTCCTAAGTTCTACTGTTGCAGGCATGCAGCAATCTTAGCCTCCAGCTTTTTTTCATATATATCCCAGGCCCACCTCCCTGGCTATGTCTACCTACATCACTTAGGACTTTGAAAATACCTCATAGACCACATTTCAGAGGCAATTCATCAGCTGTGTTTCCTTCCCTTCCAGGTATCTTTAGCTGTGAGTCAAATTGACAGCTGACAATAACTATGCCACTGGTGTTCTGAAGTAAGTTCCCAGATATGTAAACACACACACACACACACACACACACACACACACACACACACCACAACCACTATCAAGATAAATATCCCAATCTGGCCTCCTTAATGTATGCCCACCTACTATGTGCATTTTAGTATTGTTACCTCCTATCCAAACATATACTCATAAATACTAACTTTATAAAATTCTAAAGGTTGTTCTTATTCATTGTTTTAACCTTTCTCTGCCTGTTAGATATTTACTTTGGTCCCTTCTGATCATCGCTGTGTACCAAACACTTACAACCATGCCTGATGGAGCAGACACTCAACAGAGAAAGTAAGTTTTTTTATTAGAGAATCACCTCTCCACTCTGAGAACAGGAGAGGCAGGTACTCTAGTAGTCCCTATAAGTGGGAATATTATAAATAAGGAATTAACACATCTCTGTACAGTGCATCTACAGCATCGTTTCCAAATCATCAACTCCCTCTGGCAGAGCCCTCCAGGAATAGAAGTTGGAAACTTAACAGTCTTCAAATTTCACCGCCATTAGCTATTATCCCAGTGACCTGGGGGGAAGTAAACCTTTTAAAATGGTTTCCTCTTCTCTGAAATGGATACAGCATTAATCCAGCTTTCCTCATCAAGTGGTTGTAGAAAATAAAAGTGGAAATAAGTGTGACATGCTGAATGCTGAACAATGTGTTTGTACATAAATACAGTTAGGAAGCTTTCCAGGATATGCACTAGGAGGCAACAAATTTTCTATTATTATATTTATAGTTTTGTTGTTCAATAAGATTTTCCAGCTAAAGCAAAGATAATATTGATACCATATCTCATTTATCAAGATGTTTCAAACACTAGTGCCTACATTTGTATTAAGAACTCTTAGATGTCGAGTCCACATTCAAGAGGAAGTATGAAATATATGATCAAGTATAAAAGATGTAAATTCACTATTTTATTTTTCTCTGTTACTGACAATCAAGAAACCACAACCTCCTCATATCTCTAAGTTAATTTCTTTCTTTAAAATGATTTTTTTCTTTAAAATTATTTCAACTGGATGACCAGCTCTTTATGGCTATATCTTTCAGTCCAGACTTTATTATTTTACAGTACTTTTACAAATTTTTTTACCTAGTTTTTCTTTTTGATAGACCATCTGGGCTCTCTCGGTTTCAGTTTAAAAATTTGGTATTTCTAATTAGCTTCAATTTGTCAGTTACACATCAGAATTAAATGGTTGCATTAGATTTTAATCACTTTGGGGAACAAATATTTGCATAATTGATTACCAGCTCTTGGGACTGTAGTTATTTCTTCAAGAACATTCTTTGGTTAAATGTGGAGCTTTAATCCAATTGAAAATGATCTCTTTTCGTTACATAAATCTGGCTTTCAATTTTTCGAACCTATTACCTTAATGTCCAATGCCATTTCCCATCTTGAAAACTCATTTTGTGTGCAGGTATTGGAAATGATCAGAGATATTACCAAGAAAATGACCGACCAGCCATAAAGCTGCTCCACTCATTTTTGGTGCCATTTCTTTGTTACTGGGAAAGTCAGGTTCCAAATAATTCTGGAAGGCACTATGAACCCATAAGTGGCATTTCTCTGGATGGAAGGATATGCTGTCCTACATATTTCATTCACAATTTGTTCTCTAGCTGTAAAACATACATGAAATGCAAGCCACTGTGTCTTGACTGTGATATGAGATAAGAACTTTCAATGGAATCAGAAAAAGAAGTGTGCCCCAAAAGATAAGTCTTCTCTGGATTTTGTTGGAAGTCAACTCGATGAAGATTCTCCACCTTCATCAGCCTATGGAACAGTGTGGGAAAACACCAAGCTGCCTTCTGCAAATGGATGTCTTCAAACTGGGTACATATCAACTCTATTTTCCAAGACTGACTGAATTAAACCGGGGCCCCCAAGTTAGATATGTAGAAGAGCAAGAGAGTGGTTAAGTGCACCTATGTCTCTTTGAGAGGATCCAGTTTAGATCAAAACAACCATATGTTGACTAACAATCTATGTAACTCCAGTTCCAGAGCATCTGATACCCTCTTCTGAGGGCAATGCTCTCATTGGGTCATAAGCATACATGCAAGCGTATTACACATAGGCATTACATTTGGCAAATATCTTAAAAAGGATGTTATGTTGAGCTGGTGCAATTTAAATATGTACTTGAATTTCCATTATTCTTCAATACCTAGCATATCAGTTATAGGAATTATAGCCAAAATCTTCTTTATGAATTATTTTTTCTCAACTTGTTAAAGGCAACACAGATTCAAGAGACCATGGCAGCCTGAAACTCTCACACAGCTGGAGCATAAGGCTCCAGGGAGGTTGCCTCTATATCATTAGAAGGCTCCAGATAATCACTTGGACAGACTCAGACCTACTTCAAAGCCCCTTTACTTTTTGCCTCTGTTGAAAGTGGTGTGATGGTGTGGCCTATTTTCCTTTGGCTTTCAGTGGGATTAAGGGCTCTTCTTGAAGGCATCAGTGGTGCTTTGGAGAAGCTTATCAGATACATAAGAATATAGCAATGCTTACTTAGTTGTCTTTTCTGAGCACTAAAAGATCCCTGGGCTAAAAGGACACTTGATGGAAAACACTTTCAGTTGTTAAGATGGAAAGTGTGTTCACAGCTCAAGACTTTTTAGATTTTATTTCAGGGCATTACTACTGTTTATAGTGAATGGAACTAAGAGCAAAAATGCCTGTGGAACTGTTGCTCTCCTTCCAGGAAGGGTTGAGGATGAAAGCAGCAAGGTTTTGAACAATCTGATCCTAAATTACTGATAGTTGGTATTCCTCCTCTGTGCCTATAAGGCCATTTACCGTGCACGGTTGTATATTGTATTTGAAAACTGTGAAAGAACTGAAGGGCAAAGCTCTCAATTCATGAATCCCACAAAAGAAGACACAAAAACAGTCCATCTCCTGCTTCACACTGCTGTTGGAAGTCGCAACACATCCAAGTGTCTCTTTATATTGAAGTGTATATAATAAGAAATAAGACATCTAGGGCTTGGTGGTAGAGAGCCTGTCTAGCATACATAAGGCCTTGGTCTCCATTCCCAGTAATACAACAACAGAAAGAAGAGAGAATGCCAAGTTAACAGAGAAGACAGAAACACAGAATTCTAACACCACTGCAGAAAGCCAGAGAGAGAACATTTCCACAAAGCTTTCAGATTTGCTTGAAAACATATATCATGTGAGGGTGTATAGTTAAGAAGAGAGAGTTTATAAAAGCAGCAGACATATGTCTCTTTTCTAACTGGAGATTTTGGCTGTAAAATGTCATTTCCTATCTATAAATTAGAATATTAAGCTGATAAACTAACTCAGAAACCTGTTATGGGAGTTAGGAGGATAACACACACAGAGCTTAAGCAATGACAGGCATGTAAGTGCCCGTATATGTATTCCTGGCATCACGGTGAGGATGTAAGCAATGAGAGCAAGTACATGTGAGATTCCCAAAGCTGACTTTTATGTGAGGAATGAACGTGTAAGCATCAATGGAAAAGAGAAAAGAAACACAGTAAACAAGTGAATTATCAGACTTAGGAAGAAAAACAACAAAGAAGATTTAGGAGATTAAATGTTGTTGGGGCTGGAGAGGTGGCTCAGTGGTTAAAATCATGCACTACTCTCCCAGAAGACCAAAGTTCTGTTCCCAGCAAGCATATGGGGTAATTCAACAACCACTGTGTCTTTAGCTCCTGACCTGATGTGTCTGGCTTTCTAGGGCACTTGTACTCATGTGCATGTGTCAACACACACACTCATATACAGATGATTGAAAAAAATAATAAAAGTTAAAATTTCATATAATTAATTTAATATAGCAATCTTCAAAATCAATATAGGATTAATATTGAATATCAAAACCTACACAGTGGATTACAGATAATTCTTAATTTATTTCAAAATAACTTTTAATTTATTTTCAGTCCTTACTTTTCATTTGTTTTGAAATGATTAGACTTTCTTATCTGCAAGCTTGTGTGTAGTTTTTATCTGTTTATTAGATTTTGGCTGGAAGAAAAGAAGAGTTAAAAAGAAGTATTCCTTTGTAGGAATCCTGCCTTCAAAACCCTGTCATTGTTCTGCCAAAGTTAGCATTACACACACGCATTTGTATTGGATTGATTTGCTATCTTAAATATGGCTAAATGTTATTGTAAGTTCTCATAAGCATCCATTCAACATCCTGGTCTCCATGGAAACAAAAGGAAAACATTCCCTTTTGTGCAGAGCTCTCTTCTAATCAGAGCAAGTGGAAAAAGATATGTTGGGTTTGTTTCTTTTAGACTACTTTTTGGCTAAGGAACCATCTTTAATGGAGGTAACATTCTTGGATCAGTCAGATTTGGCAGGCAAAGGGGAAGCCACCTTAGGCATATTTAGTGGAAAATATTGATATGAAGAGTTTGAGGCTTATACATCCATCAGAAAAATTGCAAAAGCAAAGATCAGAAAGGCCTCTTGCAGGAAATTTGGAGGTACAGGGATCTCACTGGAGCCAGAGGATTTCACAGAATCAGCTATAGTTGGAGTTGCCAGCAGAGCAGCAACAAGAGGAAAAGAAAAGCTCTTGGTATAAGTGAGCCAGACCTTGTCTCTTTCTCTCTGAACTTGCCTTTATCCTCCATTTCCCTGTATTACTTCATGGATGTTCACCATCTGGTTCACATTGTTGGCCCACCCTGCTTACAGCTTCTACTTAATCCTGGGTACTGGTGAATCTCAACAGGATGTTAGGGGCAAGAAAGCAGAGTAGTTTGCCTCTTTCTTTCCCTCTTCAAGGTTACCTTACAAAGACTGTCCCATGATTCCAGGCACTCAAGCTAGTCATTCTTCACATATGAGTGTGTGCACATGTATACAAATATATGTAGGAGCCAGAGGTGAATACAGCATGTCTCCTTCAGTCGCTCTGAATAAGTTTTTGAGATAAGGTCTCTCATTGAACACTTAGCTAGGTTTGCTGGTAGCACACTCCCAGGGTTCCCCAGTGCTGAGGCTATGAATGTGTGCTTCTACCAGGCATTTACATGACTTCTGCAGATCTGAACTCAACTAATGTTGCTTACACTTTAGATACAATTGAGTGATCTCCTTGGCCATTCTTTCTGGGTTTGAAGATCTGGTCCTTCCCCATCATCTTTTCAGAGCTGAGTGGAGAAAACTGCTTACAGTTACTGCTGACACAAGGTCTGGCAGTGTCCATTGGTATCCCACCCAGCACATCCTGCATCATCTTGTAAATACTACTTAGTGATTTTACCACGAGCTCACTGTCCTATGGCGGAGCTCTGCTGAAAGAGTTATTTCTACTATAAGTGTCCAGCTAAAGAAGGATATGTAATTATTTTTTGAATCCTAGGAAACATACATCAAAGCTAGTTGAGTTCCTTATCCATGGGATGAAGATTAAACTGCAGCAAAACCAAGTATCAGTCACTCCAATGATTCTGGTAGTAGAGATAATAAACCAAAACTACAATTTCCATTCTTCATAGAACTGCAGAGATTGATGTCGTCATCAAATATCTGAGAGAGAATGATGGTGATTCTTATGGTGTCCTTATTTAAACTTAATCATTTGGCTAGTCCAATCAGACAGGCCAATAAAGTGACAGCTAATTACCCCAAACTTCCTCAGTGATGATGCTGGTTGCAGCTGCAGCTCCAGATGTGCCCCTCACACTGGGGCAAACAGACACAGCTTGGTGCAGCGACTGATCTGCAACCCTTTCTTGCTTATTCCAATTGGTGAGGACAATCAGAAGGAATTTGCATTTCATAGAATGAGCAGCGGCATAGCGTTCTGCGTGGAGCCCTCCCACTCTGTGCCAGACTATGTCGACCCTTCTGCTCTCTCGCATACAACATCTGCAGGAAGCTTCGTCATTTGATAACAGGGCATCTTGCTGATCTGTAACACTGGTGATATGTTAGTAACTGACTTTGCTGAGGAGAAAATAGCAAGGCTTAGAAATGTCTTAGATAGATCTGGGCCGGTATGGGAAAGACATATCAAAGGCTTATCACATTGGTCAAGTTTTTAAGAGCCTATGACTTGGGTCATGTTGAGTTAGTTTTCCTGTCCATTGTGTTTTGATGCTAATTAGAAAAGGAAAGGCTTGGTGAGATTCAGTTTAGAGGAGACAACTCGGTGTATATTCTTCAACTCACTAAATCAGAGCTGCTGTTTTGTTTTTCAAGTCTGTTAGAGACAGAGAATGAGGATCTGTCTTCCTCAGGCATGCAGCCAGTAAAATGACAACTGTCTCTGTGCTTAGATCTCCCTTAGCTCTGCCACAGATTAATAGATTAATATGTATAGATCAATATTTTGAGATAAGGATGGATTTTTTATTTACAAAAAGATTCTCATCAGCATGTATTTTTTCTTATGTCAATATAACCTATAATATTACTTCCAATCAGAAAGAAGCCTTTATATCAAAGGAAGGGTATTGTTTTAATTAGGGTTTCTATTACTGTGATAAAAAATCATGATGAAAGGCAACCTGGGTAGGTAAGGCTTTATTTCATCTTATACTTCTAGGTAGCAGTCTATCACCGAGGGACATCAGAGTGGGTTCATCCATCTTTCCTTTCATTCTCTCTCTCTCTCTCTCTCTCTCTCTCTCTCTCTCTCTCTCTCTCTCTCTCTCCCTCTCTCTCTCTTTTTCAATGGACCACACTGTAGGTGAGACTTACTTCATCTTCAGAGCAATACTCCTGCCTCAGTTTGCTAAATCCTAGGACTACAGTAATGGAGCAAGACACAGGGCTACAGTTTGTCTTGGACTTGCTAACTAAGACACATCCCTCTTTTCCAAGTGTTGTAGCAGTGACAGTAACTGCTAAAACTGTAGCCGATTGTGTTTTAAGTTACTCAGCATCTTAATGTTTTCCCATGTTGTGCACACTCTTTACTTAGTTAGAGCCTTTCAATCCTTTTTCAGTAGCAGCCAAACTCTGGAGCAGAGAAAACTACCCACCACATCAATGAGTGATTTTTCTCAGGCCATTCACCCTCATTTTACCGTGGAAGAATGTCAAAATCAGTTAAGCTAGATAAGGGAACTAGTGGGCCCTGCATCAAAAATTGTTTGTCAGGGTTCCTGGCATAAGCATCACTTCCTTTTGTCATTGTAGACCTTCATTTTGTTTTTTCTATTTACTTTAAACATATTTTATTGTTTTTAAAATTGTGTCTGAGTGTGCATGTGTGAGTACGTGTGCTTGCATGTGTGTGAATGTGTGTGTGTGTGTGTGTGTGTGTGTGTGTGTGTGTGTGCATGTACGTGTCTATGACTATCAATCATTAGTGCAGGTGCCTGAGGCCAGAAAATAGAGTTGGATCCCGGAAACTGGAGAAACAGGCATTGTGACACATCACGCTTGGTTCTGAACATCAAATTCAGGTTCTTTGCATCACCTGTGGGCACTCATAATTGCTGAGCCATCTATTCATCCAGATATTAGTTCTGAATAATAAAAAATAAATAGTTGCAAGCCAGTGACACAGTCACTGCATAGATGCATGCATCTATAAAATTTAAGCTCTGTTATATAATTAAATAAACTTGGATGGCAAGAACTCTCTATTGTATAGAGCAGTTGTTTGAGAAAAGGCAAAAGACCAGAATATTTATTATGATAGGAGATACATGATATTGAGTTAGCAAGTCCATGACTTTGAAATGCTTAGAATACAGAACATTTCTGGCCACTGTAAGATTCTTAGATAATTGACAAAAAACGAAATAACTTGCTCCTCCATCCTGTTACCTAAGGGCCTGCCACACAGAATTGGATTTTATACCCAAAGTGTTTCATATTAGCCACAGTTATAGAAATAAATCAGTCAAACCAACTTAGTGGAAATTTAATGGTCCTCTTCTGGATATTTCCAGGTCATATGCTACCTATCAGGAACACAATTTTATAAGCCTATAAAAATGAGAAATGAACAGGAACGAGGAATCCCAAAACACTATTTAATACCCTCAAATTAGATATGGGTAAGATCTACTCTTTTGGAATTCTTTGAATAGTTTTTGGCTTTGTCTTGATGGAAAGTTACAGTTATGCAATGTACAAAAAAATGTGATTTTTCTTATAAAGATACTCCCACCTTAGGAAATTCCAATTTTTCTCTCTAGTAATGGAGACAATAATTTCTCCATTGCCATTTTTTAAAGGAATTTATCAATAAGAATGACTTGAAATCTTACCATTTCTTTCCCCCCAAACTTTAGGAAGATGAAAGGAATGACAGGAATTCTGAAACTCTGACTGACATTCTGAGGATCCTCAACTTATCAGTATCTAAAGCACTGTGGTCAGTTTTAATGACAATGTAATCAGTACTTTCTATCATCCACAAACTATTTTTTAATAGTTATTTACTGATGTCATTTTCATCCTTAAGAATTACTTCCAGTCCTAGATTCTACTCTATCAAACACTGATATTAGTTACTACAGACAGCTCAAACAGTTCTATCTTAGGTTCCTTACTGTTGTAAACAAGCAACTTACAAACAGTGACTCCAGAAAAAGAAAAGTTTTCTTTTTGGCTTACAGTTTGAAGGGAACCAGTGCATCATGTCAGGAAGTCAAAGCTGCAAGAGCGCGAGGTTACATCATTAAACCTGCAGTCAGGAAGCAGAGAGAGACGAACGCTGGTGCTCAGCTCAATTTCTCATTTCTATGCAATCTAGACCCCTGGCAAGGGAAGTAGGGGCACATATATTCAGGATGGGCCTTCCTTGCGTGAACTATTAAAAAGGCAATCTACCAGAAACAAGGCACCAGCAGGCCTTGTTCTCATCTTTGGTGAACTCTCTGGTCCAGAGCTCCAAAATCTCATCATACAACCCGCTAAGTTCTCACTGGAGGGTCTCTACCGCACCAGTCCCGTGCTTTCAAATTCCCATGGCCTTTTGGTGTGTGCTTCTTGCAAACCCACGCTTTGCTGCTATACATTTCTCTCTGAACCCAGAAACTTAGTTCAGAATCAATGGTAACTCAATTGCTGGGCTCAACAACTAACATCCTAATATATAAGTCATTCTAAGTTAAATCCACTAGAAAATGGGTCTCCACTATTTACATTTTTGCCTCTATCTCTTGTCTTCCAGCCCACTCTCCTCTTCCACTGTTATCCTTCTGTCTGACCCAGAAGTCCCTCCTATTCACCCTGTGATTGTTTTTTTATTCATTAGAAGCATCACATGAAGTCCAGAGTATGTGATTCACTCTTCCTCCCAGGCAGCCCCTCTTGGGGACGCTAAATTAGCATCAAATTACAAACAGCACCAGGGCTATCCACAACACTTTCTCTTCAGTTAAACCTTTCTGAACACACCTGTTAGAAGCACCCAGAGACATGTTTCTATTGTGATTCGAAATCCAGAGAGGTTGACAGTAAAGGTTAACCTTCAAAGCTGCTTCCAGTTTAGCAACTAGTAGCAACTAGATGTCCAAACTTCTGCCTTGGTGACCTCTGTGTGACCTAAAGTTGGCAACTGAGCTTCTGAGAAAGCATCTGAAAGGAACTATTTGGAGCCATAAAGAAATACCTGATGAACTACTCTTAACAGCTGGCAATGCAATAAAGCACCAAGGTGTGCATCTTTGAGTTCATGTTTCCCTAATTAAAACACAAGTACAATTCTTCAGAAGTAGACAAATTCTGTGCAAAACAATGGGCACCCCTGACTTGAGGAGTACATGGGTTCTACACAGAAAGATAGAGCATGGCTACTTTTCTGACCTTTCAGCAAGGTTTCCCTTTTGATCATGAATCTTGTCTACCTACTCTTACCTTCTCCCGCTTTGTCTATGATGTAACTGTAAGATCTCAATGCAGTCTCTCTTATTCTTACCCTGGTACATTCGAGTTCTCTTCTGGTACTTATATATGCTTCATATGTTATCTATCGTTCTGATAAAGTAAGACTTTTACCTCATGTCAAAGAAAATGCTTTTGCTCAGTTGTTAGTCTTCTCAGTGAAGACAAGTTGGTCGTGGGATGTAAATGAGGAGCTTCCTCTCTTCCACATAGACTCATGGTGTGTCAGGTGGGATCTCTTCATCCTTTCTCATGGAGCCAAAACTGCTTTACACCCTGTGTTACGTGGTATCTGTATTCTCATTAAGTGGTAACATCTCTGGACTGTTGCGGCTCATACAACATCAAGATCAGCCCTCCCCACTATCCACAAACTTCTCCGGTGTTTGTAGTATAACTGTTAGACATTGTCAAATATTTAAACTATTGACTTCTAGGAGATCATAGAAAAAAAATGTTCATGAGTCTTCCTCAAGAGGCAAACACAATCATACAATCATCTTAGGAAGACTTTTTGTGCCTAGAGTAGGACAGTATGTTTAGAAGATGTATTCTCATTATGGAAAAACATTACCAACAACACAGATTCAGTCTGGATGCCTAAGAGACCATTTTAAATTTAAATTTATTACTCAGAATTATGATTAATCACACAGGCCTACGAGCCAAGGGGCAGTGTCTGACAGCAATCCCCTCCAGAGAGCTCATTTCATAGCCAGTCAATAGTATAGTGCATGACTAGCTGAAAAAAAATATCCACCTAATGCCTTTTAAAACAGATCCAGCTGGATTCCGGGACACGTTTTCATGTTTTACAGTCTGGTTTCTATAATTTTTCCCTGTACTGATGTTTCTTCTACAAAAAGAAATATTAGATTTTCTTATTCTTTTTCACAAGAAATTAATGTACCTGGAACTGGCTGCATAAGCCATACCTAATCCAACTTTGTGGAGAAACACCGAACTGCTGATCAATACAGTTTCAACTGATACAGAGTACTGAATCTCTATGACACAGGTTAAAAAGTTATTGGACACACTCAGGAATGCCATAAAAACACAAACCCAGAAACCATAATATATATGCAATGGACTTGTAGAGATAAAAATAAAAAAGAGAAAAAACTAAATATGGAAGATAGAATGAATAAAAAGAAAATTAAAACCCGTGACATGACAGTATAAAAAAAAGAACCTCCGAAGATATCACTGAGCTTGCATCTACTGCTAGACACAAGTACTGTCTGCAAGAGTTGTCTGTTTCCCAAGTGAGGCTGACTCCCTTGGAGAAAACTAAATTTTCATTTGCAACTGGTTATCAACTGGAGATTGCTTCTGGTTTAGGGATGTGTGGTGTTGATTTGAATTTAAATGTTTGTTGCCAGAAATCAATGTTCCCAACTAAGGAAAAATTCCAGACAGCAAAGTTAGACACATAAAGACTTTATTCAAGATTACTGCAATATGAAGGAGAGATTAGAACATGAGGGAGGACAGTGTTTAATTCTAGAAACAGAGCTCAGCACATGCACAGAATGCAAGAGAATGGGGTGGGGGTGGGGCATCCTATAGGGAGAACTAGTAGGAAATAACTGAATGATGGAGGGAGACCGAAAGTGGAGGCAGTGAATACTAGGAGCTTTTCTGAGTTTGCAAATGTTTCCTTTGTTCTCTGCAATCTGTGTTTTCTGATTGGCAACAGGTTTGGAGACTGTATTCCACTGGGTGAGTTGGAAGATGGAGGAATTAAGAATAATGACTACATTTCAAGGGACTTGTTCTTCCTTCCTTTCTTCCTTTCTTCCTTTCTTCCTTCCTTTCTTTCTTTCTTTCTTTCTTTCTTTCTTTCTTTCTTTCTTTCTTTCTTTCTTTCTTTCTTCCTAATTGGATATTTTATTTATTTACATTTCAAATGCTATCCCCCTTCCTGGTTTCCCTTCTGGAAATCCCCTATCTCATCCTCCCTCTCTCTGTTTCTGTGAGAGTGTTCCCCCTCCCACCCACCAACTCCTGCCTCACTACCCTGGCATTCCCATACACTGGAGCATTGAGCCTTCACAGGACCAAGGCCATCTCCTCCCATTGATGCCCAAGAAGGCCATCCTCTGCTACACATGTGGCTGGAGCTATGGGTTACTCTATGTGTACTCTTTGGTTAATGATTTAGTCCCTGGGAGCGCTGAAGGGTCTGGTTGTTTGGTATTGCTGTTCTTCCCATGGAGTTGCAAACCCCTTCAGCTCCTTCAGTCCTTTCTCTAACTCCTCCACTAGGGGACCCCATGCTCAGTCCAATGGTTGGGTGCAAGCATCCACCTCTGTATTTGTCAGGCTCTGTCAGAGCCTCTCAGGATACAGCTATATCAGGTTTCTGTCAGCAAGCACTTCTTGCCATTAGCAATAGTGTCTGCGTTTGATGTCTGTATATGGGATGAATCACAAGTGAGGCAGTCTCTGGATGGCCTTTCCTTCAGTCTCTGCTCCACACCTTGTCTCCTTATTTCCTCCCATGAGTATTTTGTTCCCCCTTCTAAAAAGAACTGAAGCACCCACACTTTGGTCTTCCTTTTTCTTTAGCATCATGTGGTCTTTGAATTGTATCTTGGATATTCTGAGTTTTTGGGCTAATATCCAATTACCAGTGAGTGCATACCATGTGTGTTCTTTTGTGATTGGTTTACCTCACTCAGGATGATATTTTCTAGTTCCATCCATCTGCCTAAGAATTTCATGAAGTCATTGTTTTTAATAGCTAAATAGTACTCCATTGTGTAAATGTATCACATTTTCTGTATTCATTCCTCTGTCAAAGAACATCTGGGCTATTTCCAACTTCTGGTGTGGGGAGGTGGGGTGGTGGGCTGTAAGAAGCAGCTGGGTGCTTGGTTGAGCATGAGCTTGGAATCCCGGACCAGTATTGGATGGCAGGAGTTCAGCTCTGCTCCTGGGCCCTGGTTCTTTTTATTTAGCTTCAGCCCTCTCCACAGACCCTCCCACAGAGAGATCTATGGCCATCAGTCATGAGGAACAGGCCTCAGGCCCTAGAGAGGTTTACATACTAATGAGGTACCTGAAGTCCATAGGGTAGAGCCAATTAAGCATTCTTCCCCAGCCCCTACCCCCTCCCTCCCTATTTAACTCAGGTCTGCCCTGGGTTGGGGGGGGGGGTGCATCCAGATCCATCCACCATCTGCCATGACATTAAAGGCAGTAAAACCCATGGACTTTCTCGTGTCATTGGGGCTGCGCTGTGAGAAACAGTGGAGCCATAGCAGCCATGCCTAGAGTTCCCAGCCACATTACCTACATTCTGGCTATTATATATAAGACTTCTGTGAACACAGTGGCACATGTGTCCTTATTAAATGTTGGAGCATCTTTTGGGTACATGCCCAGGAATGGTATAGCTGGATCCTCAGGTAATGCTATGTCCAATTTTCTGAGGAACCACCAGACTGATTTCCAGAGTGGTTGTACCAGCTTGCAATCCCACCAACAATGGAGGAATGTTCCTCTTTCTCCACATCCTTGCCAGCATCTACTGTCACCTGAGTTTTTGATCTTAGTCATTCTGACTGATCTTAGGTGGAATCTCAGGGTTGTTTTGATTTGCATTTCCCTGATGAGTAGGGATGTTGAACACTTCTTTAGGTGTTTCTTGGCCATTTGATATTCCTTAGGTGAGAATTCTTTGTTTAGCTCTGTACCCCATTTTTAATAGGGTTATTTGGTTCTCTGGAGTTTAACTTCTTGAGTTCTTTTTATATATTGGATATTAACCCTTTATCAGATGTAGGATTAGTAAAGATCTTTTCCCAATCTAATCTGATGTTTTGTACTATTGAGAGTGTCCTTTGCCTTACAGAAGCTCTATGATTTCATGAGGTGCCATCATTTGTTTATTGTTGATCTTAGAGCATAAGCCATTGGTGTTCTGTTCAGTCTGTTCAGGAACTTTTCCCCTGTGCCCATGGTTTTGAGGCTCTTCTCCATTTTTTCTTCTATTAGTTTCAGTGTATCTGGTTTTATGTGGAGGCCCTTGATCTACTTGGACTTGAGCTTTGTATAAGGAGATAAGAATAGATCAAGTTGCATTCTTCTACATGCTGACCTCCAACAGAACCAGCGCCATTTGTTGAAAATGCTATCTCTTTTCCACTGGATGGTTATAGTTCCTTTGTCAAATATCAAGTGACCATAGATGTGTGGTTTCATTTCTGGGTCTTCAGTTTTATTCCATTGATCAACCTGCCTGCCTCTGTACCAATACCATGCCATTTTTTTTTATTTTATCACTATTGCTCTGTAGTACAGCTTGAGGTCAGGGATAGTGATTTCCCCAGAAGTTCTTTTATTGTTGAGAATAGTTTTTAGCTATTCTTGGGTTTTTCGATATTCCAAATAAATTTTCAAATTGCTCTTTCTAAGTCTTTGAAGAATTCAGGGTACACCCTTGTGAAGGCTGGAGGGGGAATGGGATAGGAGGTTCCTGGGTGGTGGGGGGAATGGGGTTAGGGGATAAAATCTGAAATGTATTTTAAAGAAATAAATAAAAAAGTTTCAAAAAATATGAATGTGGGTGCTCTTGCATTTGGAGCATAGATGTTCAGAACTGAGAGTTCATCTTGGTAGATTTTTCATTGATGAATACGAAGTGTCTTTCCTTATCTTTTTTGATTACTTTTGGTTGAAAGTCCATTTTATTTGATATTAGAATGGCTACTCTAGCTTGTTTATTGTGACTATTTGCTTGGAACATTTTTTTCCAGCCTTTTACTCTGAGTTAGTGCCTGTCTACACTGAGGTGCATTTCCTGTATGTAGCAAAATGCTGAGTCCTATTTACGTATGCAGTCTCTTAGTCTATGTCTTTTTATTGGGGGAATTAAGTCCATTGATGTTAAGAGAAATTAAGGAAAAGTGATTGTTACTTCCTGTCATTTTTGTTGTTAGAGTTGGACTTATGTTTGTGTGGTTATCTTCTTTTTGGTTTGTCGAAACAAGAATACTTTCTTGCTTTTTCTAGGGTGTAGTTTCCTTCCTTGTGTTGAAGTTTTACTATTATCATTTGTAGGGCTGGATTTGTGGAAAGACATTGTGTACATTTTTTTCATGGAATATCTTGGTTTCTCCATCTATTTTAATTGAGAGTTTTGTTGGGTATAGTAGCTTGGGCTGGCATTTGTGTTTTCTTAGGGTCTGTATGACATCTGCCCAGGATCTTCTGGCTTTTACAAACTTTGGTGAGAAGTCTGATATAATTTTGATAAATCTGGCCTTTATAATACTTGACCTTTTTCCCTTACTGCTTTTAATATTCTTTCTTTGTTTTGTGCATTTGGTATTTTGATTATTATGTGATGAGAGAAATTTCTTTTCTGGTCCAATCTTCCAGTCTACTTAGAGTTTTTCAGGCTTCTTGAATGTTCATGGGCATCTCTTTCTTTAGGCTAGGTAAGTTTTCTTCTATAATTTTGTTGAAGTTATTTACTGGCCCTTTAATTTGGGAATCTTCACTGTCTTCTATACATATTATTAGTAGGTATTGTCTTCTTATTGTATCTTGGATTTCCTGGATGTTTTGGATTAAGAGCTTTTTGCAATTTACATTTTCTTTGACAGTTGTGTCAATATTTTTTTTTTATGATATCTCTGTATCTGAGATTCTTTCTTCTATCTCTTGTATTCTGTTGGTGATGCTTGCATTCATGACTCCTGATCTCTTTCCTAAGCTTTTTATCTCCAGGGTGACTCCCTTTGTAATTTTTATTTATTGTTTCTATTTTCTATTTTTTGATCCTGTATTGTTTTAATTCCTTCACCTCTTTCATTGTGTTTTTCTGTAATTCTTTAAGGGATTTTTCTGTTTCCTCTTTAAGGTCTTCTACCTGTTTACCCGTGTTTGCCTGTATTTCGTTAAAAGAGTTATTTATGTTCTTCTTAAAGTTCTCTATCATCATCGTGAGATATGATTTTAAAGGAGAGTCTTGCTTTTCAGGTGTGTTGGGGTATCCAGGACTTGCTGTAGTTCGGGAACTGGGTTCTGATGATGCCAAGTAGCCATGGTTTCTGTTGCTTATGCTCTTGTGCTTGCCTCTGGCCAACTGGTTATTTCTGGTGCTATCTGCCTTTGCTGTCTCTGACAGGAGCCTGTCCCTCCCGTGATCCTGGTTGTGTCAGAATTCTTGATAATCAAGCTGCCTCTGGGGTCCTGAAATCTTGGTGTGGCCAAGCTCCTGAGATTCTGTTGTGTCAGAGTTTATGGGAGTCAAAGTTTCTTGGGGTGTTACAGGAGTGGATATGGAGCCAGAGCCCTGGGTCTGTTTTGAGCACATGTGAAAGCTGGAAGGAATGCATGCCTCTGGCTGGGCAGGGGTTTTTGTTTTGCTGGTTCCTATGGGGGTCCCAGTTACACTGGGTGCTGGGAAAGATTTTATGTCCTCAACTGTGATAGTGAGTGTGTCAGAGGTCCAGTGATTCTGAGTGTGTCTGATCTTCTTGGAGTCGAATTTCCTTTATGATCCCATTCTCCTGTGATCAGGAGCGTGTCAGAACACCTCTGATCCTGTTATCCGGGGCGTGTTAGAGCACCTGGGAGTCAGGCTCCTTCTGGGTGTTGTAGGAGTGGGTGCAGAGCCAGTGCCCCAGGTCTGCTTCTGGTGCAGGATCAAACTGGAAGGCAAGGGAATTGTTCTAAGGCCTTTGAGGATTGTAAAAGTGGAAAGGGGCTAAGAATTTATGCAAATTTCAAAGGGTTTATGCAAATTTTAAAGTAAGAAGATGCAATGTCACTGAAGATTTCTAAATTAAATTATAAGAATAGGGAGCATAGAAGCTTATGGTCAAAAATCTCTCTAAAGTTCAGTCAATTTGAGAAGTAGTCTAAGGCCATTTTGATTAGACCTAAGGTTAGCAACTCTTGGTTTGAAAGTACTTATTATAGAAATGCCAGAGAGCTAAAACCAAAGGTTGTGAGTTTTAGCTCTGACTTTTCTATGGCTAGCCACAGCTCCTGAGTAGATCACACATGACCAGAACTTTTAGAATAAAGATTTAAATTACAATTTTGGAGGCTATCTATTAGATTTATCTTCAGCCTCAAAGAAGATAAGAGGTATAAGAATAGAGGCATACGATGAATCATATGTTATAATAGAAAGGGTCAAACAATTTATTTTCTCATCAGAATATCAGAAGCATCATTATACCACATCTTATGCTGATTTATAATGCAATTATGGTAGTATTAGTCACACTGTGATTTACTCTTTTACAGTGTCTTTATATAACAAAAAGTATTTGATTAACTTACAAAGAGTTTCAGAGTTTCATCTGTCTTTCTCTCTCTTACAAACAAATGGACATTGCAATTTAACTAATTCTATCTTCAAATAATTTTTATGTGCTTCTGTAAATTTTTCAGACATGTGTCTATATTGGATAAATTATTAGAAATTCATTTAGCAATGAATAATGACCTAAAATCCCATTAATAGAATTAATCTTACAACCGTAACAATCTGTCAGGAAATTTATGTTTCTTCTTCAAGAGTTAATGATGTGAGGAATTTTAAAGTATGGATGAAGCATAATAGCAGTCTATTTCTTATCTAATCAAAATAAAGATTTGTATACAACCCCTGTATTTTTCCTGGCACTCTTCTACTCTTCTAAAGTCTTAAGGCATCGTCATTTGTTGCTTACCACAAAGAACTCATGCTGTAGTGACTCTGGAAGACCCAAATTTGAATTTGACCAGAAGAAGAATTTATGGATCATGTTTGAGGCTTTGTATGCTCCCCTGTTTTGCTGAAGAAACCATATGGGTACTTCTGAGAAACTTCCAGAAAAATTACCGAGAGAGGGTAGATGACTAGAACTCCTTTGAATATTCTGAACACACTAGATTGAGTTTCTCCTGGTTTTGCAGGTATCTTGCTTCTTATTCTGGTTGGGGCAAAGAAGACATTACCTATGCTGAGATTTCTGGTAGAAGATGTGAAGGCTAAATCCCAGTAGAACTTTTTTAGCTAAGTATAAACAGAAACAACAATAATAACAATACAACATCCAAATCATCATACGAGTCTTTCAGCAAGAGTCAACAGAAAGAGGCCCAGCTATGTATCCACAAATCCACGCTATGATGTGTAATCTACATTCAAGCAAGACATTCTGTTCTTGGTCTTTTTGTCATTATCCTTTAAAAATTAAGTATGGAGGAGGTCATAGCTAATTTGTTAGCTGGAATCACAGCAGGAAATTTTTCTAACCTGTCATCCTATCTAGACTTTAATATTCTCTATCTACTTGTGTTCAAGCCTTATTTTAGTTGGACAGTAGTATTATTGTTCTTAATAAAAGATAAAACCTTACTATGTTACCCAGGTTAACTTCACATCTTGGTCCTTCCCCCTCAAGGTCTGGGATTGCAAGTGCTTCAATTCTGGCAGTGAAAAGAGGAATTTTTTTTTTATTATTTTTTCCTTCTCTAGTGACATAAATAGGAAAAGGGTGATAAAAGTGGTTTTCAGTCTAAGATGTGATAGGCTGTCGTCTGGAGAGGGAAGAAGGCACTGAGAAAGCTTGGTTGTTTGGATTCCTGTGATGTAATTTTTTTTTTGGATATTTTATTTATTTACAATACATATGTCATCCCGTTTATCCATTTCCCCTCCCTAGAACCCCTATCCTATACCCCCTCTTCCTTTATGCTTTTATACCATTTTGATTACATGCATGTATTAAGATCAGTTCTAGGTTGAGGGTCTAGCAATACAATAGATGCAAATAGTCAAGGAACAAGCAATACAATAAACACAAATAGTCAAAGAAAAAGCAAGGCGTTAAACTCAGTTACATGAACACTTCCGTGATTACTTTTTCTAAAGGCTTATCAGGATGACCAAAGTATCTGAGCCTACTTCCCTGTCCTAGCCCAAGGTTATTTTCATGTCAGAAGCCTACTTCTTTGTTCTAGCCTAAAATTTAGATTCCTGTCTGAAATTACTTCTTTGTTCTAGCCTAATATTGAGATTCCTGTCTGAGATTACTTCTTTGTTGTAACCTTAGATTTAGATTCCTACCTGAAATTACTTCTTTGTTCCAGTCTAATGTCAGATTCCTGCTTGAAACCTACTTCCTTGTCCTTGGCCAATGTCATATTCCTGCCAAGCAGCCCATTCCTTGTCCTTGGCCCATGCTGTGATGTACTTCTTAAGACATTGGTTCCCTGTCATTCCCAGGGGTTAGCTTTGGCTACAGTGGTCTCAGGTGAAGAGAGCTCCTGGTGATTCATTTCTTCTATTCTCATGTATTCTCTTGCCAACTCTCAGGTTCTGACACCTATGCCTTCCATGATTTTCTAGCCTTTGGAGATGTTAGAGAAGAACCCTACGAAAACACATGCCAAATAACATGTCTTAGTGGGCCCTTAAAATTCTATTCCCATAAAATTCATTCTACCATGCCAGGCAAGTTTTAATTTAGGGTTTTCTTTTATTCAATCAATACAAAAATCCCACATACTATTATGAGAAAAAATAAAAGTAGTGATGTTATTGTCATGCTAAATGTGACACAAAATGCCTCCTCCTGCCCTGAGACATGTTAGATGTGTAATTAGCTCTTTTTCCAGGGCTGTTTTCTGTCTGAGATGGCCCCAGGAACTAGAATCAGTTTTTTCAAACTATGTGATTTAAAACATTACTCATTGTAAATGATGCTGAACTTTTGTTCAAATAACTCAATGTCTTAGCTAGATGTTTTGGATTATTTTTTAGACACAACTTCAGGATCCAATAATTGCTAGACCAATACCAACAGAAAGTATGTGGACGTGAAGCCTTTACTGTTGCCCCATCCTTTTATGTGCCTTTAAGTCTACACCATCATCTTCCTCACACTGCTTTTTTAAAATATAATTTTGTTAAATTTGTTTCATGACAATTTCCTGCATGTATTTAGTTTATTCTGGTTCCTCTCAGCCTGTCCTCACCTGCACCTATTTCCCTGTCACTCCTGTCAAACTTTCTTCTTCCCTGAAGTTTCCTTTTCACATTCATGACTTTTGTTTTTTTAAATGACTCACTGAGTTTAACCAGGGCTATCTGTGTGAACATGGGTTTGAAGCTGCCCATTATAGCCAGGGGGACTCATAAATGGTACACAACTGGAGACAATGATAGTTCCTACACAGAATGCACAATAGTTCACAAGGGTGGGTAGGACCTTGTAATCTCCTCCCCAGTCTATGATTGTCCAATGACAGTCCTAATCTTGTGCAAGCTCAGTGGAGGCCACCTTAGTTCCTATGAGATCATGATTGCAATGGCCATGTTGTGCCCAGAACAAGACATTTTCTTTTCTTTCTTTTTTTATTGGATATTTTATTTACATTTCAGATGCCAATTCCTTTCCTATTTCCCCTTTCCAGAAAACCCCTATCCCGTACCCCCCCTTTTCCATTTGGCTTTTATACAATTTTTTTAAATGTTAATCAAGGGCTTTATAAGTATGGTAATGCTCAGTCAGAAGTGTAACCTAATACCCAACCTAGCTATGTAAACTATCTTTGATTAGTGGTGACACGTGAACTTCTGCCTCCATGCCCCCTCTCTCTTTCTCTCTCTTTTTCTCTCTCATTACCTAGCTTCTCATCTACTTCATCTTCTCCTCTCCTTACTCCATCTTTTCCTCTCGGTGCTCCTTTCCCCTTAGCTCCTCCTACATATTACCCTTCCTGTTAAAATAAAACTTTTCTCTCAAAATACAATTAGAGCATAATTATTCCTATTTGTACCAGTGAGGTACAAGATAGTCTTAATACCCAGTCCATCCTTTTGTTGACTAACCAGAACCTCTGTCGTCTCTCTTGACTAAAACACTTAGTTTTGAATCTGGCTTTTTCTTGGCTTTAGAATGAATGTCAGCTGAAAACCACTCAGATCTTTTCTCTCAAGGTAAATAGCCAGGATTGGCTATGAGACTGTAGGTCTTCAACCCCGTCAGAAATCCAGAATGACTAAATTAACTGAAGTTATGGGAAGCACTAAGCATAGCTTCTAAAACTTAGCCAATTTATAGAGACCGCTGAACACCTGGACAGCCCCTATACTACCGAACGTTGAAGCATCAAATCTTCAGCCTTCTGGCCCAAACTCATCTGACAGACTTTAGTGCTGCAGAATTATTAAGGGCTGATTACTCTGTCTAGGCAGATATAATCACTCGACTATTCTGCAAGTGTGTCCTTTTCTGGACAGTAATTTGTCTGTAGATGGAGAGAGAGGCAATTCTTGCCTAGTGGCTATCTCACCACAACTGGAGTAATTCCAAGGATGCTCAATTTCTTCTTAGAATTCAAGACAGGAAGCTGTCAGGAGCAGACAGGTCTCTAATCAAAATGAACATTAATATAGAAATATTTGTGATGTCAATTCCATGGATTTCTGATGTTTTGAATTCCAATTATCCATGTAAGGTAACCTGGACTATTGTCTGTTAACTCCTCTCAGCTATTTCTAAATAAAATATAGAAAGCACCCTAACAATAAACTCAAAGTCATGAATTTGCTATAGTCCCTTAACTCACAGGCTAATCATCCCAAATCAGTTAAAAAAGTTAAAGAAGGACTGGGTCTAAGCCTTGTATTTTTAAATGTGTTATACAGGCACAATGCCCATGAGAGTATCAATATTCATTTCATTTTCATAACAATAAGAAGCTCATACCAATGAAAACCTTAAATTTGAAGTCCAAGTGAATTTTGTACCATTTAAGAAATTATAACTTCATCTTGATACTAAATTATACAGATTTCTACCAATAGGTTATGACTATGCCATAAATCCTAGCTAATCCTCCCTAGAATAAGACATTTTCATTCCCTATCTTATAGCTCTTGTGTTCTTTCAGTCTTCTGTGGTGGTCTCTGAGTCTTAGAGTGGGTATTAGAAACATCTTATCTAGGGATGAGCACTCAACCATGGCTTATTCTCAAGACTTAGAGCAGCCACGAATCTCTATATTCAACTGACATTCTTTGTAAAGATTTTTTTTTTTTTTGATTAAGGCCAAGTGGAACATTTTGTCTCTAGATGTATGTATTATTTATGAAACAGTTTAGGGCCATGTCAATTTAGCTATACTATAAAAGCAAGATCCCTCCTGGAGCCCAAGATCTCCTCAGACATTTTGTTTGTTTGCTTTTGACTGCCTTTGCTGTACCAGGCAGGAATTCTCTGTGCAACGGGTCTCAAAACAAATCAGAGATCAACTGGCTACTCCAATGTGAGTCATGTAACTATTATACCAGCAGGCATATGTTGCTAATAGATTGGCAGTTTGGGAGTTCAAGGTCTTTGAGACCATTGGCGCCTTTGCTCCCCCAGCAGGCTTCATGACACCTTTCAGCATTATGAAAAGTATCCAGCAGGTAGGAAGATTAATCTATTCTATCTTGATTTCTCTAAATATTGTAAACTGTGGTTTCTTTAGCAATGGAGACTTACCACAAAACATAGGTTTTTTTTTATGGGAAAAATAAGAGAAATGGAAAGAGCATGTATTGTTGTGGGGAGTGATCTCTGGTGCCTTTGTGACCAACAATTCATAAGGACGTACCCCTTATCTCCAATACTGTTTGTTTGTTTAATGACCCTTGCATTATGAAAATAGCATTATCTGTCCATGGAAGCTATCTTCTCTCTCCTTCTCTCAAACTTTGCCTGTCTGCCTGTCTGTCTGTCTGTCTGTCTGTCTGCCTGCCTATCCCCTCTCTGCCCCCTCCTCCTGTGTGTGTGTGTGTGTGTGTGTGTGTGTGTGTGTGTTTCTCTATGAATATATGTATTTGAGTGAGTGTTTGCCACACATGAAGCAGTGCTGCAGAGGCCTGAGGCCTGGAGGCGATGTTAAATCTCCTAAAGCTGAAGTTACAGGTGTTTGTGAACTGGCCAAGATAGTGATACTGAGAATTCAACTCATGCCCTCTGTGAAAGCAACAGAAACTTTTTTTTTTATTTGTAAGGGCCCAACTCTCCAGACCCTTCTAATTTTTTAAACTTGTACTTGTTTTTTTTAAATTCATCCATGAAGTAGTAGTTTTCACAGGATTTTCAACATATTTTGGTTTATTATCCTCTCATTTATGAGCTATTTTAGGAAAGGGACCATGTCAATCCTGTTTGTTGCTACATGCCTGTGTTCCAGAATTACTGGTTAAATGACACCACGGTAAAGTTCAACACGTACACATACAAACACATACACACATACATCCTCCCACAATGCACACATTCAGTTACCCACATGACCACCCATTTCCATGAACAATATTTGTATTCACATATTGTAATTTCATATTTAAATTTTCCTTTGAGAGAAGCACATTTATGTTTTAATGAGAGTATATAAATGTCATATTTAAATATGGAAATAAGAAGTAGGTCAAGTCTGTATAGCATGTTTAGAGAAATCTATGCATATTCTACAATCTTAATGTCAGAAATAATTCATTATAAGTTTTATGTCTTTGTTTAGAAAATTAGAAAATGGAGGCAACCATTCTTTCCCTGCTTCAGGTAGAAGAAAGAAAGCAGCGGACTTGATTCTTCAGGACTAACTAAATCTGATGACAGCGTCTTCAACACTATAGAAACCTGTGATGAGAGAGAGCCTGCTTAGGCATTGACAGTTATTTTGGAGTCCAAAACATGGTTGTCAAATATATTTTAAGACAACAGCAAAAATTATTAACATCAATAGTCACCATTAGAAATCAAGTCAGAGTCCTGAAGTCTTGTAGTGTAGATAGCTATGACCAGGTAAAAATACTCTTAACATTTATTCACAAAGAAACATAGTTTATATGATTGTGACCTTTCTGGTGTGTATTTTCTTGTCTGTCTTCATGAAAGTGATTTGGATTCTGTTGAAGTAGGAAGTCTAGTTGCTCACACATTTAGCTGAAGCTTTCTCTCATAGATGGAGGCTTGAATTCTCTGTGTTCCTTGGAGGTCTCCCTGTGAGAAGAGTAAAGTCTAACAAAATTTAGCATTCATACTGAAAGGAACATTGCATGAATATGCACTACAAATTATGCAATGGTATTTGTTACTTATATGTGACCCTCTTTTATACTAATAATATTATTGGGAATCTGCATAGTCTGTAGAGGAAATGACCACAGTCTGTGGGCAAACAAATGAGTATAATGGCATGGGTGTTCAGAAAAGTAGTCAGGGTCTGTGCTGACTAATTCTATTCCAGATTGACAAAAAGCTAAAGACATCTGAGGGAAGGCAACCTTAACTGAAAAACTTCCTTCATGATATCAAGTTGTAAGCATGTCTGTGGGCTTTTTTTTTCCTTCTAATTAGTGATTGGTGGGAGAATGTCCAGCCCATTGTGAGTGGTACCACCCCTGGGCTCTTGATTCTGGGTTCTATTAGAAAGTAGGCTAAGAAAGCCATATAAGCAACCCAGTGAGCAGCACTCCTCCATGGCCTCTGCATCAGTTCCTGGTTCCAGTTTCCTGCTTGGTTTTATTTTCTGCTTTGGTTTCATTCAGTGATCTGTTGCTTCAGTTATATAACTCAGATAAGTCTTTTCTTAACCAAGTTGTTTGGTTATGATATTTCAGCACAGTTGTAGTAACCCTATCTGAGATAAGATCTATGTTTAAAAGTTGATATAAGTACAAATATTTGGTTACACAACGACATCTAATTTGCATGGGATAAAGCATATTATAATGATGGCTAACTCAGCTCCAAATTGACCATCAATGAGTCTGTTTTGACTTTTTTGTTCTTGTTGTTTTTAAAAAAGGCTTCGTAATTCACAAAGAAAATATTATCTTATCTTTTCTTTGTTTTTCATCTTGTAATATGAAACTAAAATCAGCAAAGAAAAAGAATTGGAAAATAGCTGTCTAATTATTCTCCATTTCCTCTTAGAGGTGAGGATAACCCATTTACTTGTACCCAAAAAGGAAGAGAGAAACTAAAAATGTGCAAGTGTTCATTGCATACACAGATTATCCTCCCATCTCCCACGCACTAGCCAGGTGGAAAAGAAAATGGGCAGGCTTAGGAGGCAGATCCAGATAGAATCTGTTTAGAATGCACTTTATCTGACAACTCAGATCTAATCAGTCTTAACTATAGCTTCTTTTTCGAGATGATGATATTCATTCATGTGGAGGGATTAAGTAGGATTCAGGTAGGCAGCAAGCATCATTCATCTCATATGGTGAAAAGTCATTAGTTATTTCTTTTGTCTTTATCATCTTTATTAAGCAGGAAGTAGTTTTAATGTAGATTTAGTTACATTGTTCATAATTTCTGATGGGTCTTTGAAAGTAGAGGGTCTCTATATTTAGCGAATATCTAGTATCCTCATTGAAGAATTATTCTGTATTGTATGGTCCACATAAGGACTGATTAGTGGTCTCCAATCTCCAGAGCCACTCTCTGTATCCCAGCACCTCTGCTTGGCAATTAATGAGTATCCATTAAATACCCTCATTAAACAAAAGTATTATTGAAGAGAATGTGGAGGCTGTAACTACGCTGAGATACATCCTCAGGAAATTACCTCAGCTTCCTACACAGTGCTTACCAAACTTACCTGTATGTCACAATGACCCGGGGGAACCTTTGAAGACAAGAAGGAACCACAAATACCCAAAAACTGGCAGAATATCAACTTCAGAGACATGGAGCCAAGGGATTTGTACTCATAACAATGTCCTGATAATTTTAATATCTCTCAGGCTTCAAAACTGTCATTCAGTGACTGGCATTATCAGAACGTGATCTTTAAAATGACTAACTGCCCTGAAACCATTAGAGCAGACACAGGGTGCTTTGTGAGGAATAGATTTCCCAAGAAGAGACCCATCATCTCTAGGATAACTTCCTGGCTGAACATTGTCTCCAACATTTAAAGCACACAAGCACACAAAGAAGCCTGTGCACCTGAATAATCAGAAAAGTTCAGAACTTCTTAAAATTGAGAACTTGAAGTAAGCTATGATTACTACTTTACTGAGTGAGACATATATTGAGAAGTCTTTAAAAATAACCATCACTTCCCAAATTTTGCTATGCTTGTATGCTCACCAGATATCCATAACCTGCCTCATATCTCCTTAGGAGCCAATTGGCTTGAGGAACTCAATAATCATGGGGGGATAGCACATAAAATGTTCTTTATAAGGACTTGTCTTTCCACTAATAATTCATTTGCTGAAGAATTATTTCTTTCTATTTCAGTTTTTAACTGGTTTGAAATAGAATGAATCAACAGTAAAATTTCTCAGCCAACTGATATTTTACACCATTGAAATAGATTTTCCAGTAAGCAGCTGCACAAAGAATATCTCTACTGATTGATTCAGGAAGGATTTACACTTCTTTTTTTTTTAATATTTGCTACTGGATTTTTCTGTTGTTCTCATGTATTCTGTTAGCAAAAGAATATTCTGTCTGGGATTGCAGTGGAAAGTACCATTCTAGAGTGTCTAAAACACATTAGAAAAACCATTCATGCTGGGCACTGACTACACTCGGAAAGAGATGCTTACATTTTCCAATTGTTCTCTGACCCTGAAACTTTTACCTTCCACTTTCACTGGCAAAGACACTTGTGACTACATGGGCCTCTGAGATAACCTGGGATAATCTTGTTCTTTCAACATTCTTAATGATATCACAACTATAAAATCTCACTGACAATGTCATATAACCTAATATCTAATATCAATGTCATATAATCTAATATATTTGCTGGAGGGCATTATTCTGGTTATCTCATAACAGTGCTTTTGTGAGTCTGGTACTGGGTTTTTTAGTATCTTCTATTGATTTTCATGCCCGTTTTATTGTCAATACTACACTTTCTTTCTTAGGATAGGTGTGTAAGTCTTAACATCTGATAGATTATTTTCCTGTATTATTCTTAAATTTCTTTTGAATTAATCATTTGAGTGAAGAGGGAGCCATGAGAATAATAAGAAAAATCTTTATGAACTACATATTTTATATAGGGAGCTGAGAATCACACTCAGGTTCTCTGGAAGAGCAGTACATACTCTAAACCACCAACCTATCTCCCCAGCATCATAGCTTTGAGTCTTTAGATATGTATGTTTCATTTGGAATACTCACAAAGGTTAGGAAATTATTAAGAATCTATGGGAGAAGGTAGCTAAGGAGGGGGATAGAACACAGTACTATGAAGGGGGAAATAAGGGTGATGGAATAGAAAGGGTTAAATCGGGTGGTGGATAGGAGCATGGAATGGTAGGTAGGGGGTAGATAACAGACGTTAAAGACCTTGTGTAAAGAGTAATGAGAAGAATGAGCAAATTTAGAAATTTCCTAAAACATAAACATGTTCATAGATTAAAAGAACTTAAGTGGAATTCACCTATAACAGTACTGCAATGTCTCTACAAGATACCACACAGTACCAAATCAAAAGACCAATGCCAGGAACTGGTTGCTTCTACTGGGTTTCTTGTCCATGAAATTATCATATACCACCTCCCCCCAATATTCCAGTTATTGTCATGATTCTTGGTTATTCTCCACAAGTTGATTGTAGGGTCTTATTGATGAAGACATCTGATATTTGAGTCGTAGAACATGGAGAAATCTAACTGGTCCTGTTCTCTAGAATCTTTATCCTTCCTGCTAGCTTTCACAGTGGTAGAAGGTGCTATGCATAGTCCTAGAGAAGTAACCATCTGTCTAATTCAATGGAGAGCATGAATAAGCTATAATGAGAACAGTTATACACACAAACACACATGTATGCAACAATAATAACATGGTAAGCTATAATGAGAACAGTTATACACACAAACACACATGTATGCAACAATAATAACATGGTAAGCTATAATGAGGACAGTTATACACACAAACACATATATATGCAACAATAATAACATGGTAAGCTATAATGAGAACAGTTATACACACAAACACACATGTATGCAACAATAATAACATGGTAAGCTATAATGAGGACAGTTATACACACAAACCCACATGTATGCAACAGTAATAATGAAATAAAAAGAGATCACCAACTTGAGGAGGGTTTATGAGAGGGGCTTACAGGAGGATAGCTTGGAAGACTGGAGGGAAAAAAAGAGAGGGAAAAGTGATATAATTTTGTTTTAATTAACACATTAAAACAATAAATGAATCATTTTGCTAAGTTACTGATAGAAATTGTATAAAAATTTCTATCAACCTCTGAGGGCAGTGTCATCTTTACATGGGAGACTTCTAAGCCACAAACTGGGTACTTTTCTCTATTTTAAATCATTTTTATTTCTTTACATCATCATTCCACAGTTTAGCATTCAAGAGCTTATGTGTTTTGTTAGGCTTACGCTAGACCAATTCATTCTTTGAGTAACTGTAAATGTTTTTGTTTTAATTCTTGATTCTCATGTATACGCTGCTACTTTATGGACATACAAACTGTTTGTGCTGATGTTGTGTCCCATGACCCTGTAGAACGGATTTACTATCTTCAGAAGTTACTGTCATCTTCTGACAGGGACTTTTCTTTTAAAATTTATAACTTTTTTGCTTCTGTTTCTTAGATTTTTGCATTAGGCACTCCAGCTTGTTATAGCATGTTGATGAAGGCAAAATTCCCTGCCATCAAGATTTTAAGGAGTATATCTGTCTTTTTCACAATTTTATGAGTTTTCCAAAAAAATTACATGTGGCAATTTCACTGAGTCATAGACAAATTTTATCACTTATTATGAATTTTGTGAAATCCTTTTTTCGGAGTCGCACGATAAGAATGGTAATTTGTCTTCCCCAGCCATTAATATGATGAAGAGCAGTAAGGTTGAGTTTTCTAACTGTTGTAGTCATGCTGAGATTTTAAGAATTAGCGCTTTCATCTGGATGGTTGAGTGTGTGTGTAGTTGCTTTCAATATTCCTCTGTGTTCTCACTTCACAGAGCTGCTAGTGATGCTGGGTTATTCTTCTGTGTCCTTTCAGACTCACTGAAATATGGGTAATGTGAAAACTGACAGATAATCAACATGGGAGCACTTAGTGATGAGGAAATAAAATTTCATTTTATCTTATTTTTTTGGTCTAGACCATCATGTATAAAATTTTTTTTTAAATACATCTTGACAGCTAAAAGCATATTGTAGATGTCGCGCCCAACTCGACCAGCAAGCAGACACAACACAGTTGGATTCTTCTCAAAAGCCTTTATTGTAGAAACTATAAAAATACTATGGGGGATCCCGTGCAGCCGAAGGGCGCTGCTTATATAGAGGAGCAGGGGTTACCAATGTAAGGATTGGCTAAGGCTACAATACCTCGTTAGCATATGCCCACTTGGGAGGGGCACACGCCAGAATCATGCAGACACATGTGCAGAATACTTGTTTACCAGAAAAGTCTGAAGAGGCAGGCAGGCAGTCGGCGCCATCTTCGAATGTCAGCTACTGACAGTAGAGACTTACTAGGCTACATTTAAGTCCTTTGTGTAAAAGACACATTTCTTCTGTAACATATACATTTGCTTTCTAGCCTTATATTTCAAATGTCTCAAATAAACCAATTTAATGTTTCCTTGCAAAAGTCATAGTTCTTTATAATAAAGATGAGTATATAGTTAGTATTAAAATAATCTTGAATAGCAATCTATTTTAGATTCTATAAGAAATTTCATCCCACAGCAAATCATAGGCTGACACACTTTCATGTTCTGACAAGTTTCTTATCATCATCTACAATTTAAAATAATTTATAATTATTACCAGATTTCTTATTATAAATTACAACTATTTATAGTCTTTCCTAAGGTAATACTGTTCCTTGGTAGTACAAATAATATATACCTTTATTTTATGCGAGAAAAGTTGAAATTCTTTTAACTTTGTACATTCCCATTTGCATTAGTGTTTTGGGGTAAAAAATACCAGCTATTAGTGTCCCCAGTCTCTAGTGATATCCCTATAAGGGGATCATAAATCAATTAGAGAAAATATTATATTCTCTCTCTCTCTTTTTTTTTTTTTTTGGATAGAGTCTCATTTAGCCCAGGTTAGCCTCAAAGTCCCTATGTAGTTCACCCTGAACTTCTGACTCTCTTGCCTCCAGATCTTGAGTGTTGTGTCATAGGCTTGCATGGCCAAAACCTATTTATGCAGTGTTTGGGATGGAAAGAATTCTAGACAAGTACAAGATAAATAGAACTTTACCCATAGCCCTATTACATGTTGAATATAATCTTTTAGGCTACTGTTTCCTATCTAGCAATGTAACATAGAAGGTAAAGCCCTCAATATTTGTGTATCATGGGTATTATATAAGAAAATTATAGTAAAATAAAATAAATACAACATGGTAGCCACCTGAGACTTATAGCTGGTCATTGTGAGGAAACATTTTAAAAAATGTTGAAAATATGATATTATATTAAAATGTATGTACTCAAAATTATTAGACGACTGAAAACAGAAATTTTGTAATGGCTATTATACTTATAGCTACACGACAGTATTGAGTTTTCTGCTATTGTGGTTAAAAACCTAAGATACTCTACTTAAGTAAGAAAAAATTTTGACTCGTGTCTCTGGAGATTTTGTTCCATTGTTAAGAAGACCCACTATTTTTAAGGAAGAATTTTTTGTGATGGAAAATACATAGTAGAGCAAGCTGTCCACTTCATGGCCCAGATATGCAAGGAAGAATGTGACCAGTTCCTACAATATATCTCTGGTGACCTGAAACCCCTACCACATCCCACATCTTAAAGGTGTCTGTGACTTTCTAGTAATATAAAGCTGAGGAACAAGCTGTTAACATATAGGCATTTGTAGGTATTATGAATTACAGCCACAAGACACACTGTACAGAAATATGTCAAAAATCAGATATTGCCAACTTCCAAATTAATTCGTGGTTCTCCACATTTCAAAATTGATTTTCTTTTTTGAAGTATATAAAGAATATAATACATTTTTGTAATTAAATTCTAAGAAGCTATATTATTTAATAGTCTAGTGTGACATCTATCTCATTTACTAACCCTATATATAACTGAGTGCCTTATAACTGCCAGCTGCTGCTCTCAGCTATGAGTGTGGGTAGAGGAGAAAGAAAACTCATGTTCTGCTTCCATGGAGGGAGACCACAGATCACTAGTGAGAAACATGTATCCAAACCACTGCACATGTCCTTGTGGAGCTGGCTGAAGAAGGATGGCTTTCTACACAGTACACGGTGACCAATCTTGTGTCTGCTGAAGGCTGTATCTCCACATTTGTTTTTGAAAAGATATGTGAATGGCACAAGTGCATTTTGTGAGGCTGGTAAAGAGTCCTCCATGCAAGTAGAGCTGGACATGCAGTTAGTAGGCTTGAAAGCAAAATAAAAATGGAAGACAGGGCCCCCTATTCAAAATAAAAAGAATAAAAAGAAGAGGACTAAGAAGAAGGAGAGGAGGAGGAAGGGGAGGAGGAGGAAAGGCGGAGGAGGATTCAGTGCCACCGAATCACCTAATGTTTGCCATTTGTTCTAAGATCTTGATTTGTCGTGATTTTTCCCATTTCCAAGTTGATGTTGTTGTACAATAAGCAAATTAAAACTTCAAGTTGCCAGCATGAATGTGCTATTCATTTTTATATGCATCAGAGGTTTAGATTCAAACATAAGAACCTAAAAATATAATAGTATCAAAATGATGCAGTCTTTTATTACCTCGTTATATACGGGTATGTATGGATATATATTCAATCTTAGCAGACAGTGGAAACATGGAACACAATTGATTCGAGTGCCTTTACTCTCCTTGCCACATGTACTGTAGGCAACACTATTTTGGTGGCTTTAACCCTCTCTTTGTAACTTCTCCCTCTTTTGCAATTTGATGTTTTTGAGACAGGGTCTCACTACATAGCCCATAGTGACTTCATATTTATTCTGTTCCTGGCACAGTTTTTCAAGGGCTGGTACCCCAGGTATGTTTCGCTACACTCAGCTGCTGATATTTCTTTTGAGAACAAATTGCTTTTATCCTGTGTTTGAAGAAAGGCCTTGTTTTTAGCAGACATGCTATTTCTCGGAGGTGCCAATACCCCTTGTGACTCAGCTCTAGGTGTCACATGCTCACCTTGTACTCATGTTGAGTCATGCTTGACTCCCACTGACCATGGGCCCACTAGAGTCCCATGCTTGTGGATAATTGCAATGCCTGTGAATGGAATTGACAGATGCCTTCATGTATGTCTTCTTCATTGTGTGATCTGCCGTCACATTAAAATTCATTTACAAAACTCAATCAGAAAGATAAAGAAATTAAATGATGTGGAGAGGTCACAGGTTAGGATAATGGGAGTGGCAAATATGAGCAAGATACATGTGTATGAGCATCATAGTGAAACCCATTATTTCATTCAACAACTAGTGATCATGGGAAAGATGACAAATGTGCAAAACTGACAGTCAAAGTCTAAAAGGAAAACAAATCAGTTGGCACAGTACCTATCAAACAATAAAAATCTACTATAATAGCAAATAAAAGAGGGTCCTAAATGGTAGCAAAAACCCATAAAATCTAGCCCAAGCCTTGCAGAGCCAGGGTTCCCCATGTGGTCAGTTGGATCTCACCTGGATGAAATTGGTTCAATAGATAGTTCAAGGACTTTGGGAAAACCTTTGAGACTTGGTACTTTTAAGAGTGAGAAGAGAGACCACTGAAGGTTGGTGACTTGGGAAAGAAATACCAGCATGTGGGTCAGAAGAAAGAAAAAAAGAGAGATAAGTCTTTGTACCTCCAGGGAAGAAGTCAGCTTTGTATTTTAAGTTTGATGGGAAATAGTTGAAGCGCATCTGTGTCATCTATAGCAGTAACAGAAGGATCTGAATGATTGTCTAGTTTACAATCCTGGCATGCGAAACGCTGTGTTGCAGGTTTGCTTTGGCCAAAAGTCAGCTAGTAATTAATTTCTGTTGTAACAATATTAAGAAGTGAAGCTTTCTGTCAAATTCCATGGGGTAACCAAGAGCATTGGCAACAACCTGTAATGTTGGAGGACCTTTAAGATCTCAATAATCAACAACTCCAAAAGAAGTAACCCATTCCTGACACTCCAAACGTGAGTCATAGAACTTGGACAAATCAAGTTGGTATTGAGCTGGTTGCTTCATCCCTAGTGATTGCCTTGCTTCCAGATGCTGGGTGTTAGAAGGTGCTATGCATGGTCTAGGAGTAGAAAAATGACCATGAATCTTGCATGACTATGAAGTTACAGTAAAGACAAATGTATCCAGACATGCCCACTGATGCAATAGGGCATGATTACAGTGGGAGTAAAACACCAGGGTCTGTTTGGATTTAAGGTCCACTTGACAAAATTGAACCCATAGCTGACATGGCTATCAGAGCTAACAACCTGTGTTTAGACAGGTCATAGGCACCCAGGGGGAGAATCTGCCACTATCATTCTCCTAAATGGACATAGTATTTAACTGACTTCTGATAACTTATTCTAAGATGATGACAAACAGATTCCCAACTAGCCAAGGTACAAAAGATTGGAAAAATGAAGATTTCTCAACTGTAATTGAGACATCTATATCACAGCTCTTCCTCCCAAAGCTCAGAGATAATCGTGGAAACCAGGGCAGAAAGATTGTAAGAGACAGAATGATGTCTGCAAGGAAACTGTTTTTTGGACACAACAGGGTGGGTAGACAGAGGAACTTGTAGTGACTGTGACAGCACAAGACCTGTACAAGCTCAACCCCCTCAATAAAAACCCCAGATGATGGGAAAAGATCACCAAGTCCTACCCTGAGCTGAAGAGCTATTGGTAGCTGATAGCTGCCAGGAGAGTGAAAGTGTGTTTGTTTGTTTGTTTGTTTGTTTGTTTGTTTAAGAATATGGTCTGGATTAGGATGACCATGCTTTATTGAATGGCCACACCCCCCAAGAATTAGCACAAAATGGACTGAATGGGTTAAAAAAATGAAGACACAAAATTGGTTCGGTAGGAAGAAGACTGGATCTGAGAGCAGTTAGAAGGGGTGAATGTAATCTAAATGCATTGTATGTCATTCTCAAAGAGCCAATTAAACGGAAGGAGAGGAAAAGATAATTAAAACCTTAAAACGAAGTGAGGCTTTGTGGGATGATAAAGCATGAAGGTCTATCTACAGAGTTGTAACTAATGCTGTAATTAAATACCAGTGTCATGATTAGATTCTCTCAAGATAACCTATAAAAACAGAGCTTACTTGGGAACTACAGTTTCAGATGGGTAGACTCTATAAACATCTTGGTGATGGGAGTGATCACAGGCAGCCAAACATAGCCCTAAAGTCAATGTTGAGAGCTGGCATTCTGAGACCCAATCACAAAATGGAGAGCACTAACTCAGAACAGAACAGGCATTTAAAATCTGGAAACCTGTCTCCAATAACACACCTCCAACAAGGGTATATCTATTAATTATTAAGGGACCGAGCATTCAAATATATAAGCCTATAGAGCCTATTCTTAGTCAAACACTGCAGCAACCACCATTGGCCCTGCCTTTCTTGTTCCTTTTCTCTTTCTACCATGGGGTGATGCAACTGAAAAGTCATTGCCAGATGCTGACACTTCAGTGCTGGACATTAAAGCCTCCAGATTGTCAGCCAATAAGTTTCCTAGCCAGTGGTATCCTGACATTGCGCAGCATGAACAAAGAGAAAATGAAGTAAGCCAGAATAAGTTGGACAGAAGTAGAGCTAGAGAGGCTTTCATAATGCAGGATACAGTCTAGAAGTTGGATAGGTAGAATGCCTCTTAGGTGGGATGTAGAGTATGAAGAAAACAGAATGAGAAGACATAGCCACCTTTTTTTACTCATTGAATATTGGGAAACACTAACAGGAGAATAACTGTGGTGGATGAAGAGTTGGGGTCCATGGCTTTGTTTGGTCATGGAGGGTCTGAATCAGCTGCCAAACTTCAAAGTATTTTTCTGAAATGTCTGTTTGGAGTTAAAGGGACAACATTTGATGGATAAATACACATAAGCAGGGCAAGGAAGAGAATACACATGTAAGAAATGAGACCATTTTCCAATTCTCTTCACACGAAAAATAACAATATCTTCTTCCATTGCTCAGTATCATGGCAGAAGCCAGGAGCATTCAGTGGCAAAGCACAGCACACTCCAAGAAAGGCATGTCCTGCCCTTATTTGAGAGCTGGTCATAAGAGTAACAGGCAGGTCATTAAGTACTTGAATTCCTGAGGTAGTTTTAAACTTTGTTTTAATCACTTGAATCTCCTATATTAAGCCAGCAAACGTGCTACAGATGAGCTCTCAAATGTCCATCCCCTTTGTCAGTGATATACCACATACCCCACCTCTTGCCTTTTAAAAGACAAATTATTTGTATGTATCCCAGGCTGGATTCAACTAGTGATTCTGTTTCTACCTCCCCAAAGTGCTGGAATTACAGTCCTGAGCCACCATATCTGAAATTTCCCCCTGTGTATCTGTTGTTCACAATACATTTAACTGGCCAAATACCACTTGTTCCAAATGGTTTAGGAGGACACAGTCAGAAGAACATTATCTTTCCTGCATTACTAGCACCTCAAGCTCTGGATACTGACACTCAGCAGGGATTTGCTCAGGATAGTCAGGATTCATGGAAGGGATGTAAAGGGCAGACATATGTCACTCGTTGTACTACGCACCTTTTCTCATATTTGTCATATTGGAAATTTACTTTGCTACCATGAAAAGAGGAGTGAAGGAATAAAGAAATGAGGGAATCCTGTCTGACAATAGTTGTTCTTGGGTGTGTCTTTCGTGCCAGAACTTGCCAAACCCCATGTTTTAAGTTTGTGGCATCTATGTAAGATATATGGCTTATTTCCTTATCTTAAAGATTAGCGTAAGACCATACAGCCAAAAAAATGTTATACTTGGGAATCAAATTGACATAATAAAATGTATGCCCTTTCTCTTGTAAACTATGAAACTTCCACACTAAGCTTTAGTATATGAAGTCTTTCTCTTCACATCCTAAATATCCATTTGCTCTGTTTCTTACTAGATGTTGCCTTCATAGAAAAATCAATATCTAACTTTACACATAAGACTATGAAGGCATAAAAATGTGAGTTGATCAGACCATTTGCCACATAGAAAAAACAATTAACTATTGTTAGTTTAACAATGTTATATGTAGATTATTTAGTAAAGTTTTCAGTTTGCCTTGGGCAGCCAGTAGTGAGATGTTTAATAGATCTGGGAGTGGGTGAGAGGGTCAATTCTAGTTTCCAGGCTGGGTGTGGTGGCTCATATGTACTTCTACTGCTTGAGAGGGTGAGGTAGAAGGATAATGATTCAAGGCCAGTTCAGGGTGCACAGGAAAGCCTAGTCTTAAATTAAATTTCCCAAACAAGACACAGAGTTCCTATTGCATAGTACAAATGAATACAGATACACACAGCTACTTAGAGTTGAATTTGGATTGTAGTTTTCTTCTATTCAGCACAACCACATCTTGGAATAAATGGAATTATCTAGGAGGACTAACCAGAGTCTACTCTTACTCTATTTGTTTTCAAATACAGTCAAATATGAGAAATTTCAGATTGCACATGCAAAAGGCCTTTTCTTTATGAACATAAAACATGAAAAGCACCATAAAGGTCTGCTATGACACTTGGTACACCAATATGACAGATAAGTCATGAGGCTTCAGCAAGGTAGACAGGGAGGGACGCGGGTTTCCTTGAGAATCTCTAAGCAGGTGTAACTCTGACAGCTGGGTAAAGAAGGCATGTGGAGGAGAGGATTCCCATGGAGCTCCATCTTGAGATACAAAAGAACATATTTATGTTGTGGACAGAAGAAGTTAAAAATTATCGTTTCCCTACTTTTAAATATCTCCAAAGATATGTGAGACCTGGATAATTTGTTAGCACTGTTTTAATTCTTTGTAAATTTTGGCCATATGCTATACAGGTAGTGAACTACTTGGTTAGACAATTAAGGAGCAGTGTTAATCTTTTGCAGCATCATGAAGTGTACCCAGGAAAAAAGTGGCCAGAAACAGCAAAATGATAATGCAGCTTTAGAAGCTAATATAAAAGACACCAATAATTTGTTCAGTGCTTAATTGGGGAAGTCTACTTTAACAGAAATGATGATGTTTTACACAGAATGCCAGACGAGGATGGAACATCCTGTCACAGTGCCTGGTCTCCATGCCAAGGGAACTGTAGAGGACTGAAGAGATTTACAGTTGGAAGAGAAAAATGCTCTGTGCTGCTCAGTGAATATATGCTGTGCATAGTACATATGCTCTTCCACAAACACACCCGAGACTTACACTAAAAGTCTCCAAATACACAATTAACCAACAAGTTTACTTCCATAATCTGTGTGCTCAGAGCTGTGATGAGTCCAGTGGGGAACAAGTGTGGCTCGTGGATGCTTCCCATCTTCAAGAAGCATCCCCCACAGTCACAAATAAAACATGATGCAATGGGATGCTATAGGCTTTTAGATGCTGCTGCTGTTCGGTAATGCTTCTCCACTGGAGAACAAATATGACTTAAAGAGGGACATTGCAGTCAGCTGTACCCAAAGTAGCCATTTTGGAAAGTGCTTTGACAGATGTCTAGAGAACATTTTGTAGATGTGATTGGGCAAACACTTGAGTTCTCTCAGCTTTGCACATGTCAAATGCAGACAACAGCAGCTCTTGTTGTGAGCTTTAGAAAACGCAGCATGTGAAAATTTAGATTTTTATTCTCAAGAAGCAGTCATTGTAGTTATTGCTATCATAGGCATTTTGTAGAAATGTTGTTGATAGCTATTTGACAGGCAATAAGCACTTCCTTCCATTTACTGCAGCAGAATTTATTTTGGAGGAAGGTTGTGAATGTATTCATAATTTAACAGAGTATTGTTCCAGGCCTTGTGTTTTTAAGCTACCTTCACTTTTTCTTAAAACCTTTCCCTATTTTCATACAATTCAGTCCAACTATCACTAGACATAAGAATATGCCAGTCAGGGTGGTATGATGCATGAAAAGGATAGGAAAATTAAAATGTAGCCTACATTAGAGGATTTTAGAGAATACTAAGGGATTCTAACAAGTAAAGACATTCAACAACATGGGGTTAGCACCGAACTGGGTGCTATGGGAGCAGACTGGTAAAAGGCTAGTCTTTCCTGGAGTCCATGGGCATCGTCTGGTCTTTCTTCTGGGAGGAACGCATGTCTATACTGAATTTCCAAAGGCAGGCTGAAAGACTAAAACAAGCCAAGGAGGCTTGCACACACACTGTGTTCCAGGGGAACTGTAAGTAATTCTAAGTGTCTAATGTTTGTATGAGTGATCTGGAAGGAGAAGTCCCAAATTTCAATAGAATCTGGGTCCTGAAGGTCTTTGATGAAACTACAAAGGGCTAGTCTGGATTTGATGATCAATGAAAATTAGTACTCAGAATTGAAATATTTTTTTCTTCAGTTATGGTCTCAGCACCAACTCAGTCATGTAAGGAGCATATGAGAATAAGAAGTGGCAGCATCTGGTCACACGTGAAGCCACAATCTGTGGCCAGTGAGGAATCTCCAGAAACAAACAAAAAACAATTGACATCCACAAGTGAAACTGTGGAAGATGTAAACTCAAAGCCTCAAGTCAGTAAAGAAACACCCCAAGGTTTTCTATGCCCATGAAAAGCAGTCTAAGCTGAAGCATAATTGTGTTCCTTAGATTTTGTTCTTTTTTAGTGAGTTTTTTAAATTTATTTTTAGATTTGTGTATGTATGTTTGTGTGTCTAACCATTGAGTCATTTCCCTAATCCCAGGTTTTTGCTCTTAATGAATTCTGAGGGATTGAGAAGGTCTGGTGTTTCCCTTTCTAAAGAGAAAATGATAGAGTCCCTTTCATCACAGGGTAGGCTAAATATTAGAAATGTAGTGGTTGGAAACAAAAGGAAAGGATATTAGAATATTAGGATAGACACTCCTCCAGAGACTGTTGGATGAACTTGATTTGCTTCTTTTAACTTGTCTTAAAAATGGATTTTTCAATTTTCTTTATGAAAGCATCTCTCTGACTCCCCATCCCTCTCTTTCTTGTGTGGGTCAAACTCCTGTGTCCCAACACAAATTACTTGTCTATGAAAAAAAGAATGAGACAGAATTTCTGAACTGTCCTTTTACATCCTTATATTGTATATAAAGTGGTGTTCTTAGCACTCATGACTATAAAATTAAATGATTATAAAATCATTTAAAGTAGTGATTAACTGGAAAATGGTGGTTTTTTTTTTATCATGGCATACCAAAACTATTTAGCCAAAACTAAACTATTTATATAAAAATGAATAAGATATCTATCTCATCAGTTTGATTTGCTTTCATCTTCAAATCAAAATTATATAAACACTAAAGAATTGGTTTAAAAATAAAAGTTATGATTTATTATCAGTTAATGTTTAGCTCATATGCCTATTTATGTCCCTATATGTCTTGAGTCACAAAGGGCTGTAACTTTAAGGAAGCCCTAATCTAAGGTAGACATTGTTCCCCAATCTTTTTTTTCCCAGGGCCTTCTGTATGATGGACTCTATAGTGTTGTTGAATGATTATGCCACATTTATTCACTGTGAATCACAACTTATACTAAGTAACAGTAGTTATTGCCAGAAAAACAAACAAATAGAAAGACAGATAAATAAACAAAAAGTAAAAGGACAATAGTATCTCACTGACCCAGAGTCTGAGCTTTAGACACCTTGGAAAGAATAGGTTGGTGAATGGCTCAGATTCTCTAAGGACTGAGACTTAGATCCAGAAATGGTAAGGTTGATGCAGAAGGGTTACAAGCTCAAGTCCAGCCTGGTCTACACAGGAAAAGCCCAGTCTCAAAACAAGGAAAGTGTTAGACCCATATGAAAGGACACAATATGATATTTTAATGCAGGTACCCAAGCATCTCAATAAAATCAGAATACTGTTCCCATATTTCTATTGTCTCTGTCAAGACTTTTCTGATTTGCATCATGTCATAGAGTATGTGTGGAGGTGAGAGGGAAGCTTCAAGAATCACTGTCTCTTTCTATTATGTGGGTTCTGGAGATCAAACTCAGGTCATTGGGGGTTGTGGTAGGTGTTTTTCCTACTGAGTGATCTCTCTGGCCACTCTGCCCAAACTTCATTGGACTACAGGAGACAAAACCTCTTTTTATGAAACACTTGGCTCCAGTGGAGGAAAGCCTCAATCATGTATTTGGGGCTTTTATTGTGGAAAAGTCTTCAGATGAGACTATACCAGGTCCAAAATCTGGAAACAACTCCCTGGCCCCAACCTAGGATAGCCATGATACAGCCTGGAAAGGTAATTGTCTCAGCCTTCTCATCTCTGGTGTCCATTGAGACAGTTAGGAGGCAAAGTTGTTCTGTTTAGCCATTTTCTCTAAAAGCACAAAGCTCTGCTCAGATCTCCTCTTGAGGAAAGGATGAAGTTATTTTTCTATGGACTATTCAAATATTAACAAGAAGGTAGAGTTACCACTGGCCCAACTGCACTGCTTTCATCTTGATTAGGACAGCATTTGTCCTCAGTTTATTAAGGAGTGCTTCCAAATGGATTATATAAAAACAACAACAACAAAACAAGCAAGCAAGCAAACAAACCCTTTCAATTTGCATGTATGCATTATCTACGGGCAAGTGTGTGCATGTCTATGCAGGTGCTTGCAGAAGTCAGAGAGAGTATCAGATTTGTTCTTCAGCAAAACTATCAAGAGTTGTTAACCACTGAGCCATCCCTCTAGCTGTAGAGTCTTTATTGTAAAATGATGATTAAGGTTCTTATCCAATAAGGTCTCAGGACACAAACTTGGTTAATCAAGATGTCATTGTTACCAAAAGCATTTTTAGATGAGAAATATGGAATATTTAAGACTGGGAATCTTAACCGTTCCTTGGTCTTCTCCATTGCCTATCTTTAAATAAATATCCACTAACACACATTGCTAGTTAATCATTTGATAAGCATTGACTGTAACAGTCATATAGAAATTGATCTCCATCCAACTTCATGGTTACTGTGACCACTGAGCTTGTCATACGCTCTTGATACTTCAAATGTCTTAGTTGCTCCTCTCCCCACACTGGCCCTTTCTGCTATTTCCTTCTCCATGTTACAGATAGTAACAGCAATAACAATAAATTAGTTAAAATAATCAATTAAATAAATATAATTAATAGTTATTATTATTATTATTATTATTATTATTGGGCCTTATCATTGCACTCATCTTCCAAAAACTGCTTTCCACTTTTGTGATCAATGAATTTTCAGGAATTAGTTTGCCACTACATATTTACTACCTATAGCATGCCTGGAATAACCGTTTACAATGCATATTTTAAGTGAATGGATGTTTAATGGTCTGCATACTCATATTCAAAGATTTAAGGTTTGAAGTGCTAATATTGAAAGAGAAGGAGTACATGGCCCTTACTCATTACATCAGTCAAAGCAGGAAAATGGCAAAGACAGACAGAAGTCGTATATGATGCTTTTTTGTTCTGTGGAGAACTATTTTTCTTACCTGTGTTCACTAATGAGACAGACCATATAAACTGACAATACTTAGGCCGTCTACAACAAACTGACAATGGTTACATTATCTATCGAAAGAACACTTGGGGCCACACCTCTGGTTACTTTCCCAGAAATCACAACCCTCATCTAGTCTGAGTAACTCTAGAAAGTGACTTTCTGTGAGTCTGACTCACAGAAAGTCAGATTGCTATCTCAGGTAATGACCAGATAGCTAAACAGTGACTCCCACAGTGGTCACTCTGGACAACTGACAGCTCTGTTCTTTCTCTCTGCTTCCAAATTAGGACCATCCAGGGAAAGCTACAAGTGTACCTGACCCATATACAGGATGCCTCAGACTGACCAGCAACTTACAGCTTCCTAAGCCAACAGCATCCAGCAGGATCTGCCAAAGGCTTCTCTTGTGTCGTCTATGGATTCTTCCTACTGCACTGTCTGCCTTTCTGTCTCACCCAAGACAAACATGCTGTCATCACAAGCTCTGAACACAGTCTTTGTCTCACACATCACTGGATTTATTTCTACGCTATGGCATGCAGAACATTTAGAACAAGACATAGGGCACATTACATATCCACTAATCAGAACTGAAAGAACGAATGCATGGAGAGCTACCACCAAGGATCATTTTAGTTAATGTGATGGCATTTGAAATTTTTGCCTTTAAAGGAAATTATAAATGCCTGCTCCTATGTACTTCTTTACTAAGGTTATTCAAGGCCAACTCTTTTCTATCTCTTAGAGAAGAACTGGTAGCAGAAGATGCAGAGATTTTGAAGTAGCTTTAAAAGATGGCAGGTGTGCAAGTCTTTCCTTGTATTCTGCAAATGGATTTCTTCTTAGTGTCTTGAATTTGAAAAATCCTATGCAGTGTTTATGGTTGAAAAGGGACTCTATGCCTTATCCCACTTCTGAGGAGTCTTCCTAGTGCCCCTGTGGTCTCAATTAGCTCTCTAGAAGGGAAAAATTAGATCCCCATTTCTAGTTAGTAATGAAGTGTGGTTAGTGCTACTATCTTACCACCAACCACAAAAGGATGTAGCAAGGCTGTTTGTGGCCACAGAATGTGGCTGGTAAGAGATTCAAGGAGGCTGAATTGGGTTTTGTGTCCTTTCGGTTTTGCTTTGCACATATACCTGTTATTCTTAATGAGAATCATGTACATGTTTAAGTCCTTACAGGTAGAAGGTGTTAAATAGATGTTGTGAACTGGTAAATAACCTGGCCAGTGGATCACAATCATCATTTCAAAGGAAGTTTGAATATAACTCCTGTTATAGGGTTCATGGAATCCAGTTCTTTGGAGAGAGTACAGCATGGTGATATTTTAGAAAGCATGATCTTACAGTCTGAGCATACAAAAACATATTTTGAAATTAAATAGAGTAAGGGGCATGACCTCAATTTAATTGATCTTAACTACCATGTAACTGATTTGGATTAAATGCAGGAAGAGAATTTTATGATTTTAAAAAAGAAAAATGCACCTTTTATTTTCAGCAATGATGGTCTCCTGAGGCATTGGAGGTCTAGCCTGCTCTATACTGCACTACAGATAGCATTTTGGTAACATATCCTCACCAGAAAGTGAAGATGAATGGGTTTTCATGTAATGCAGCTGTGTGTGGGGGGAGGTGTCCATGTGTTTGCAGTGGGAGAGGGAGAAAGAGAGAGAAGGCAAGAGAGAGAGAGAGAGAGGGAGAGAGAGAGAGAGGAGAGAGAGGAAAGAGTGAAGGAGAGGGAGAGAAAAGCAAAAGAGAGAGAGACAAAGACAGGGAGATAGACACAGAGAGACAGAGACAGAAAGAGGTTGAAGGAACACCATTTTTTTCCTGAAAATTCATTTAGAGGTAGTTAATATGATAAAAAGAAGATAAGTTTCAGATTTGAGGAAACAAAAAAATCATACCAATCTTATCCTTTTTATGAAATTTAATAAATGCATATTGAGGCCTCAGTATTAAGACATCTGCCTCTCTCAAGGGAGGAAGAACAACTTCCCAAGTGTAAATTCATTTACATGGAATTTGGAGTTGACTAGAAAGATGAAGGTTTTTTTTTTTTTAAAGATGGTGACTAACAGCTGTGTTTACCAGCACGTCAGATACCTTCTTTATGTTGCTTTCTGGAGACACTGTTAAAAGGAAGACTGTTAATTTACTATGGTTGGGCTTTAGCTGTTGAATTATAGCCTTAAACTTTTGGGCTCTTCAGAATCAAAACAGTAAACAAATAACAGCTTTCTCAGTCTAAAAATCCAGCAGCTTTTCTGCCATGAGCAGAGAACTGAGGAGCCATTACTTATCACACATCAGCGTCAAGCATGAATTTTAGTGATACCATGCTTACAGTATTGTATGAATCTCCTGGGAAAAGGTGCATATCAAGCATTCCCATTGAAAGGAATACTGCTGCTCTATCATCTGTTTTCTTTTTACTTCAGAACTGATGCTACCTATCTCTGGGAACTTGTCATCAAAAGAGATCAATTAAAAGCAAACCATCTCGCACTGCTGCTGGCAACCGTGATGCCAACGTTTCTGTGTTCTGAGTTGTTTGTCCCTCCAGTCTGCCACAGTGCTGGGCATAATGTGAGACAATGCTTTGAAGTTCTCATATAGCACCTGGTACTAACACAGTATTAGCAAACACTGAATAAGTACTAGAAAACCTATACAGAGATTGTATCAGAAAAATCACACCTCGTGTAGTAAAGTCCGATGGACCGCCATGTTCTCTTACTTCATAACTGCGTTTGCTCAGGCCACATAGGAATATCAAGGCAAAGGTTGTACGGTCTGATATTCTTGGGTTCAAATTCTTTATCCGTTCTACCAAATTATTAGACAAAAAGCAAACCTAATGGAAAACTAAGTTATGTTTTCTAAAATACTTATTTAAATTTTGTCACAGCATAGATCAACAGGGTTACTTATATGGAATTTTGAAATTGGACAAAATCTTAAAAACAAAGGGTGGCATCAGTTATTTAGTTGAAGGAAATATACATTATTTTGTACTAGCAATGATATTTATTATATACTTCTGCAAATGTTAAAGCCACAGATATGACTTACTATGAGTCAGCTAGGTATTACATCAGTAATATTGCATGTCTAGCAGTGGATTAAAGAGTAAATATAGATTTCCATGCTCATATGTCAATAAGTAGCTGCCAGTTGTTTGAGCTAGGTAAAACACCCTGTAAGGGACTTGGGTGGTAAAACCTAGGCTCCATGACGCAAATGTTTGTGCTCTGGAGTAAAGATTGAAGGCACCTAGATCAGATGAAAGATGACTAAAGGTATCCAAAGATGTATGTAGCCTGGAGGGAACATTTTAAGCCTTTGTTCATCTCTTCTATTTTAATAGATGGCATATCCAAAGCTAAAGCCTAGCAAAGGAGAAACATACTTTACCAGCCAAGCAAGTGCCATAGCATGTGTGTGAAATCGTATTACAGCTGAGCAGTGAAGGATTGGCACCAAGGGTTATTGTCACCCACATATAACCCTTGTTGTTGGCAGGGTGAATACCAGATGGTTCACAGGTTACTCCCAAGTAAGTATTGCTTGTGACAGAAGTTTGTAATTTTACTTAAGAATGGAAACTCATATTAATGGTTAAGATCCATGTTAAGTCCAGTAGTTACAAAGAAATATCAGTGTGTATGGAGGATAAAAGACTTGGTCTTTGCTAGAAGGGGAAAGAGAAGGCACGGAAAATGTGTGCTAACATGTGAAGGACAGTGACCTGCAATAGACTGAATCCTTACAGTAAATGTAGAGCTCCTGAGGGAGCCGTGTGTGTGTGTGTGTGTGTGTGTGTGTGTGTGTGTGTACGTATGTACCCATGAATGCATACATGCATACAGCGTCTAGAATAGTGAGTTTGGAGATGGAAATGAATTTAGTTTTAAGAAAGTTGATTCAGTGTTGACAAGCCTGTGTTTGAGGGAGTTTGGGCTTTCCCTGATGCTTTCCCTGATGCTGTGAAGTGGCTTCTCGCCTCCTAGGGCTCCCCCTGTCACCAGTTCTTTATTACTCATCCACCATTATTGATTGTCTTAATCCTGACTATATCTCTACAAATGTTACCCTCATTCATTTCCTTACAGTTTAAACCCTATGGAGGGTAACATCTGTTTCCTGCTGAGGCTGTGAGTGGTTCATAATTAGCTCTTTATTCGTCTTTGTTTCACAACGGTGCCTTTTTTAGTGTTTTCATTCACTTTGTATCTGTTCTTGTGGTTTAGACTGGGAAGGGACCCTTGATGTGTTCCCTTATGCTGTCATCATTCAAACATAAACAGATTTATATTTTCAGTGTTTTTTTTTTTTTTAAGAACACATGGCTATTTCTTAGAAAGCTTTCCAATCCAGCTACTCATTTGTGGAGCAGAAATGAACTGTACTTTTTTTTCATGCATAAACAAATGAAAATAGCCTTATAGCATTACAATTCGTGTCTTGTAATTAATTAGTTTGGGAAGTGTGTGTGTGTGTGTGTTTGTGAATGTATGTTGGTGGATATATGTGTGTATATGTGTGTGAGTGAGTATGTGTGTGTATATATGTGTGTCTTTCTTTGTATGTGTGTGTGACTATGTGTGTAAGTGTATGCATGTGTATGAAACTATGTGTGTGAGTGTATGTGTGCATGTAAGTGTATGTGTGTGTCAATGTATGCATGTGAGTATATATGTGTGTATGAATGTACCCATGTGAGTGTGTGTGTGTATGAATGCATATATGAGTGTGTATGAGTGCATGTATGAGTGAGTCTGTATGAGTGCATGTGTGAGTGTGTGTTTCTGTGTATTTGTGTATTTTGGTATATATATATATACTTGTGTGTGTTCCTGTGTATGTGTATATGTGAGTATTTCTGTGTACTTGTCTGTTCTTGTATATGTGTGTGCGTTCCTATGTGTGTGTGCATAGATATGGAAGTAAGAGAATAGCTCTTTGGAGTCAGTTCTCCCTTGCTTCCTTGTAGAATGGAGGAATGGGACTCACAACGTTAGGACTGTACACAAGCTCCTCTACTTGCTGAATCATCGTATGACATCTCAATGAACTATTTGCTAATGATCCCTTGACTGCTTCCCCAACACCCCACTGCTCTCATATAAGCATGAGGGTGTTCTGAGAAGAGACGGCTAGTGTTTGTGCTCATAGCTTCAGGCATTCGTATGGCTCCCAGATGCAAAGCAAACATTTTGGCTTTACTGTATGTAATGAAAAGAAATATATCTTAATTTTCTGGGAGTTATTTTGATTGACATTCACTGTGCCTTTTAGAGAACTGAAAAAGAAATAATCCTTAAGGCACCAGAAACATTCTCAAAATCATTCTCATCTGCTGTTCCTAAACACGAAGAGCTAATGCAGCGGGCCAATTTGCATATTAATGTAGAAGAGAGTGAATGTGGTCTTAGGCAGATGAAATTATTCTAATGCAAGATGAACAAGTTATTACCGTTTCCTTCCGTGTGTTTTTTGCAAATCAATGTCTGCATTTACCAAGTGTGTTGTGTCATGTGTTAAAGTTTTACTGAGGAGCGCTAGATCCAAACCTCACATTTACAGATGGTTTTTATTAGAAGGTGAATTAACCTCTCCCAGGGATGAGGTTAATACCGAGGACATTGGTTTTCCAATGTAGCATGGTCAGTTTTGAAACCAGATATACACAAACAACAAAAAAATGGATCCAGAAGTTTGAATTTGTGAACACACAGGAAGCAGGTATAAAAGAAAAACCACCTAACAATTTAAATGTGGGGAGAACTTGGGGAGTAGCTTGAAGGAACAGGAGATAGAAAAGGGTAGAAGAAAGTGATTGTTTTTTAGTGAAAAACTTAAATGTGTGTGTGTGTGTGTGTGTGTGTGTGTGTGTTGTGTGTACATACACATACACTCACTAATCTAAAAATGAATCCCCTGTGTAATGATGGTCTTCAGCTCTTCCTTATCATGTATTATACTGTAACCACAAACATGTAATACTGTAACCACAAACATGTAATACTGTAACCACAAACATGTAACTTAACTTGCACGTTACCTTCAGTTCATCTTTTACTTTTAATTTCCTTCTTTCTTTTTTTTTTTTTTTTTAATTTTCAACAGAGTCTCTCCTGTTTACCCTGGGCCTCATGCATGCTATATAGTCCAGGATAACCATGGACTTCTGACCTCATGACTCTACTTCACAAAGGTGTAGATTACAAGTATGCATCAATATACCTGGTTTTATGTTGTGCAGGAGTTGAGTGAGGGGCCTTGTGCATGCTAGGCTGACACTCTTATTAACTGAGCTGTGCTACTAGTGCTGATTTCTTTTCTCCCCTCCCATTCTCTCCTTTCCTTTCCCCTCCCCTGTCCTCCCCTTCCTTCCTCCTCCCCTCCTCTCCATCTTTATCCTCACATCCTTCCTCCCTCATTCTGTTTTTAGGTAGGGCTCACTATGTTACCATCATTGAATCAGTATGTTCTATGCACACAACACATTGCCTGTTCAAAGAGAAACATAATAGAAATGATTCTTACTATTTTTACTATTATTAGTGATATTTGAATGATACCATGGAAACAATAAGAGGTAGGGTGTCAAGAGATGTTATTCAGAAATATTCATGGACCACACGATTCCAGACATACTTAGGAAACAAAATAATGCATTTTGTCCTAGGATATGTAAATTTGGTTTTAGGAATCTACTATGTCAGTTCAAAATAGAGTTTGTGTAGATAAAAGCCACACAAGTTTGTGCATTGTAGGTCCCAAAGTGCCTAAGGGCTAGCTATGGTAGACCATCAGAGGAAAGACATTTTATGTAGATAATGCGCATTGTTATATTTACCTTCTTAGTGTTTGGGATAACAGAAATATAATATTTATCTATCTCATAAAGACACTGACAAAATAAATTAGTTTCTTCCCAGAAATGTATATTGAAAATACAAACTCTTAAGACTATTTAATAAAAAAAAAAATCAACCTCTTTTGCTAGAAACAGAAACAGAAAGGTTTTCCTGACTCCTCTGACAGTGATTTGAAGGTTTTCATGAATTTTGAAAGTCTATGAATAAAGAAAAGTGTGCAATACCAGCAGCGAGTGGGGAGTAGATGATGAAGGCTGACATACGGATGGATGTCAGCAAGTATCAAGAACATTCAGGCAGTGATAAGGGGCGGCATCGTGTGGGAGGAGCTGGTTCAGCTGTCAGAATCCCAGAGCTGGAGCATCCTAAGAGTCAAGCTCTGCTCTGTATGCCTGCGTGCACTTCTCATATTTTAACCTTGGTAAAAATTCCCATCGGAATTTTAATTTAGAAATACTTATTAATCTCCTAAACTGAATTTTCTTCTTCAGGTGGATTTCAATACTATGCTTGATAATTGCACAGGAACAAACAACAACAAAAATTAACAACCCCACACTTGTATACGCAGACATCTTGCGCCAGGCCCTAGTCATTTCACAGAATATACTAGCAACCTGGAATGGGTTCTATTCCCTCAGAAACAGAGCCCAGCATTAGGGTCTAAACAATGTTCAGTCTACTGGAGGATTCAGGTAGGGGCTGGCTCGTAATAGACCACCAAGTTGTTTGACAGCTTTCACACTGGCATTTCATGTGACTGGATGCCATTAATTTCATTCCATTAAGGAGACTAGGCTCCCATGATTGACAATCCTGGTGTCTCAAATTCTTACTCTAAGCTGTGCTTCCTACAGAAAGTGTTCCACAAAAATCTTCCAAACAAGCCACAGTGCAAAGGGAGTAATTTATACACTGTATAATGGGAACCTAAAGTGATTCTAAAGAATTCTCCTCTATATGGCCAGGCTGTGGTGGCACAAGCCTTTAATCCCTGGGCTCTGGAGGCAGAGGCAAGCAGATCTCTGAGTTCAAGACCAGTCTGGTCTATAGAGTGAATTCTAGAACAGTCAAGATTATCCAGAGAAACTGTGTCCTGAAAAACAACAAATAAAGCAAGACAAAAACCAAAATAACAACAAAATTTCTTTTATTGTAAAAAGTCAAAGTTCTTTTGACAGTACATAGTATAGACATCTTTACAAAGTTTTTATTTTTTAATGTTTTCCAAAGTGTGCTTACTTGTAAGAAAACTAACACCATTAATTAGAGGGTAGATGAGATGTCAACATGACATACAGATACAGGCTAAATTCACGATTTTCCTTTTTATTCTTTTCTGGCTTCTTTTCCTTGTAGTTTCAAAAATGCTCACCTTTACTTTCTGGTTTAGACATTTGCTTTTCTAAAATACCTGGAACTGGGACTTCGTTTGGGAAAAGGGAGACTTATGGAGGCAAGATTCTTAGTTCAGAGCCTTGAATATGTCAAGTATGTACATAAGGCGTAATTGTGGTGGGAAAGAGGGTTTCATAAATATTTATGGTGGATGAGGCATCAGCCTCAGAAATCCTTCCTAGTTGTGCGAACAGCTAAAGTACAGAAAGAGTCAAGACTTAACTGTATTTCACTCAGGTAGCCGCAAAAGCCTCTCACTGAGATTATTAGTTCATCCTCAACTGAAATTTTAGGTCAGAGAGAGAATAATTTTGGCTCATACATTTTAATTTTCTTCATTAATATTCAACATTAGCATTATTCCCATAACTAGGCTGTATAATAATTTGCCTTATAAAGAACGATTCATAAAAATCTTCCAACAATTGTTTTATAGAAACTTTCTTCTCAAATCTCAGAGAATATGTTTCTTACCCTTGGATATTTATTTTCTACTAAAAAAATATAACAAGTCATCTAAAGGAAGTTAAAGAAGTTTTTCACTTTTATTTTATTATTGAGCTATTGTATGAAACTGCCTCAGTGTGTAAGCAAAATAAGTCATACAACGAAACTTCAATAGCCTGACACGCTGCCCTTCAAACTGTGTTTACAGCAAGAATCCCATGAGTAAGATGGGTTTTTTGTTGTTCTGGTGACAATAAACTCTTACCAGGTAGTAAACAAGCGTAGACTACACCATAACACAACTCATACTACATTATGTGCTTGTCTGCATCCATATAGATGCTGGGCTACTTGCCGAGCACACCCATTTACAAAAAAAAAAATTACATGTTTTGATGAATGTTTTCCCCTTTAGATTATATGTATTTTTATATTAAGTATCCATGGGTACGCACAAAAACATTAATTTTAATGCCTGAGTCTAGCTAGTGGTAGCTCATTCAGGTAAGGGCAAAGGAAAAAGAAATATGGCATGAGGTAATTTAGGGGGTAATGGTCATGTTTTGGGGTCTGATTGTGGTGATAGTTTATGGGCATGTGTCTCAAATGCTATCTCAAGTCTTTGCAGAATATTTACATGCAAATTATCTCAATAAAGTAGCAAAGCAAACATGAGACAAGCAAATATACTCTTAAATAAAGTAATAGAAGTAGAAGTTAAATAGTCTTGATTCAAGCCCCGGGGCAGAAAAGTCTTAAGTACATTTTATATACTGAGTATTATGGTTTGACTCAGAAAGAGCCCAGAAGGCTCATGCTTTGAGCAACCCATCTCTAGCCTGTGGTGCTTTAAAAGGTGGAGACTGGCTGGCAGTGATAGGTTACTAGGAGCAAGGCATCTGGAGGTGATACCTACCTCAAATTAAGGTCACTTTCTCCTTTCTGTTTCGGTACATGTGAAACTAGTGTACCATGTTCCCACCAACATGTCTTCCATGTCATGGTGAACTAAAATTTCATTATGAACAGATAGTCTAAATAAAAGTCTCCCTTATTTATGTCATGTATGTGAGCTCATGATACAAAAGCAACAAAAAACGCAAGATTTTGGAGGGCTAGTGGCCAGCAGCACTAGCCAGCTTGATAGCACAGTACTGTAACTGGTTTTCTATTGCCCTTGACACCTTTGTTCCTACCTTCTGCTTCTGTTTTTCTGGGGAGTAAACTACTAATACACGAGGTTTTGTATGAAGGGTGTGCTTACTGCTGGGTACCTAGGGTAAAAAGCCAATCTTCCTTCAAAGCCTCTCTATACTCTAAATATAGTTGGTACTATAAATGGCGAAGGTCTGCTGAAAATCTTTTGGTACAGAAGATATTTTTGACGATGCCTTCAGGAAAAGAATATTTGTCTTCTGCAGATTTCTGCATGCATTCAATTGAATTATTCATCTGAAACTTTTTAATGTCCTTGACTTTATTTTGTATAAATCTATCATGATGTTACAAGAAATATTTCCAGCCCTTCTGAGTGAAAGTACTCACTTGAGGTCCTGTGTTGAATAAGAATTTGCAAACTTGCAACCTACTTTAGTGGCAAGTGAAATGGCGATGTGTTTCGTGTGATTCATTTAGGATATTAGCTTGCACTTTTATTTCCCCAAGGCCAAAACAAATGGGTACTGTGTATCTTTTCATCCAAATAGGAAAATGTTCCTCTGCAAAGCTTTGGTTTGGTTTGATATTAAGGCATCATTTTAAAGCAATAAAGGATGCTTTCCAAGTCGTTTGAAAACAAACCTTAGATCTAGAAAATAGAGTCAGAAGTGTGTTGTAACCCACTCATGCCAGGTCTCAAGGGCCAAATATATATCTCTCTTCAGAACTTTGTATTTAATAACATCAAATTGAATATGGTGATGGTGGAAATATTTGCACCATGGGAATTGGAAAATATTGCAAGTCATGGCTTCCTTCCTGCTGAATTGCCCAGGGAAATGCTTCACAGTTGTAACCAGTCTCAGCTTTTCTTCAAATGGCTAATCCCTCTGATGCTTACAGAGAATAAACATAATTTAGTGATAGGAGAAAATGGAGACTGCCTTTACAATTTTCTCACCTTGCAAATGAGAAAATGAGTATCTGGAGAGGTTAAATGGTTTTCTTAACACACTATTATTTGAAGGGCTTAGGTAACAATCTTCCCACTTGAGCCTTCCCATAACTACTTGGTGAAAAAAGCAATTTTCCATTAAAGGTAAGTCAACATTGACATGGAACCCAGTGTTATCTTGAGATCCTGTTTTATACAGGTCCATTCTGAAGTCCTTTGTGTGCATCAGTACACTGGTTGGTGTGCAGGTTGCTTTATTTTAACAAATCTTTGTTGTTCTGTTTTCAATCTTGGTGTTACTATAAATTGCTGTATTTGTCTGAGTTCTCCAGAACAATAGAACTTGTAGGATCCGTACTTAATGTATAGAAAAGACGTATTATACAAGGTTTTTGCATATAAATGTAAGTATTCAGAAGTTCTACTCTGAATATCTCCTCTATACAAGCCAGAGTCCCAGGAAGGCTGATAGTCTCATGTCAACCCAAACTATAGGGCCAAGAATAAACGATAACACAGTCTAAACCCTGGTTGAAATCTGAACCTTAAGCACTGAGATCTCTGATAAACAATCTCTTATATTTGTCATCTTATGGCACCTTTGATAGATACAGTGATGACTGTTCACATGGTAAGATAGAGCTTTACTCAGCCTAATTTCTTCTGGAAGCATTCCAGATATATTTAGAAATAGTGTTTCCTTTCTATTTGGGCATCCTCTCATCCAGACATGTTGTCGTAAGATTAACCATCATGTTGTTCAAAATTCTTTACAGGACATTTATATCTCCCATCAGCAGCTGACTTTGGAAAAAAAAAGATGTACAACTAAAGATGGCAGGCATCTGTTGCATGTAAAGATAAAACAGCCTGCACGTTTTCATAACCGGTATGCGAAATAAACACTTGAAGATCTATCTTGAAGTGTCCGGCTTTCCCTTGACTACTGAGACTTCCATTTTGTGTTTTATGAGTGAAATGTGAAATGTGTGACTCTAGCTTTCCAATGTTCATTCAAAGGCTTCTGTCTGAACACAAAAATAAGTAAAACACATATTTCAGCTTGGCATGAAGGTTTCATCAGTTGGGCTGATGAGAAAGCAGGTCGTTACAGTGAAGCAAAGACAAGACTGTGATTGTGGCAGGCCTGACTCACTGTGAAATACCAGTGAGCAATGTCTGAAGGCAGGGAAGAATGGGAAGGATGGAATAATTTCGCATTTCAACACAAAAGACTGCTCAGGAGACTTTCCTGTTCAAAAGAGGAAACAGGGTCTTTTGCCTGGGCTCATAAACAAATCTAGTCAACATTTTTCATCATGTAGATTCTTTTTTACTTTGATGAACATATATGCCAGGAGCTCAGCAGAAGCTACCACACCCAGGCCTGACAAACACCGTAATCTCTCACCAACAAGCCAGAAAGAACTGGAGATCTTACAATTGCACTCTTGGTACTGACAAATTTTCCACAAGCATCCAGAAGGGCAGCTGCGGATTTCAGAAAGAAAATAGGTGTGCCGAGTGAGACCTGACATGACTGCTGTGGACCAGAAAAGCTGTAAGACAGATGGTAGACATAGATACACTTGATGGATTTGGGCCACATCTCTGAAAGTGAGAGTACTGGATTCTTTGTGACTCTTAAGTCCCTTCTTGATGAATCAAATCTATAGGAAAATGTTTGCTTTGTATGACCTTTACATGCTTAATTTAATTAGTTCACAGATTCATTAGCATGTTACCATTAGTATAAAGGAATTTTTATACGGTAAAGCATTGACTGGTGTTTGGAGCAAGAAATAGCTGAGTTAAAATGAACTTTTGCAGCTTGCTAGATGTGAAATTGTGGGTGAGCTCAGTGTCTTGGAAGTTATGTGTGTCCTAGTTTTCTCCTGGATAAGATTAGAACTGGAACATCAGTTGCCTTTTAAGGTTACTTTTCAGGACCGTGATAACTGACAAATGGGAAGTTCTTAGTCTAGGACCTCATACCTAGTAGCAACCTGTGTCTCAGCATTTGCCATTGTGGCCTGTTGGGAGTAAGAATTGTCACACTGGGACTGTTATAGCTTTGCTAGCTTCACTGCCAAGTTGTCAAGGCAGTTTTCCTTCTGGACTTCAAGAATTGCATTTACATAGTGAAGAGATTATTTGGCTATAGCTCATATTAAACATAATAAGATACCTTATTATATAATTATATATAATAATTACCTTATAAAATTATATATTATAATTATATATGATAATTTTAGAATAATAACTTACATATTTTGAGTACTGTTTTAAAACAAGTATACCAACTCATTTAATTTTTACAAAAAGTACTATCAAATAAGGCCAATCTAAGGTTCTTTTGAAGATGACTGGATTAAGACAAAACAGGTAGCTTGACATATAGAGAATAGTGGCTGCTTGAATTAAATGAGTATGAATATAGATATTACTATTAAAAATGTTTCATTTACATGTAATGATCCTTTTACCTGGTGTCTGTTCCTAAAGGACCCATGGAGACCAGCCTTCATGATGCTGACTAATGCCTTGGTGAAGTGACACAGGACTTGCATATAACTTTGCTCTTCTTTCTCTATGTACATTAAATTACTTTATCATTACTTATAATAAATAATACTAGTAAATGCTATGCAAATAATGGCTATATTATATTATCCAAGGGCTAACCAAATGAATAAGTGCATGTTCAATATGGTTGAAAAACTTTCCCTAATACATTGTATTCAAGAATGGTGTTTTAATTCATAGATATTGAGAGCCAATTATACAAACTTTGGGTTTGTTTGTCTGTTTGCTACATTTCAAAACTGTCTATAGGATAAAGACTAAAAAAAAAAAAAAACAAAATAAAAATAAACTATGCCAAAACCTTTAGATTAGATTAGGTGAATTTGTAGTTCCTTCTTGAGAATAATGAAAGAGACTTCAATCTACCCAGGAAGCAGAGTAGTAGATCTATCTCTTCAAGTACAAAGACACCACAACTCCTACCATATGTGTCTGGGAGACTTTGGAGATGAAGGTTTCTATGCTATGTCACTGTCACCTGCACCACTGGGGTCAGAGCTGCTATTGTTGAACAACTGGGACTCTCAGAACATCATTAGAACCTACTGCTAATCTTGCTCTGTGAATTTCCAGTGGGACAGGAAGTAACTAGAGTGGTCGGTATAGACAGTTCTCATGGTGTATTTATAGGAGTCAGAATTTGAAACACAACTTCCTTCCCTGTGAAGAGTAACATGTACAGTTGAGATTTAAGATTCCAAAGACATTTTGAAGAAGGGTTGTAATGTAGGGCAAGATTCATAGCATAAAAGGAAAGGTAGACAAGATAACTTGAATGCATCATGTTTTTTGTCTTGTCTAAAATGTAGGGAGCCAAAGGACAGAGATTACATACTCATCAGCAATAGTCACTTAAAGAATGCAGTGAGTGTGTGCCTGAAAAGACAGGTTTGCTTCTGATTCTGGAGAGTGGTTAGTGGAGAGAAGTGTTTGATAAATGTTTCGAGGATAATACATAGTAGTAGAGTAAAACCAGCTAACATTTACTGGTGCTTTGATAAGTGATTCACATGCATTTTGTAGGAAAAGACTGACTTCAAGCTCATCTCTCTTGTCCTTTCACCTGTGAGGACAGCTGCTGTGCTCAAGTATTTGAACATGGAGGTTGAGGGAGAGGGAAGTGGAGAGAGAGGGGGGGCGAAAGAGAAAGAAAAAAAGAGAGAGAATTATAACAACCCAATCTTGCCAGAATTTAGGGAGAATATATTTAATGTTATTTAAATAAAGGTTAGGGAGTCAATGGCCAACTAAGGTAACGTAGACTTGCTCTGTGGCTGTGTCACCACTGGCTTCCTAACAGAACCATATTCGGTGATGACAATGCTAGAGCATCAAGGCTGTGGCACTCTCAGTATTGAATGCATCCCACCCCATGTGCCTAAGCACTTGCATCCCAGATGGTGGGGTGGCTCAGAAAGACTATGGAATCTTTAGCAAGTGAGGCCTAACTAGAGGACTAGACCTTAGGGGTTGGGATTTAGACCACATGCCATGACCTTGGCCCCATCCTTTTCTGCTTCCTAATCTACTGAAATGTGAGGTGTTTTAGCCACTTGTTTGTTTTGCCATGAACGCTAACATACTCTCTGAACCTCAGTGGACTACACCCTCAAATTGGAAGTCATACTAAACCAAAGTTGAATCTCCTTGCGTATTTGCTCATAGGAAAGGGTAAAGTAAAAATATAAGACCTTACTACTTGCATAGTCACCCTGAGGTCACTATTGCTGATTGCTAGCAACTCTTTGGCACTGCCTAATTGAGGACTGAATTTTAAAAAATTAATCTTTTTGAAAGAAACTCCAATGGCTCACACTCTAAGATCAAGAATTGATAAATGAGACCTCATGAAACTGGAAAGTTTCTGTAAGGCAAAAGACATAGCCAATAAGGTAAATTGGCAACCTACAGATTGGGAAAAATCTTCACTAACCCCATATCCGATAGAGGACTAATATCCAAAATATATAAAGAACTCAAGAAGATAACCACCAAGAAACCAAATAACCCAATCAAAAAATGGGATATAGAACTAAACTGAGAATTCACAACAGAAGAATCTCGAATGGCCGAGAAGCACCTAAAGAAATGTTCAAAGTCCTTAGTGATCAGAGAAATGCAAATCAAAATGACCCTGAGATTCTACCTTATACCAATCAGAATGGCTAAGATCAAAACCTCAGGTGACAACACATGAAGAAAGAGGAATACTTCTCCATTGCTAGTGGGATTGCAAACTGGTACAACCACTCTGGAAATCAATCTGGAGGTTCCTTAGAAAATTGGAAATAGATCTACCTGAAGATCCATCATTACCAGTCTCAGAAATTTACCCAAAAGATGCCCTACCATGCCACAGGGGCACATGTTCTGCTATGTTCATAGCAACCTTGTTTATGATAGCCAGAATCTGGTAACAACCCAGATGTTCCATGACAGAAGAATGGATACAGAAAATGTGGTTCTTTTGCACAATGGAATACTACTCAGCTATTAAGAATGAGGAATTCCTGAGTTTTGTAGGCAAATACATGGAACTAGAAAATATCATTCTGAGTGAGGTAACTCAAACCCAAAAGAACATGCATGGTATGTACTCACTAATAAGTGAATATTAGCCAATAAAACATGCAAAATACCCAAGATCCAGTCCACAGAATTCAAAAAGGTCAACAAGCTGAAGGGCCCAAGTGAGGATGCCTCAGTCCCACTTGGGAGGGAGAAGAAATCAATCACAGATGGGGACAGGAGGAGGGGCCAGGGAGGGAAAGTGAACAGGGAGGGGTGGGAAGAGGGAAACGATCTGGTATTGGGGTGAGAGAAAGGGACTGAAGCCCTGAGGGTCAGCAGAAAAAATGGAAACAGGCAACCTCAGGAGGTAGAAGGTTGAGGGGACCCTCCAGAATGCACCAGAGACCTGAGAGGTGAGAAAGGTTCAAAGGGAGGTACCTTAGATAAAATGCCTGGCAGTAGAGTGAAGTTATAGAGCCCACCTCCAACATGAAGACAGGGCATCAGGTGAGGGAGGAGGCTGATATCTCACAGTCAAAATTCTGACCCATAATTGTTCCTCTTTGAAAGAACTGCAGGGATGGAAATGGAGATGAGCCTGAGGAAAAGAAGGTTCAGCGACAGGCCCAAAGTGCAATCCAGCTCACGGGGAAGTCCCAAGGCCTGACACTATTACTGAGGCTATGGAACGCTCACAAAAAGGGACCTATCATGACTGCCCTCAAAAAGACCCAACAAGCAGCTGAAAGAGTCAGATGCAGATATGTGCACCCAGTCAATGGACAGAAGCTGCTGACCTTTGTGGCTGAATTAGGGAGAAGCTGGAAGAAGCTGAGGAGGAGAGCAACCCTGTAGGAGGACCAGCAGTCTCAACTAACCCGAATCCCTGAGATCTCTCGGACACTGGACCACCAACCAGGCAGCAAACACCAGCTGATATGAGGTCCCCAACACATACACAGCAGAGGACTGCTGGGTCTGGGTTTAGTCAGAGATGATACATTTAACCTTCAAGAGATTGAAGGCCCTAGGGAGTTTCAAGGTCTGGCGGGGTGGGTGGTAGGGCCTGGGGACATCCTTGTGGAGACAGGGAGACAGGCAGGAGATATCGGATGTGGAACAGTTGGAGGGTGAACTTGGAAGGGAATAAAATTTGGAGTTTAAAATAAATAAATAAATAAATAAATAAATAAATTTTTAAAAAAGAAAGTTTACACATTTTATTTTACTTTTTAATGTTTCCCTTTTACTAAAAATAGATTCTTTTCCCATATACTATATCTTGATTACAAATTTCCCTTCATGTACTCCGGTCAGTTCTTCCAGACCTCTCCTTCCATCTAAATTTACTCCCTTTCCCTTGTTAGAAAAGAACAAATCTCCTACCTCCTGACCCCAGTCAGTTTCAGATTTCTGTTCCTTTTCATGGCCACCTATCCATCTTTCCTGTCCCTCCCCACATTTGGTCCTGACTCTCCCCATTCTCCTCCATCACCTCTCCCACTCAGTTCCCTCCCTCTATTTGCCTCTTATAACTATTTTATTCCCCTTTCTAAGTGAGATTCAAGCAACTTTGCTTGTGCCTTCCTTCTTGTTCATCTTCTTTGGGTTTGTAGAGTGTATCATGGGTATCTTGTACTTCATGGCTAATATCCACTTATAACTGAGTATATACCATGCATATCCTTTGGGTTCTGGGTTACATCACTCAGGGTGATATTCTCAAATTCCATCCATTTGCCTTCAAAATTCATGATGTTTTTGTTTTTTAATAGCTGAATAGTATTCCATTGTATAGATGTACCACATTTTCCTCACCAGTTCTTCAGTTGAGGGACATCCAGGTTGTTTGTAGTTTCCAGGTATTACAAATAAAGCTGCTATGAACATCTTTGTGGGAGAATGGAATATCTTTTGGATATACTCCCAGGAGTGGTATAGCTGGTTCTTGAGGTAGAAGTATGCCCAGTTTTCTGAGAAACTGCCAAATTGATTTCCAAAGTAGTTGAACAAGTTTGCATCCCACCCGCAAGGAAAGTGTTCTGCTTGCTCCTCATCCTTGCCAGCATGTGCTATCTCTTGAGTTTTAATCCTAGCCATTCTGAAGTGTGTAAGATTGAATCTCATAATTATTTTGATTTGCATTTTCTTGATGACTAAGGACTTTGTACATTTCTTCAAAGCTTGTTGGCCATTCAAGATTCCTCTGTTGAGAATTCTCTGTTTAGCTCCATACCCCATTTTTAAAATTGGGTTATTTGATTGTTGGTGTCTAACTTCTTGAGTTCTTTATAAATTTTAGATATTAGCCCTCTGTCAGATGTAGTGTTGGTAAAGACCCTCTCCAATCTGTAGGCGTTTTGTTTTATTGACAGTATGCTTTGCCTTACAGAAGCTTTTCAGTTTCATGAGGTCCCATTTATCAATTGTTGATCTTAGAGCCTAAGCTGGAATCTCTAAGATGTGACAGAGACCAGGGACAAGGAAGGTATCCAAGAATCTGTACAGGTGACCTTATCTGTGACTTACAGCATTGGGGATATGGAATCTGAAGACGTCATCGCCTGTAGGCAGGCAAGAACCTCAGTGGAACAATAAAGGACACCAACCTACCCACAAAACTTTCTACCCAAAATTTATCCTGTCTAAAAGAAATGCAGAGACAGAGATGGAGCAAAGACTGAGGAAATGGCCAACCAATAACACACCAAACTTGAGACTTAATCCATGGGCAAGCACCAATCCCTGAACATTATTAATGATAGTATATCATTATGCTTACAGACAGGGGTCTAGCATGCAGCTCTCTGTGAGGCTCCAACTAGCTGTTGACTCAGACAGATGCAAGTATCTACTACCAAAAAGTAGATAGAGCTTGGGGACTCTTAGGGAAGAATATGGGGAAAGATCGAAGCCACGAAGGGGATAGAAACTCCACAGGAAAAGCAAAAGAGCCAACTAATATGGACCTTGGGACTCTTAGAGACTGAACCATCAACCAAAGAGCATATAAGGACTGGACTTAGGCCTCCCAGCACAGATGTAGCAGATGTGCAACTTGGTCTTTAAGTGGGTACCAAACAACTGGAGCAGGACTAGCTGAAAAGCTGTTGCCTGTCTGTGGGGATGTTCTTCTAGCTGGGGGCTGCCTAGTCTGGCCTCAGTGGGAAACAATGTGCCTAGCCCCACCGAGACTTGATGTGCTGGGGGCAGGTATCTGCTTATAGGAGAAGGTAGGGTGGATGGGGTAAGGATTACAGGAGTGGGGTTGAGAGGAGGAGGGGGCAATGAACAGGATATAAAGTGAATAAAAACATCAATAACCATTTAAACACATGCACATTCGCACAAAAGAAAAGAACAAGCTTCTAAGAGATAACAACAAAACATAATAACATAATGAAATTATAGTTTGGGGAAACTTTGATCAAATATCTCTATCATTCATTTACTCAAACTTATAGTCACACGTGACATTAAAGATGATTAAAAGAATCTGCGAAGGGGAGGCTATGAGGAGACAAGAGATGCAAGAGGCTGGGGTGCTGAGGATAGAGGAGAATGACAAAGCTCACTTTGTTTGAAAATGTCATAATGTTTTCTAACATCATATATGTTGATTGGAATCAGGATTTTGTTTGTTGTTGGTTTGTTGTTGTTGTTGTTGTTGTTGTTGTTGTTGTTGTATGAGACAGGGTTTCTCTGTGTAACCCTGGCTGTCCTGGAACTCTCTGGATAGACCAGGCTGGCCCCTAACTCTGACATCCACCTGCACCTACCTCCCAAGTTCTGGGATTAAATATACGCACTACCACCACCTGGCTGGACTCAAAAAATTTAGATTAACAATAAAAGGGACATATGGTTGAGAGGGAGACGAGGTAAAAACACCAAGCAGAGCCAGAAGGAGGCAGTGGTTGCCGGATATGATGAAAATGCATTGTTAAAATATATGAAAACTGCAAAGAATGAATTAAAACTATTTTAAAAGGCAAAGTAAAACAGATAATATGAACTGTCAAAATTATTTATTTTTACTTCCTATATGTTAAAAAATCAGTTTTCTCTAATAAGAGAAAAATGAAATGAATATATCATGAAACATGGTAAAAAATATTGTTTCTTCTCTGTAAATAATTTTACTGATCCCTCTTTCTAGTGTGTGCAATTGCTGTCTGTCTGACAAACTAGTGAAGACAAGAGAATTTTTCCAGCTTTGATAACAGAAGAACCTCTGAATCTTAGATGTTCCAGACACCCATTATTGGATGAAGATGACTGTGGTTTTCTTCAGAGAATCTCTGAGAAATCCACAGAATAAATGGATGTCCCAGAAATCGGATGTTGCACAGTTGGTGCACAAAGTAAGATTAATGGAACTGTGTAGTTGGTGATGACAGGGTCATGCTGAGCAGTCACTGGAGATTACATTGCCACCATCTGCTTTCCATGTGACATCTTAATAAACACCACCATGTACACAGAGGTGTTACTACCGGATGTGCGGAGGTCAGAGCACTCCAGCACAAGAAAGGAATTCTTTTTTCCTGGCTTAGCACATGGAATATTTAGGGTCTACATTAGGAAAGTGAGCCCAGTTTTAGGCTTTTTGGTTTTTTTTTTTTTATTTCTTTTTTGTGTTGTAAGGAACATTTGGAGAAATAACCACAGACATGGAAAGGTTAGACTGACAAAGACTGACTAGGGATTAAGAGGGGAGGAGAATTCAGAAAAAGTAGCAGACAGAAGAAGACACTCTTACTCTCTTACTCTCTTGCTCTCTCTTGATCTCCAGATTCCTCTGATCCCTTGCCCCTTCCCCTTTCCCTTCCCCCTCTCTCCAAGTATTCATGGGTGGCCTCTACTTCTCTACTTTCTCCCTCTCTCTGCCTCTCTCTGCCTCTCTCTGCCTTTCTCTGCCTCTACTAACCTCTTACCTCCTTTCTCCATGCCCTGAATAAACTCTCTTCTATACAGAGAAGAAGAAGAAGAAGAAGAAGAAGAAGAAGAAGAAGAAGAAGAAG
>JANHMN010000001.1:21713626-21755592 GCA_030674055.1 Rhabdomys pumilio
AAGAAGAAGAAGAAGAAGAAGAAGAAGAAGAAGAAGAAGAAGAAGAAACACTTCCAGTCTTTGTCAAGAAGGAATAAGAAGAAAATGTTCTAGTCCTCCATCATGATCAGCCAAACAACAGTAATAAAATTCTGATTATCCTTTATCCTGTATATATATATGTATATATATGTGTATATATATATGCATTTACATACTCATAATCAGTATAGTGTTCATTTATTGAGTAAATATTCTTAAGTACCTTCTGCAATGTACAGCGAGTAAAATAATTTGTTCTGTTAACATACGTCTGATCTATCTGCTGGTCTTGGGATGTAGCTCAGTTGGTAGGTGCTTGCCTCATGTGTGTGAGCCCCTGGGTTTAATATCTGGGTATTACATAAAACCACATATGACAGTATAGGATCCTAGAAGTTGGGAAGTAGCGTCAGGATGACTAGAAAAATAAGGTTATTCTTGGCTGTATAGCAAGTTCAAGGCCAGCCTGTGCTGCAAGAGACCTCATCTCAAACAGCAGCCTTCCAGTTGGTAGATGTATTCTTAATTTTTAAAGAATTCTCCACAGTGATTTCCATAGTAGCTGTACACTTGTTCGCATTCCCACCAAGAATGAATGAGCATTCCGTTTTCTTCTCAGCGTTTGTTGGTGCTTGTTTTGTTGATTATGGCTCTTCTGACTGGCATGAGATGAAAGATTACAAGAGTTTTAATCTGTCTCCCTGTTTTCTCAAATGTTGAGATATTCTTTCGCTATCTTCCCATCTTCCTATCTTCATGTCTTCTTTTGTGACTCTTCAGATCCATAGCCTATTCCCTAAGTGGGTTGAGGTTTTTGGTTTGGTTTTGAGTCTTCATTTCTTGAATTATTTATATTTTCTGAGTATGAATCTTTTATCAGATGCATGACTGGCAAGAATTTTCTTTCTCTCATACATGCTTTTCAGTTATGAGGTTCATTGGTCAATTGTTAATCATAGTTGCTAAACAAATGGGGTCAATTTTGGAAACCCTTTTCTAACATATATCTTGGAGGATACTGCCGTGTTTCTTCTGGCATTTTCAGTGTTTAGGGTTTTACTCTGAGATCTCTGCTCCAGGTTGACTTGGATGGTGACAGATATGAGTCTAATTTAAATCCTTTACAATTTTAATCATTTACACCACTAACTGGCACATCCTCAAAGAGCTTAATATCCTACTACAGAGACACTTGCCCAGCCAACACCCTCTCAGATTAAAAAAATACAGGCCCAAGGAGCATCGTAGCCCAGAGTGGAAGAAGGTGGAGGATTCCCTAAGGGATTCCCTCAGCTCTAGCCGCTAGAGCCAGTTCCTCCTACCGGGCCTGCAGAAGCTCTTCCAGTGGCTGCCACTTCAGAGAGACGAACCATGGCCGAATATTCCTATGTAAAGTCCACCAAACTCGTACCCAAGGGCACTAAAGCCAAGAGTAAAAAGAAAAAGAGCAAAGATAAGAAGAGAAAATGAGAAGATGAGGAGACCCAACTTGATATTGTGGGAATCTGGTGGACTGTATCCAACTTTGGGGAGATTTCAGGAACTATTGCCATTGAAATGGATAAGGGAGCCTATATCCATGGGCTGGACAATGAACTGGTTACACTAGGAGCTCTGCACAGAGAAGTTGATGAAGGCCCCAGTCCTCCAGAGCAGTTTACTGCTGTCAAATTGTCTGATTCTAGAATTGCCCTGAAGTCTGGCTACGGAAAGTATCTTAGTATAAATTCAGATGGTCTCGTTGTTGGACGTTCGGATGCAATTGGGCTCAGAGAACAATGGGAGCCAGTGTTTCAAGATGGGAAGATGGCTTTACTGGCTTCAAATAGCTGCTTTATTAGATGTAACGAAGCAGGCGATATAGAAGCAAAGAATAAAGCAGCAGGAGAAGAAGAAATGATAATAATCAGATCCTGTGCAGAAAGAGAAACCAAGAAAAAGGATGACATCCCAGAAGACAAGGGAAGTGTGAAGCAGTGTGAGATCAACTATGTAAAGAAATTTCAGAGCTTCCAAGACCACAAACTCAAAATAAGCAAAGAAGATAGATAGTAAAATTCTTAAAAAGGCTCGGAAAGATGGACAATTCTGGACAGGAGAACCAAATTGAAAGCTGACCAATACTGCAAGTGACGTGAACATTGTCTGTTGCTTTGGGTTTTTTTTTTTTCTGTTTCTTTTTTTCTGAATAAATATATTCTGAATAAGTGCTTTCACAGAAAAAAAAATACAGGCCCTATAAAAATCTCCTATAAGTAAATCTCACCAAAATGTCACATGAGCTCTCAACTTCCCCTGCTCCTGTCCAAATACTGCACTCCTCAGGACTACATTACAAACGTGGATGTACCACTGCAAGGTCATGGACTTCTCCACCAGTTTCTGATTGCCTTTGTATCACAGGATGCCTTTACCAACACAGGGGAATCACCAAGTCTCATGGCTTTTCCAAGCTCTCTGCTTCCCTTTCCTCTGACCCACATAGCTACACTTTCTAAGAACTTGTCAAGAAAATAGAGGAAGAGCTTCGTAATCCACTGGCCTCCTTTACCCAGGCAAGAGCAGATAGGTCATCTGTCGGTTCCTGGACTAGCTCTGCCTTGCCCTCTGTTTATGATTTCTCAGTTGATGAATACCCCACCAGGGCTGGATTCTCACAAAGTCAAATTACCATTTTAAACAGTTTTCTCCCAACAGCCCAGTCTGCAAGATGCTTTAGCCAAGCACTCTGCTGGCTTTGGGGCTTTGAACTTGAGACAGAGTCACCCTGCCCTCTGGCTATTGAGTCCAAACACCCACACCCACACCCACACCCACTCCCTTACCCCTGCCTGTACTAGATGGTGGAATGCTACCAGGTGCCTATGCCTGTCTCCTTTTCTCTTTCTACTTTTCAAGGTTCAAAAAGACAGAGTTGCACCCCTCCTGCGACCACTTGCCGGGCTATGTGCTGCATGGCCAATGGTCAACATACAAGCAGTATGCACTTGTGCACATGTAGGGAAGAGGGACCTACCTGGCAGACACCTGCACCACTGATCTCAGGAGCAGATGCTTGGTGGGAGCAATGAAGGCTCTTACCCCAGTCCTGGTGTCTAAAAGAAAGGACAGCAGGGACCTGCCAGACCAGCCAGACTGTTGGCCTAGTCAGATGCACACTGTCAAGTTGAGTCCTCAGGGCTGACTACATGTGCTAGCCATCATAGAGATGCAAGACCCAAATTACAGGAACGACAGGCAGGCTTTTGCTGCTATGATTTGAAAGGTCATGGCTAGGACAATATAACCCACCCAAAACTTACAAGTTTGTGTGAGTCTTTGTTTAAGTTTTGTTTAAGTGCTTGTTCTTCCCTAATAACAGGACTGTCTAAAAGAATATTCATGTTTTTAACCCAAAATTGTTTACAGCTTGCAAACAATGGTAACACTGACATATCTAAAATTTATCTCTTTTTTTGTTTTTTGTTTTTTTGTTTTTTGTTTTTGTTTTTGTTTTTCGAGACAGAATTTCTTGTGTAAGCCTGGCTGTCCTGGAACTCATTCTGTAGACCAGGCTGTCCTCGAACTCAGAAATCTACCTGCCTCTGCCTCCCAAGTGCTGGGATTAAAGGCGTGTGCCACCACTGCCCGGCATCTTTTTTTGTAAACTGAAAAATTCTTTTACGTTTCGGAGAATCATTTTGGATCTATCTCCCACAGGTCTAAAGCACTACATTAACAACTATTATTTAATATTCAGTTAATAAAAATAAGACCACCTACTTTAGCCAGATTATTTTTCAGAGACAAGCGGTTACAGCCTCTTTCAGATACACCAGTATCACGGCATCTCCTTTCTCAGCCACCTTAAGCAGATGAGATAAACGATCTCCATCCCTTTCTGCTTCCCTTACTGCAACACCTGACTTCCCCCTTAAAAAATGCCAACCCCAAATTAAGATCATTCTAACCCCCGTGCCTTTTTCCTAGGCTTATACCAACAGACCACTGATGTGCTGCCAATCAAACTGGTACAGGCTTAATGTGTACATTACCCTCTCTCTTCTTTTGGCATAAAGAAAATAAAATAAACCCCTGGGTAGACATCCACCTGCCAGGATTTTACATCCCTGTTGTGACTGTTTCGTAGGTTTATCTCTATGAGGAAAGGTAGGTAGAGCTGCTGCTGTAGGCCAGATGGAGACAAGAGATATTCTTTCCTTTACTGGAAGAAATAGCAGCCACCATCTTCCCTGGATCTCTTGGAGCCAAGACAGCTGCCTTCACCCAGACACACCAGCTTACTGAAGACTTCCAGGACAAGCTTGACCAGGTGATGGATCCCAATACAGACAGTCTCAAGTCTCTTCAACTACAGATAAACTCCCTAGAAGGGGTTGGTCTCCAAAACCAGAGAGTTCTGACTTTGATGACTTGCATTATGTTGAGGGAGGAATGCTGTTTGTATGTTCACGAATCTGCATGGGTGGAAGAAGACATACCAAGCTCAAAGATCTCCACCAGGATCTCCACTGGGATCTCTGAGCATGCTATGTGCCTGACATCCCAATCCCATGCTTATCAAACCCCTTATGGCTTGGCTTCTCCCCTCCTTATCCCTGTATTGGCTATTGGAGCCTTGTTCCTCCTGGCACCCTGTCTCATCCACATTTGAAAACTTCAGATAAGTAACATTACAAAAGTTACTGTGTGGTGGTTTGAATATGCTTGGCCCACGGGAAGTGACTCCATTAAGAGGTATTGCCTTGTTGGAATAGGTGTAGCCTTGTGGGAGGAATTGTGTCACAGTGTAGGCAAGCTTTGAGGGGTCCTTAGTGCTCAAGCTCTACCCAGTACAGAAGACAGCCTCTTCCTGGCTGCCTGCAGAAGAGAGAGTCTCCTGGCTGTCCTCAGATCAAGATGTAGAACTCTCAGCTCCTTCTCCAGCACTGTGTCTTCTGGGATGCTGTCATGCTTCCTGCCATGATGATAATGGACTGAACCTCTGAACCTATAAGCCAGTCCTAATTAAATGTCCTTTATAACAGTTGCCTTGGTCATGGCAATGAAAACCCTAACTATGACACACTGCTACTCAGGTTCTGATTCAATAGCAAACCACTCCCATCATAGAGGCTGAGTACTTTTGATGAGACCTCCCCATTAAAAAATTAAAACAGGCAAAGTTGTTCCATCTTGCTATTAGGGTTGTGGTTTACTATATCTAGATAGCTCTCCTGAAATTGGCTCAAAATGGAGGGCTCCCTTTTCTTAGCTGGGACTTTTTTTTCTCTGCCTGATCTGGGGAGCATAACCTACAAGTTCAACTTTCTTTTTCCAGATAAGACCCTACCCAGCAAGTATTTAGGATTTAAACTCCAGCCAATGAAACTTTACCTAAGAAGAACCCCTTTTTACTCTCCAAGGTTTATATATAGAGACCTGGTTCACCCAGAATTAAACGTACACATTCAAGCCTGCTCCAGATAAAAGTATGTGCATAAGATACGATCACTTAAGAGAGCTGTTTCATTGAAATTTTTGGAGGTCTCCCCCCCCAAGAAATGTAGGACATGGAACCACAGGAGGAACCCCAGCATACATACCACAGATGGTACCTAACATGGGGCCAGAGGTAGAGCAAGTACACACATGGTACCACAGCTGGTGCCCATGTGGATCCAATAGAACCTCTAGTTAAAAAAACAAAAACAAAAACAAACAAACAAACAAAATGGTAAGGACGGCCCCAAGTACTCTCATCCTGGCCTTTGGCATCAGCCCAAAGATCCTAGCCTTCGCACTCTGAGGGTGGGCAACTTACTTCTTTATTACTTTGCTTTCAGTAGGAGCCATTGCATGGATTCAGATATGTTGAAAGGACATCTGACAATTTCTGGCCAGAGGACTCTCTGACAGCCCACACAGGTGTTGGCAAAGACCTCTACCTAATTTATCTTTGAAACAAAAATAGAAACTATTTATAAACCGACCTTTAAATACCATTTAGGGTGGTTTCAGGACTCTCTTATTTTTATTTATTTATTTATTTTTTGATTAATCTTTGTATTTGTTTACATTTCAAATTTTATCCTCCTTCCCAGTCTCCCCTCCTCAAACTCCTCACTCTTTCCTCCTTCCTTTTGCCTCTAAGAGGGTTCTCCCTGACCCACTCTCCCAGTGCCACCTCACTGCTCTATCATCCCCCTTTTCTGGGGCTTCAAGCCTCCAGGGGACCAAGGCTTTCCCTACCGTTGATGCCAGATAAGGTAATCCTCTGCTACATGTGTAGTGGGAGCCATGGGTCCCCTGATGTGTGCTCTTTGGTTGGTGGTTTAGTCCCTGGGAGCTCTGAGGAGTCAGGTTAGTTGATATTGTTGTTCTTTCTATCGGGTTGCAATCTCCTTCAGCTCCTTCAGTCCTTCCCCTAACTCTTCCATTCGGGTCCCTGGGCTCAGTCCAATGGTTGGCTGTGAGTATCTACATCTGTCTCAGTCAGGTGCTGGCAGAGCCTCTCAGGGTACAGATATACCAGGCTCCTGTCTGTAAGTACATCTTGGCATCAGCGATATTGTTGGGGTTTGATGTCTGTGGAGGAAATTTTTCGCACAGTTGAGCAGCCTCAGGACGGCCTTTCCTTCAGTCTCTGCTCCAATTTTGTACCTGCATTTCCTTTAGACAGGAAGAATTCTGAGTTAAAACTTTTGACACGGGTGGGCGGCCCCATCCCTCAACTGAGGGTTATGTCTATCCACTGGAAGTAGTCTCTTCAGGTTCTATCTCCCACTGTTGTGTATTTTGGCTGGGACTCTTAAAATCTGCAGCGAGGCTTATCATTTCAGACTTCTGTGGAATCCCGTGGAGCCTAAAGGCTCAAAGAACAACCCCATTGGACAAGGCATTTCTTTTCTGTCATGGGGAAAACCACATTGCGTAAGAAACCAAAAGAAACAAATAAAGAAAAAAGCCCTAAGATTAAAAAAAAATACAGGCTCACATCATGGGCCCAGAATTTATGAGTTGCTGAGTTTAACATATCTGGTTAAAAACAAACAAATAAACAAACAAAACAACAACAAAACCCCTATATGTGTGTGTGTGTGTGTGTGTGTGTGTGTGTGTCTGTCTGTGTGTCTGTGTGTGTACAATTTTATTATTATAATATATATATATGTTACTTAAATATATATAAAACATTGTTCTAGCTTTGATCAGAAGCAAATTGAAAGAGGGAATGCTAAGACAGGTAAGAGAAAGAGTAACAGTAAAATTTGAGAGCCAACTGACCAATGGCAGAGAGAAAGCATTACTAATATGTCACAATAAATGAAAACACATCAATGGGTCCCATTTCATTCAGTCATAATGACCTTGCCCACCTCAGCAGCACCAAAGGTAATCTTAGTTTTCTGATACTGTATCATAATTGATGCTTTAAGTATTGAATTTTAGTCCCACAGTATGGGAATATTTTAGAAATATCAAGTAAGATTGAGAAGAAAATTAAAAGTTTACTCAAAATTATTGATGAAATTTACTCATAAGAAAATATTGGAATGGAAAAGACATGAATTTGGTTCCTCTACTCATGGCAGCTCACAACTACTCATAATCATGGATACAGCGGCATACCACCCCTCTAGCCTCTGTGGATGGGGACACACACACACACACACACACACACACACAGAGAGAGAGAGAGAGAGAGAGAGAGAGAGAGAGAGAGAGAGAGATATGCTCTCTCTCTCATATACACACATACAGGCTCTCTCTCTCTCTGAGAGAGAGAGAAGCCCTAAACATTCTATCTTGCTTTTACTCATCCAGATTCAGTGGCTTTGAAGCACCTCAGGTTCAGAGGTGCTCCCGGCACACAACTTTCATGCTGAGTGAGCAGAACCTATTTCCTCACAGTGACTGCAGTAAGAAAGCACAAGATTGTGAGGTCCTGAGTCTCAGGAGTAAACACCTCACACCAGCTGAGCACCAGCACTGACCACAGCAGACGCCCAAACTCATTTTGAATAGAGGTACCAGCAGCAAGTGAGAAGCAGAGATATTGTTGCTTCATGACCTGTAGTTACAAAGGTCCTGTTAGCTCTTGGAAGTCACCCTGCTCTTTGACATTTCGTGTTTGTGCCTGGCCTTGTTATTTTCCTGACCAATTTAATTGCTTTGGCTCTTGTTCTAACCAAACTCTGTGTTCTTATAAATGCTCTAAGTCCACCGTTTTCAAGACTATGGGGATTTCTATCCAAAGTAAAACAAAATGGTAAGTTCATGGTGCCTTTGGTGCCACGCTTTGAAATTTCTTGATAGACAACAATGAGGCCTTACATCATGCAGATTACTCAGGGGAACAGAGAAAAAGATTTCTGCTGAACTGTTGACTAATTATGACTCATCACACATGGAAAGAAATGGCCACTGTTTAAACCTTTGCAAGCTCTAAAGAATCTCTGTGCCTTTTAAAAACATCTCAGCCAATTTTCAGGAAAACACCACTTCTATTTGTTAGGACTTGTTAGAACCATGATGAATGTAACCAGGGAATGACAGACACAAGATGGAACCAAACAAATGTAGAGTGAAAAATCAGTCAATATCTGGAGACACATATAAGCTAATGACAGTCCATAATCAATGCATGCTATAGAAAAGAAAAGAAATCAGAAAATTTCAAACCCTTGAGTTTTGAATATTTAATTATTTTAAATTAAATATTTAAAATATTTAATTTACGTTCATAGTTGATGAGGGAAATGAAATTCTGTGCATGTGCTGTTCTTCAGTGCACACCCTCTCTGCCTCTTTTTGCATTTATTTCTTTCAGGAACTTGGAAGTAAAGTAGTTTCTTTGCTGTTAGTATTGTACATGATTGCTTCCATGTGGATGAATGCCATGGTTCCCCTTGGGAAGGGAGAAGCCATGCTACTGGCATTTATAGAGAGGCCTCTGTGAAGGTCTGGGTGGGCTGAGTTAAAGTGCAACCTCTGTTCGGAAGGCACTGTTGACTCTTAAGTCCCAAGGAATAACCTCCACATTTGCTAAGATTCTGACTCTTTGTCTATTATTCTCACCCTATTCTTCTTGAGTATAATTCTGATACTTATAGAACAAAATCAAAATAGAATCATATGTACCTTGATAGAAATACAGAGACCCCTAATCTTACAAAAAGTTGTCTCCAAGTCAGAACATGACAGATTACTTACCATAATTTATATGGATTTATTTTTTTAAATTACCAAACATCATCTTTTTTCTTACACATAATTTCAGGTATTTTATATGACTAAATTTGAATAATTTTTTGAAGTAGCATTTCCAAAACAGCTATCTTTTTAAAGAGAAGGCAAAAAATTCTGGATTGCTTTGATATTTTATGAAATAAAGAAATGGAAGCCATAATTCTAGTCACATTTAGAAGTTTTTACATATACTGGAGAAAAGCTAATGTTATCAACAAGTGGTACTGAAAAAATTCTCCAAAGTTTTTATACATGAACCTATAATCTGTACTAACTCCAGACACCTAGAAAGTAAAATGGCACCATGAAAGTGTGTGTTGGGGAGAGTGGATCAGAGAGGATAATGGGAGAAATGAGAAAAGGGGGAGAGGGTTAAACTGGAAAGGAGAGTGGGAAGTCAATTCAGAAGGAGAGGAAGGAGAAGAGTCAGAGTAACAACAACAACAACAAAAAATCCAATACCAGGCATGAGAACTTCCTTTTCTAGTTGCTGATTAGTGAGTCTAAAATACTCCCCAAACAATGCCGTCTTTTGCTGTTGCCTTTGGCTGTCTCTTGGGAGTTGAAGGTAAGTCCTTATTGCTGAAAACACCGTGTACTTCAGACACAGGACCTAAAGATGCAAGCTGGACTTGACTCAAAACCTCATGGAGGACTAGATTTCACAGTACTGAAATGTGCTATGTAAGCTGCTAGGGGAAAAAGCACAAGATAATCCTACTTAGCTGTGAGTTGGATGATCTACAATGACTAGCATGGCAAGCTGTCCCTAAGGATCCAATAGTGGCACTCACATCTTAACAGTAACCAACAGCTTTCCGTTTAGATATAAAGTATGGTCCACATGGGGGAAATAATGCCTAGCACTGAAAACCTAGCCAACTATCTGTGGCTAGTGAGATCATGGATTGAAGAGGAGAACCTAGTATAAGCACTTTACTAAGCCAGAGTAATCCCTAATTGCATTCTAAACACACACACACACACACACACACACACACACACACACACACAACCTCAGATGAGTGTAGCTCTCAACCTTAATAAACAACAACAAAAATAACAACAACAAAGCCTTTCTTTTCTAAAGACACATCATTACAGAAAACTACAACTACTTAAGATGTCGAGCACAGCTAATGGTGTGGTTCTTAGGCTCATTTTGTATATCCTCAACATACTATACTTGCACCCACATTTTACGGAACATTTTAGAAGAGCACAGGAAGATTGTCAGAGCTCAGAGAAGCAGGGAATCTGTTCTGAGGTTGTGCCTTTTTAAAATGTTAGGGAAGCTTCACCCATGATACTACAAAACGATGGCTGCCTAAACAAGACCTGAACAAGTACAATGGCAATAGACATGCTAACACTAAAGGGGGAAATCTCATAGGGCCTCACTTAAAGGATCTTACTATATAGGTCGGTTTTGTGTTCCCAATCGTCCTGCTTAAATCTTGCCAGTGCCAGAATAACAGGCATGTGCCACCACAGTCTGCTTTAGTTTCAGTATGTGCTGATGAGATGGCTGAATGGGTGAAGATGCTTGCTACCAACCCTAACAACTTTAATTCAATCCCTACACTTCACATGGTAATAGATGAGAATAGTGTCTGATCTCCATACCTGGGTCATGACATTCACACATATATTCAGGGACACACACACACACACACACACCACCACCACTACCACCACCACCACCATATACATAAATATAAAAAAATAAATATTAAAACTAAGCTTCAGTAGGTTTATTTTATTGGTTTGCAGTCTGATAATTTGGTAAGAAATTTGCATGCCATTGACACAATAGATAATTCTTTGTCTAAATGTTTTCAGTGTTGATTGGCCCAAAAATTGAAATATTTGCCCCTTTCTTACACTGTTCAACAAAACGTCAGTTAGCTTTTAATTTTCATATACTTGTGGTAAAAATGCATGTCTGTTTATTGAGTTAACTCATATAAGGGCATTTAAGGAGAGTGTATTTATAGGAATTTAAATAAAATGTAAGTAAAAGAAGATAACTAGGTTAGATACAAAATGATTCATGTTATTTGGTAACTTCATAATTACTGATGTTTGTATTAGTAGGTAAATAACAAATTAAATAAAGATGTTTTAAGCCTAGACAAATAATATCTTTTCTTAGAACTTAAAAAGTGTCCCAGGATGACATAGAGAGGGTATGTTGCCCAATATTTGACTTTTTTAATTTTAGAGAGTTTAAAAATCACTAATGTGTCATTGCAAAATAAACCAACCTTTTCACTTATAATCTCCAAAGAGTCAAAGGCTAATTTTATTTAGAAAACCACACAATGTACATATTCAAAAAATTCCTATTGAATTGCCTTACTCTCATCTAGCAACTGATGGGAACAGGTGCAGAGACCCACAGCCAAATATTAGGCAAAGCCCTGGGAACCCCAAGGAACAGGAGAAGGAAGGACTGTGGGGACCAGAGTGGTCAAGGACACCAGAAGAACATGGCCCAAATAGTCCACAAAAATCAACTAAGCAGGGCTCATAGGAGCTCACAGATCGAGAAATGACAATCACAGAGCTTTCCTGGGTCTATGCTAAGTCCTTGGCATGAATGCTGTGATTGTTTAGCTTAGAGTGAGTGTTTGTGGGACTCCTAAGAGTGGGAAAGGGGATGTCTCTGACTCTTTTGCATGCTCTTCGGACCCTTTTCCTCTTACTGGATTGCCTTGTCCAGCTTTAATATGAGGGAATGTGCCAAATCTTACTTGTTATGCCTGGTTATGTTATATTTGGTAGATATGCCTTGGAGGCCTAATCTATTCTGAGGGAAAAAGAAGGAGGAATGGATCTGGGGAAAAGGGGAGGAAGGGAAACTGGGAGAAGTGGAAGGGGAAATATGATGTCAGAATGCATCGTATGAAAAGAGAATTTTAAAAAGTGTCTAACTGCAGGCTCTAAAGTTCCATGGTCTTGTGTATATGAGGCCCTATAGACTCTGCAATTTATTATTTAAGATATTTACTATCAATTGCCCCATTTTGCTTGTGTTTATTCACTATTTATTATTCTTATTATATCTCAGTGCTTTAGCAAAACAAGTTCCAAATAGAGATGAATAAATGTTAATGGTGCCTAAATACAGTTATTTTCAGTAAATAAATTTTAATAACTAAAGTAAAAAATTTAAATAGGGAATCTGGCAAAAAAAAAGTGAACAGTGATGTTTTATGTGGGAAGGAATATCCACAGTTCTGTTATTTAAAGGAATTGATTAACCCTGGTAAGTATACCAGAGTGTATGGTACACTTAGCAGCTGTTAGAATGTGTAGAGATTGAAACAATAGAGGCAAAATAGTTTTAAAAGGAAATATTTTAACATGCAAAGGTATAACTTCAGTATAAATAAAACAGTTACGGAGACTTGAAAGCAAGATAGAGCCTGGGATGTTTGCATTCACAGGTGGTGGCTGGGGATTGTAAACAAAGGTTAAAGAAGCAGCAAGAAAACCTAGCAAGCGAAAATTTTACTTCAAAATGATAGAATTTGGAGATGTACATAAAAGCCAGTTTTTCAAAAACTAAGTCTCTAAGTCAGAGTAAGGAATTTTATTTTATATTTTGGAAGTAAATCTGTTGTGTACCAACAGTGCTCAGTCAGGATGTAGGTGAAAGAGGGTCTGAACATCAATAGAGTCCTGAAATGACATGTCTCAGATATTTTGTTGAATATGACGGATTGGATTCAAGAAATTAAAAGAAGCTAAGAAGTAAAGGTCAACTTGAGATGTTTAGAAGCAGCCCCTAAAATGAGAAGCTTAAATGTAGAAACCACTGAGAGGCTTGTGTCTGTATCCACCATGAATAAATATAACCACATTCAGCCAAGGAAAGATGCCCTTACTCTAACAAAAGTCTTTCATGTGCATATGTCTATTACAGACTATGTTTTGACAGATGATGATTGAGGTTCTCCTGCAGTGTGAACAAGCCATGTGACTTCTTATGAACTACTCAAACTCTCGGACAGCTTCAACTGGACAAATCTCAGTCAGGGATTTTCTTGCAACCAATTCAGATAGAAGACACACCTCCAGTCCTGGCTCACTCCACAGAAATCATAGATGTCATAACTCCTGTGCTAGTTACTCCTGAATCTAATGTCATCCAAATTGTCTCCCTTCATAAACATATGTATTACTGATAACTTATAGATTTGGCAGTTAGATAGTAATACAATGATTTGTGGTTGAGATAAATCACAGTGGCACATCTGATTTAGTACAACAGATCAACACTAGAAGAATTCATTCATAATCAACTTGAGATGAGTCTTCATGAATCCTCAGCAAAGGATCATTCTTCCTTACCAAGTTGTGCATGTGGCACTTAGAGATTTTTGCTTTCTGCATTTGTTTTTTATGCATTGTCTGTTGCAAGGACTTGTGACTTGATGTTATATCTGTTATTGAGAGGGAGAGCAGAGCTGAGGAACTAAGTTCCCAGTGCAATGAAAGCCTGTGCATATGGTGAACATTACTGGTTCACATTCATCAGTTTAAATGCATCTTAAGAAAGGTTGAGTCAATCTGTGAGTGTTGAACCAGACGTGCTGTGCTCTTGCCTTCTTAGTTTGAGTGAGCACAGCAATGTTAGGAAACTGATAGTATTTGATTACCTATTGTTTTAGACACAATATCTGTAATGTCTGTAAATTTCTGAAAGTAGAAATGCCATTTTACAGTGGAGGATGCCAGAGCTTGAAAAGATTAAAAACTGTGGAGCGGTGGGCTGTGAGAAGCATCTGGGTGCTTGGAACCGGGACCATCACTGGACCACAGCGGCTCTTCTCCCTGGCCCTGGTTCTTTTCATTTAGCTTCAGCTCTCCACAAGCACTCCCACAGAGAGGTCTATGGCCAACAGTCACAAGGAGCAGGCCTCAGGCCCTAGAGAGATTTACATACTAATGAGGTACCTGAAGGCCAGAGGGTGGAGCCAATTAAACATTCTTCCCCAGCCCCTCCCCACCTCCCTATTTAACTCAGGTCTGCCCTGAGTTAAAGGGGGGTGCTCATCGAGATCCAACCACCATCTGCCATGACATTAAAGCCTGTAAAACCCCATGGACTTTCTCATGTAGTTGGGACTGTGCCGTGAGGAACCGTGGAGCCACAGCTGGGGTGTCTAACTCTCAGCGTTCCCAGCCACCCAACCAACAGAAGACTACACTGAAATATAGACTAACAGAGATTTAACTTAGACAGTCTCAAAATTTGGACATGACCTATTTCAAAGTATAGTTCTTTCTAGTCAATCCTACTTTCTCTTTGGAATTTATATCCTATCACTCTGTATTCTATCAAAGCCTGTTTTGCATCCATTCTTTTGCCTAGAGTATTATGTTAACCTAAAAGAAATGACTTTTGTTTATATTAATTGGATATTATCTACATACTTGGTTGCCAATTTATTTCTAATTTCTATACAGGTCAAGGTTTAGAATCTTGTCTACAAGGAACCTTAGTTGGAGGCTGCTCACATACATGGGGCAAGTTTCCTTCTTTCTCATTTTGATTAACATTTATTCATTTACAAAATAATGTGTTTCATTATGACACTCCATGAATGTATATGATATACTTTGGTCATCTTCATTCCCATAATAGCATACCAGTCCCAACCTCTCTTCTTTCTTCACTTCCAAGGCCCCTTCTACTTTCATGTATTGTCTTACTTCATTTTTTTTTTCTGTCTGTTTGACTGACTGTCTTTCCTTTCTTTTCCAACATACTTTCCTGAAACTCATTATGTAGAACAGACTAGCCTTAAAACTCATAGAGATTCTCCTGCCTCTGCCTCCTGAATGCTGGGATTAAAGGCATGTGCCATCACCACCTGGGTATTGTTTTGTTTTTCTTTTCTTTCTTTTTTTAAACTATAATTATTATTGTTATATGTGTTCTTACATATAAATATGTAAGTTTGACCTGTTGTGTTCACTTAATACTGTTCTTAGGTATATGTTTTTAGGACTGACCACTTTGGATAACCAATTAAGGAGCTTGTTCCTAGAGAAGACCGAATCCCCAACTCTTGCAGTCCTTAATCACCTGTTGTGCTTCATCTAGAGGTGGACCCCTGTGAGATTTCTCCCATCCCTGTTGACATGTCAGCTTGTATGTCATTTTCAGATATTGGTTGCTTGGCTAATCATATTATTGAGATTTTATTCAGAAGAATATCTGTCCTCAGCTGAAAACAGTCTCTCACCAGATGTTCTGGGCCTCCGGCTCACAGAATCTTCCCATATGGGACAATTTTTGTAATAGGAGTGCATAAACCTATTAGAACATTAATCTGACTTCTAAATATAAGCATCAGGCAGACAAAAAGTATGTTAAAAATAATGTATAGCGCCTTTCCTTAATTTTTTCAGAAAGCATTTTTTGATGTCTTGTAGAAAATGAATAAAAGATGACTGTACAGATTTGAGGAAGTATTTTTTTGAAAACTTGATAAGAAATCTGTACATTTTCTTTTCCTTTCTCTTATAAAGTTTGTTAATTCTAAGTTTTGGTATCATATTCATGTAGCTACCCTGAGGGCAGTAGTCTTGAATAGCTATTAAAACAGACTTGTACTGTAAATAGTTTTTAATAAAATGAGAGTGGCTGTATCATTTCTTTGAATAATGCAATTGTATCTTGAACCAGATAACTTGAGCATGCATCTGGGTGGTCAGGGACTAGGGGTTGGAGAACAGCTTAAAAAGACAGGATGTGATGTAAATCAAGTGTCAGCTTTCCCCTGTGCAGCTTCAGACAAATTCCTGAAGGATGTTCTTTATCAGTGAACACATCATCTTTATCTTTATGAAATGTCAAGAAAAACCTTGAAGACATATGGGTTGTTTTTCTATTGCTGTAACAAAATACCCGAAAAAAAAGCAACCCCAGACAAAAGGGGTTATTTATTTTGTATTTCTGGTTGAGGGTACATCACTGGGAAACATCATGCAGTTGGAACTGGAGGCAGCTGATCTCAATACATCCACAGTAAAGAGGTTGAGATTGAGAATGCTGCTTCTCTCCTCACTTTTCCATCCTAGTCAGATTCTTCAGCTCATGGAACAATGCTACTCTCACTTAGGGAGCGTTTCTCATCTAAATTAGTACAACCTAAGATTTCTCTCACAAGAATATCAAGGGTTTGTTTCTATGCTGATTCCAAATCCTATCTAGTTGACAATGGAGGAGGTTATCCATCAGAGCATCTTAGTGTGAGAGGCTCTGTGATGTCTTTAAAGCACTTCCGATTATTGTGTAGTAGTGATTATCATCTATTACTATGTCATTCAGAGCTGTATTGAAAACTGTATTATAATTTATCAAGATTATAGAGAAATTGAGAAATTCAAGTACCTTTCAAAATATATACTTCTTGGCATTGTTATTTGCAATTCTTGATTAGAATTTTCTCTTACAAATCACTCTGTGTGCATGTGCAAGTGTGTATACTTGTGTGTGTGTGTGTCTGTTTGTGTGTGTAAATGTTCCCGCCTAGTGATGAATTATTTTTGTTTGAATAAATCTTAGAGCTTTTTCTTCTTCACCAAGTACCAAGAAGCCCCACGGAACCTCATGATACTTACAAAAAAAATGCCAGATCCTGCGGCTATTTTTCCTAATGCCAATCTCTTGGCTCCTTTTCCTTGGAAAGTAAATGTCAGTCATAGCCTGTTCTCACCTTAGCTTCAACTTCTTTCATCAGAAATTTGCATACGATAGGGAAATTCATTGCAACTAGTTCATTTTGTCAAATCCCTTCATTGTGGGAATGAGAAATGAAAAGCTAAGCCTCTGAGAAGTGCTGCTGAGCTCCCTGGATCGGTTAGTGGCAGAACTGAGGTTTAGAGCAGGCTTTCAGACTGTCAATGAAGCACAGTTCCTGTTAGTCTTCTTCTGACCTTCTGCTGGTTTTGCTGGATTCACCCTGTTCCTTAATCAGTCTAGGTACAAAGTTTTATATTAAAATGAAATAGAGCAGCCTAAGTATTTACTTCCCTCATGTAAAACAATCCTATTTTCCCCTCTAGCCCTATCCCACTGTCTCTAACTAAAGAAGGACATGCATTGAAATGTGAGTCTTGCAGTGCTAGAAGTTAGTATTCTGAATCTTTTGAACAGATTTAAAGATGAAAATGTCCAGTCTTGATGGCTCCAAAGATGTAGGTAGATAGGCCAAGCTCTTTTCCATCCCTGGTGGCAGCATTTAGAGTGTTTAGCTGTTCCTTTTCTGTTTTCTAAAAACAAAAACAAAAAAAAAAAAAAAAACAAAAAAAAACCTTTGAACTCATTGTTTAGTACAGACTCCCAAACTTACCAATTAGTTAAGAGAAAAATCCAAATTTATATACTTAGAATAAATGGGAAATGTTAACATTCAAAATTTATTATTGGTCTTTGTATCAAAGCATGTATCTGTATACATTAGTATATAGAACCATATGAATAGAGAAAAACAAAAAACAAACAGAGATGGTAGGAAGGAAGGGAGAGAGAAAGAGAGAGAGGGAGGGAGAGAGTAGAGAGAGAGAGAAAGAGAGAGAGGGAGAGAGAGAGAGAGAGAGAATCAGTATTTTGCTATATTACTGTAATGTAATGGCCTCTCAATTGAGCCCTCCTGCTTCTATATTCCAAGTGCTGGGATGACAGTCATGAGCCACCAATCTTGGACAAAACATATTTTTGAAAGGTTTTTAGTCATCACAGAATTAACTTGTGTTTGTGAGAACTTTTAAAAGAAATTTCAGTTCTCCACACTTGTGAGCGTGTCCGTGTGATGCATGTTCATGTGCACGCATGTGTGTGTAAAAGTTTCTTAAAAAAACCAAATTGCTCAATGCAACTAAAATATTGAAGTCAACTTTGAAATGTTGGTACGGGCCCTTGAAGATTTCTAAGTCAAGTATCTGTGTCAAGGGAATCGTTTCCCAATTCTGGTTTATGAAATGCTCATAATGTCTTCCATCAAGGGAGAACGACCCACATGGGAAGAAGAGCAGAGGATGGAAAAGGCACGATGATTCATCACCACAGACCCACAGCAGAATAATCCCTTCACACAGCTCTGGTTTTCTATGCTGCCATCTTATGATGACTCACTGCTGTGTACTGTTTGGGGAGGCTTACATTTCATCACCTCAAGAAAGGAATCTTTTCTCAGAGATGCCTTCTTGGGGGAGAAAGCTAATGTGCTCTGTGACATTCTCTGGTTGAAAACCTCTCATAGCGGACAGCACCACATTCATTTCCAAGGTTCTCCAAGGCCGGCCTTCTCTTAGAAGAAGTGTTCATTCCAGAAGGGTCTTCTTAGGGTAACCTAAGAATGCTAAGCAAATCATGCTGACTAACACTGGCTGACTCATATAATGTTAGTGGTTTGTACATAAAGGGGAATGCATTGCTTTGAATGGACTCCCTTGAGAATGTTTGTCAGTTATGCTTTTGACTTTCCAAAATGTTCCAGACTAATAGTCATCTCTTTCCGTAGTTAATATTGCACTGACCATTCAGGCTTCTGACACTGATTCTTAAACTAGCCAAATCAAGTAAAAACCATCTCAAATCTTGAGATATCATCTGTAGCCTAGAAATGTGTTGTTCAGAAGTGCTTCATCCCATTGTTTTGTTCCTTATGGTTGTATGACAAGGTATTTAAAGCTTCATGTTAGCTCTGTCAAAGTCTCTCTACTTTAAAGTATCACCAGAGTAACCCACTCCTCATAGTTTCCATGACTGCAACACTGTATCTTTCTAGTAAGGAACCAGTCGAGCATCATTTGGATATTTGACTTTTCTACCTACATGACTTACAATAGTACTGACTCCTCCCTTTTGTGTGGTGATACTTGAGAGGATGATACAGTATCTTCAAAAGCAATATTGTCAGAGTGGGGAGCAATATGTATCAGAGGTTAAGGTGTTCTCTGAGTAAGCATAGGTAAGGTAGTTTGGATTCCTAGCACCAGTGTAGAAGTTCATGTGTCATAGTGGCTCATATGTCTGGTCATACGTCTGTAACAACTGGCTGTAGGGAGACAGGAGGATTCAGTTACAGTGAATAGAGCTTAAGTGGCAAGCTCCAGGTTGCTGAGAGATCCTATCTTTAAAAAGTAAGATGGAGAGCAGCAAGGGAAATAACTAATGTTTACATCTGGCCTCTCCTCCCAGACTCACAGAAGGATTCAACCATAGACTAGTCTACACAAACATACAAAACATACAATGCACACATAGCACTTCTTAAAAATATAAAATAGCACAGATGGCATGCTTCTCAGGTGATGCCAGAGCAGCTGTGTCACCCCAGAATCCTGGCTTCTCTCCTCACACAACCAGCAGAAACAATTCCCTTAGAGAGAAGCACTACCTCTATTTGGACACAGAAAAGGGGATACAATACAATAAAATTGTTGGAGAGGAAGAGGAAGCTCAGAGTCTTTTTTAGGTTGAGGACATTCGTTTTATGAACAAGAGGACAATGGGTACTAGAAATATTGTTTTAGCTGTTGTGATGGTGTTATTCAAAAACCACTTTAGATACTATTGTATTTCAAGAGTGCTAGAACGGAAATCAATTAACTTACTGCAGAGGTAAAACTGAAGTTCATGAATGAGCATCTGATAGGATTTTATCATTTTCTGAAAATTCAGAGCATTATCAAACTTCTACTATGCCTACCTCTTCTGAGGACTGGGATATGATACTTATGGGGCGACAGTATTTGGAAAATGGTCTTATAAAATAGATGTTGTCAAAATGCACTAGTATGAAAGACACCGACCACATCAACACTTGGAAACTAATCCACAGTCCATTATGGCAACAGAATATATTCTTCACTCATATTTCTTGAAGTGGCCTTTTATTTCAGAGAACACTGGTAGCAATAGCAGAAAAAGACTGAATTATTGACTTGTTGCCATAGAGATATGGCACTCTAGTTTATTCCTGTGGACTGGTGCTTCAGGCTGGATATGTGTAGTTTTTGTTCATGGAAAATCAGCAATAACACAGTGGATTGTCTCAAACTACTGTAGCTTCTTATGTCATTCCTTCCTCATATGTTCTGTTAGAAACTAACATGAATAAAAATTATCCATAATTATTTATTGTTCTGACATGTATGGAAAGGTTGGTTGCACTGTATTTGCAGGTTACTTAGGGACAATATGTGCTTCTTGTGTAGTGTGGGTCTGACTTTTAAATGAATTTAATAGATTACAGAAGAGAATAGTGATAAATATATTTTAATAGATAAAATCCTGCCATAGGCTTATTCATGGACTTTAGTTTTACCTCTGCAGTGAATTAATGCAGTGCTGAACACATGTCCTGTGTCTGCTGATTCATGAAGACAATCTAAACCTCCATGATCCTTGTGAACTTACTAGAGGATCGAAACCAGTGAAGAGAGAGGCTTTGGGGTCTTCAAAACTGATGACTTTATAGAGGTGGTAGAAGTTCAAATCATTTCTGAAATATGGTTTTCAACCAACAGGCACTTTAGTTTTTAGAACAAGGAATATGAATTTTGTATCTGAGCTCCACATTTCTTTGCAAGTGGGGAGAACACACTGTATCACGGTGTATGACCACATCTGGTATATTTAAAGCAACCATTGCAGGAGTGGACAGAGAAGTGCTCTGCAGAAGACATCTATGCATGTGATTTCTCTAATGTTCTTAAAAGAACCACTACCGTCTAGAAATATCAGAATTTTCAAGGAAATCCCCAAGGTTTTGATTTGCTTGAAAGTCTTTTGGCTTATTGAATCATGTTATAAATGACCCATGAGGACAGAGAGGACCTTGGGGTTAGTCCAAATCCTTAAAAAGCAAAGGAAGGAAGGTGACCATTTTCAGAATTCTTTTGGATACAAATTTGTAAAAACACGAATATCCTGGTAAGCAGATGAAATGCATAGAACTGAGTGTCTCCTTGGTGACTTTGAAACAGCCATATTGCTACCAAATGGCCAAGGACACAATCACTGCAACTCAGCCCTAAAGAATAATGCTTCATTTATTCATTTTAGAACTACTTATTGTATTAATACTAGCTTTCAAGCTAGTGTTTAAAGTACAGGAGGACAAAGGCAATTGTAAAAATCCCTGTCTTTGTGGAACTTACAAAGCTGCAGTGTGGTCAGTGCAAAGCTTATGAGTTCTGTGCAGAAGAAGCATGTGTTTAGTAGAGGAGAGAATCTGAAATGGGAATGAGAAATGAGGCTGTGAAATTAAATGATGTCAGTGAGGCAAGCAACAGCTACTATGTCTCTTTTGAGTCAATATTGAAGCAGGAAAGGAAGTCCCCAGGCAGATAGAGAAGAGATTGTTCTACAGAACAATTACCCCCAAACAAAGACTTTTGAGAACATGCTAGGCTGTTCCAGGGACACGGTTGAAGACAGAGAGTAAAGCAAAATGAGAATGAAGAGGTTGGGGAAGAAGGCAGGAAAGTGGAGCCCATGGACTTTACAGAGCATCGTAAGGGACTGGACTTTTACTCTCGTTTACACATTGCATTGGAAGGTAGAGTGGACGAGCATTATGCTCGCATTTGATTGTCTTCTTCAGAGCATTGTAAGAGAAAAATTTTGAGAGGAATTAATACTGGAATTAAGAGAAGAAGTATAGAAATCTCTGTAAGAGATTACTTCCATAGAAGAAATTGTCATTTAACAGAGCCAGGCTAGCTTGGTAGACTATCATGGGCCCAGCCCAACACCAATAGGTTGTGACTAGAGAATTGTGATGTGTAGGAAACACTGAAGATTAAAGTTAGATTCTTGGGACCCATTCTATCAGGAATCTTGAAGGACCATACCGAGCAGCAAGGGACATACAACTTCCAGTTACTAGAGTGATTTCAGAGAGCAGGGCAATAGTCTTCTGAAATAAGAACAAACAGAATCACTGGAAGGTGGTAGTGGTGTCTACAGAAAGGCTGGGCAAAAAATCTGGCCATGTCCTTGGGCTATATCCAAGACAGCTCTAAGCATCAGGAAGCTCAGCTTAGTGTCATATTTAGTTGCATATGTGTGGATGTTTTAGAATAAATGGGAAGGGACTATGGCAAGAGAATATTTTGTAACATTGATAAGTAATTCCAGTTTCTGTACTGTATTGATTGATTTAGTAGTATTGATTGATTTAGAGAGATATAAATATTATAGTATCAATTTGATAAAGGAATGTTACACAGGTGTTCAATAGACTTTCTAAACCCTGAACTGAGAAGAATTCAGGGAAGTAGGGTTGTTCTATTGGCTTTCTGATGACAGGAGGCTTTGGGTGTGTGACAGGGAGAAAAGAAGCCAAAGCAAGAAAGGCCAAGCTGTGGGTGTCTGAGAAAGGAAGATCCCCAGCCCTGGTCGAGACCACCTGGGATGCACCACAGACCACAGGCGTCCGAGAAATTTTGGTGTACATGGTAGCAGAGGATTTGTGAGCTTCCCTTTGTACATAAAGCCCAAAAAGATGAGACTCCTGAGGGGAAAGGCTTGATTGCACTAAGCAAGAGTGTCTGAGAGAAAATTCTCTGCATTAGAGCACAAATCTGTGGAAGAACGAATGCATGTGTGTCTGCTGCGGAGCTGGGGAGACAGGCTGAGACAGAGAGAAAGATGAAAGATACAGATTCCATTAGAAGCTGTGTGGAGTCGCCTGCTAAGGGCTATGAGCCTGGCTAGGTCTTTCATATGAGGCTGACTTAGGAATGCTCATGCAACCCAAGGGAGAGAGTCATTGAGGTCAATGAAAGCTAGGGGGCAAAACAAAATGTGGAAATTAATGGTCTGATGACTCCCTAACTATTTAACTACCCCATTCTTACAGTCAGCACCTCCCCTATGCACAAATTAATTATGTGTGTGTGGAGGGTGATTTTTCCCATTCTTAGATTAAAGGGCTTGACCTAGATCTGCTTTTTAGGTATAATTTATGTTTGAATTAATATTTGAATTTTGAAATATATTTGTACAGCCCTCTGATATTTTAATCCTCAGGTTTAATAACTATGAAAATGGGAAATTTCCTTTCCTGGTGGTTTGCATCTACTCCACAGAAACCTGACCATGTCATACTACTAATAAGAAACAAACAGCAAATTATGTGGGCTGCTTTGGGCAGAGATTTCTTAGATTATAATTAGGACCTGGCTATTTTTTTTTCTTTTCTCATCAGTGCAAAAGACATTTGCCTCATGGGAAGAAAGTGTGACTGTGTTAAACACAAGGAGCAAGTGCAGGGGAAGACCGGGGCTAAGGAAGCATGAAGCCAGGGCATTGAGTGTTCTGGAAGAGAGAGGTGCTGAGTGCTCTGAATGAGGGAGGTGCTGAGTGTTCTGGATGAGGGAGGTGCTGAGTGCTCTGAATGAGGGAGGTGCTGAGTGCTCTGGATGAGGGAGGTTCTGAGTGCTCTGGATGAGGGAGGTGCTAAATATTCTGGAAGAGAGAGGTGCTCAGTATTCTGGATGAGGGAGGTGCTGAGTGTTCTGGATGAGGGAGGCACTGGCCTAGCAGGAATTAGATACTGAGTAGTGAGGAGGATAAGTGAGGGGATTTATGACCAATGCACCCCCTGTCTTGGATGCAACAGGAATCAAGTGCTATACTAAGACTTCTGTAGAATAGGGAGAAGTGACTCAAGGGTAGGGGAGAAGGATGTGAGAAAGACAGGGAGTCTCCACAACAGTCACCAAAAAGAGTTACGCCATCAGGAGGAAGCAAAACCTTACCAACCAGCTGAGATGACTCCTTTGAATGTCGCTAACATGAATTTGTGACAAGTTGGGGGAAACGCTGCCTTTCTTATCACTTTATTCATCTTTGGTTTCTCAGGCTGCAATTTAACTGCTCTGTGTCACATGCAGCAACTCTTGATGGACTTGATTTTGCTTTTTAAATACAATTTTCTTGTCCACAGGAACTTAAATATCTCATTATCGACTTTCATTTGTTAAAAGAGCACAGAATAAGCCTTAGCTACTTCTCATTTTTTAAGGAAAGTTTTTAATGTATAACATATTAATGGGGGCCAGTTTCATCTTTCACAAAACTATTTGGCATGTTATCTGGGAATGGATCTGAAGCAGGAAAGGAGACAGAAAGAATGGCGTTTAGAGTTGAGTAGATGCGATCCTGTCAGTTACACTCTTTCAGTAAAGAGCTATCATTACTATTTGGGGGAATTGTTTTTGAGACAGAGTTTCTCTGTATAATCCTTGCTGACCTGGAATTCACTCTGCAGACCAGGCTCATCTCAAACTCAGAGATTCACATGCCTCTACCTCTCAAATGCTGGGATTAAAAATGTGTGCCACCATCACCCAGGAATTACTTTTTTTTTTTTCAGTTTAACAACGGTTTGGTTCTAGGATGAGTTCTTGCATAGGAAAAGTTGAGACTAAGATGACCCTGGGAAGAAAGGGTCTTATACTGGGTGGCCTAGGTACCTCCCTGACATGTCAGAACTGGTCCCTTGGTATAAAAGGTAAATGCAGAAACAATAGTCACTGCATGGGGACAGAATGGCAGCTGAGTGCTCAGAGCCACAGCAGGTGTAATAATGAAAAGGAAATTTATGGTTTATGGAGTTTTCTCACAAGGAAAGCCTTTGTTAAAAAAGACAAATGAGAGAAAACAAAACAAAACAAACCAGAGTAGCCGAAGCCCCTTTCTGCTTACTGCTTTCTTTTCTTTTGTACTTCCATCTTGTCTCTGCTATATTCACATGGTCCACATGTATCATAGATTTCAATGCTTCATCTTATTTTCAAACTCACTTATGTTTATGTTCATGTGTGTAGGCATGGATCTGTATGTGTGTGCACATGTGTATGAAGCCAGAGGCTCTTGTTCCTTAGGCACTATCCACGTTGGCTTATGAGACAATATCTCTCAATCACCTAGAACTCTCCAATTTGGCTAGGCTGGCTAGCCAACCAGCACAAAGGTTTTCTCTCTCTTTCTCTCCCAGGTACTGGGGTTACAAGCTCACAGTATCACACCAAGATTGTTATGTGGACTTGGAAGATCAAACTCAGGGAAGGCACTTACTTTCTCTATCCTAGCCACATCTATACTTACTAATGATGGTCTATTGATCACATGAAGATGCCCAACTTTTTGTGTTGTAACAATGTGATTATGGAGAACTCTTGCTAGCAGGTTAAACTGGTTTTCTCTTTGGTCTAGTCCTGGCATGTAGCTCTTTGTTCTTCTCTGGATCATCGTTTAGAAAGAGTTAGCTTATCTTCATCCATAGTTTTAAGAATACAGAAACAGAGCTTTAATACCAATGGGAGCTCTCTTCTCAAATTCATAGACAGATAGGAAGAGTCCCTAGAAAGAGTCTTTTGCTTCTCTTCTCTGTTTTTACTTGCCCCTCTGCACACTTCCCTTGGCTCCCAAGTCTTAAGTTATGCAGCCTTTTATTACAGGCAAATAAATACTGCAGTCTTTAGTAACTCACCCAGAAGAGACCTTTAGTCTAGGAAACCCATTACTCTGCATAAAACTCACCGAAACCTCATCATGGAAGATTATAAGCTGCTAAGAGGTTGTCTGGGAACAAAAACAGTCTTCACTACAGCCTTGGTCAGTTTATGAAAAGAAGTTGAAAAACTACAAGAACACACCCTAATGTCTAAGAGGTGAATAAATTATCACCAGTCAGTTCTCCACAAGGGCAGGCTCTTAGCTTCTCTGGGATTCAATAAAAGCTGCATCATTTACTGGGCACAAGAATGATCTCCCCTGGACAATCTCCAGGTGAAATGGTTTATGATTGTGGGAAAGGCTCTTGCAGCATTGATACCTACTATCATTAAATCCAGGATAGGTTTATTTCCTGATGCCTTTACTTGGGCTATTTTAATTTTTTTTTCTGGAAATATGTTTAATTCATTTGTCTAAGTAAGAATGTGAAAACATTTGTGATATGGTAAGTGAAAGGAAAATAAATTTCAATCAACACCAGATCACAACTATTCAAAATTCATCATGACTTAGACAATTATTCAGAGGAGGCTTGCCAAGTACGATGGTTACAGAAGGCTTTCCTGTAACACTGATGAGGTGGCTCTTAATGTATGTGAGGGGGGAAAAATCATCTAATGTATTAGCAGTGTGATAGAGTTGATAAAATTAGACAATTTCCTTGTGATACTATATTTATAAAATAAATTCATAAAAGAACAACTATGTGATGTTATTACTGAAATCTTTTTCACAACTTCACCTAGTTTCAGCATATAATTTCCTGTTTTTCTTGTTGTTCAGTGAAGCCATGGTCATAGGTGAGTTTTACTACATATGTAGACTCCACATTGGCCAGTAGAAAGCCAAATTAAGACATTATGGGAAAATGTTTTAAAGAATTTTAGTTTTGAAAATGAAAAAAATTAACATTGGTATTTCCTGGAAGAGGAAGGAAGTGTTGAAGGAAGGCCAGAGCACAGGAAGGACAGGCTGCATATCAGGTTCTGCCCAGAGTGGGTTTCACCACAGAGTTTCAAATGAACTTCTGGATGCTTTATTGAAAAATGTGACCAGGGAATCCTCCTCTCCATTCCCCACTAATATTCCAACAGTCCAAGTTGCTCTTATATGATAGTAGATAAGGCACATATGTAAACTTTAATGAAACCTATTATTATGTTTTAAATAATGTGCTAATTAAAAACTTAAGTCATTGCTTAGAGTGACTCCTTTGAAGGCTTCCAACATGGCCTTTTCAATGGAAAAGTGAGCAGGTAAAGTAATGTCATTTTCCGTGTCTCCTTTGGAAGCACCTCCTTTACTCTGTCTTTTTGCTTTGTCCACTTGGTAAGCTCACCTTTTCATGAAGTTGTCTAAATTATTCTCACCAAGAACTTCCTTAAGGCCCCTCATCTTAAAAATATTCCCTGGTCAAACAGGTTAGCAATACCATGTTCCCGCCTTGCCAAAGGCTATAATTTATCACATGCCAGGCAAAGTCTTATTTTGTCCTAGCATCCACCTGGCAAAGAAGACAAAGTATGTATGTGAGTGAGGGATTTTTTTTTTTAATGTTAGCTTCAGCAGCTTGGAGCAATAAATATTGACTATGCAGAATTGTCTGAGGGTCAGGAATTCCAGAGATCCTTGACTGTGTGCTTGTGGCTGAGGTCCCTTTCGGTCAGCTTGGCTGCTGTCTCTGGTGCTCTGAACAAAACAGGAGGATCTGCTTGAAGTGTATCTGAGTACCTATTGGCAAGGCATCATTTCCTTGCTATGGGACCTCTCCAGAGTGCTGCTGATGCACTAATTTCCTGGAGTAAGTAGTCCAAGAACAATAGGAAAAGTACAAAAGACAATTGCCAGGAAGAAAGCCAGTGTATTTTCTACGGGAACCTCAGATTTGAGATACTACTTCTGCCTTATTCAGTGGTCCACACAGGCCAATCCTGTTACAGCAGAGAATAGGACTAAATAGCACTGTTACTACCAGCAAGAGAAGCCTCATTGCTTCCATCTTAAATGTAAGCTCAGGCTCAGCTTGTGAAGCTTCTTCCTCCTCAGCCCATGGAGCTATTGGAGAGTGGTGGAGCCTTTAGGATGTGAGGCTGACTAGAAGACGTTTGGTCACTGAGTGAGCCTGTGTGAACACAATGAGAACCTAGCACGATGCCACTCATTTCTCACCCTGGTGGTTGCTTGTTTATTTGAGACAGGGTTTCAATACGTAATCTAGGCTAGCTTCAAAATCATAATCCTCCTGCTTCACCTTCCTGATTTCTAGGATTACAGATGTATGCCCACATGCCTGGCCTCCATTATATTGTTTTACCATGTAACTTGTATAGAGCAATGTGCCCAAGCACCTACAGACTATAACATCTGAAGCATGCACCAAAATAAGTCTTCATCCCTATAAATTATAGAGAACATCAAAGTGAGAAGGTAAGAGGGTCTCACAGGGTGACTAAATTCTGTGTGGTACATAATATGAACAGGATCTTTTAAAAAACTGACATCAACTATCCCATTAAGGGACATCTTCTTTTAGCCAGATATTGGCAAATACAAATAATGTTTCTCTCAGCACTGTACATAAATTGTATATGAACACAAGCTATTAGTCACTTGGGTAAACACAAACAAGCAGGATGGTGACTTCGGAACCACACAGAGTATGTTTACTTCAGGCATTTTGTCACTTTAAGTGATTAGTATGAAAAGCTGAAGAACACATATTAGAGTCTGGCTGTTTCAGACAGGTAGGCGATATCCTTAAAATCAACCTACTAATAGCGTGCATGAGATTATTTTGTCATATTCAGAGACTCTTTAAATTCTTAATTGAAACAGCAGTTTCCAGAACAGTTGGCACTATATGCTATACTCTGAGGTATCACCATGAAGCCAGCACCCACAGTGTGGTAGACGTGTGGCAGAACCCTGCCTTCTTTCTTTTGAAACATGGAACTGGAGAAAATATGGTTATACCACACATCTCCAGAAATGTAGAAGTTCTGGGCCAAGAACTGAAACTCTTTGTTACCATGTGGTACTTGGTCACCTAATAAATGAGTTGAGTGGATTGGGAGATAAAGTATTTTAATTCCCTAACTGCTTGGGATGCCTGCCACTTCTTTTTAATCAAATAGCTCTAGTGGCAGAAGATTGTCCCCTATAGTTTTGGAGACACGCTGGCACATCCCAGAAGGCTGGAGAGGTAATTAGGCTGCCCTAGTTATTCTTTTGGATGATGAGTTTGATCATGAAAGTGGAAATTAAGAATTAAAGAAATAAGAAAATTGAGCCCCGTTACTTTCAAACAAGAGAACTTAAAGTTTAAAATACTAATAAAAAAAGAACTAGAAATATTTTATGCATGAGGAAGTAAAACCTATCAGACTATAAATAAGCGAATTTAGTAAAATCTTGAATTTAGCACTTACATATATATTGTTTATTTATATCTATAGTTTTCATAAGAAATATAGCTGTAAATGATTTTCTTATACTATATGATACATATTATATAGGGTATGTGTGTGTTTGTAGTAGTTCTAGATATGTCTTGAATTCAGTATTCTGGCAATTTATTCATTAGTGTACAAAAGTGATTTTTAGTCCTGCTCCATACTGCATTGGAAAGCTGGTGACTTGCCTATGGTTGGTGGCTACTCTCAGAATGTATGAACCCTATTTCAATCGGCCACCTCATCATAGCCAACATCACCTTTGGAGCCAATGTTGATGGAGAGAGTGCACTGTCTATAATTACAGTCCTCAGTTTACTCAGCTGTTGTACGTCCTGAATAGGCTCACTAACCTTTTATTATTTTCAACAAACCATACATATATTGACATTATATTTATTATTTTGTGCTATAGCCAGAGTAGGAGCTACTGCCCTAAGACTTTTAACCTAAGACAAATTAGGTCAAACAGGCACACTAGTATGGGGTAATTCAATTTACAATGCCATTAGCATTGTTTACACATTGCAAATAATCTCTTTAACAGTCATGACAGATATAAGTGAAGGACTTTTACATGATTAATTCTGTTAGTGACTGAAGACCCAGGTAGAACACTCATCCAACTCTACAAATAAATTTCTAGCTATTTTCTTCATTAGTTTTACTTCAACTTTGCCTCCTCAATAGTAGAAACCAGTTGGGTTAACTAGGGTTTCTTTTGTTAAAACATCTTGACCCAAAGCAACTTAGAGAGAAAAGATTTATTTTATCTTAGAGCGTCTAGTCTCCATCATCAAGGGAAGTTAGGGTAGGAATTCAAGGCAGAAACCTGGAGGCAAGAACTAATGCAGAGATCATGGAGGGATGCTGCTTACTGGCTTGCTCCCTTGGCTTGCTCTACCTGCTTTCTTTGAGTACTCATAACCAGGAGTACAGAGGTGGCACCACCCACAGTGAGCTGGTCCCTTCCACATTAATTATCAATCAAGAAAATGCCCCACATGCTTATTCACAGGACAATCTCATGAGGGGATTTTTTTAATTGAGATTCCCTCTTATCAAATGACTCTAGCTTGTGTCAACAATACACAAAACCAGCATACCAGAATCTAGCCCAATTCACTGTTAGCCAGAAATACTGCAGAGTCAGGGGCTTCTGTGGTTATTGCCATTTTCATATTACTTTTAAAAAATATTTCTTCAAATTTGGAGCTACTAACTACACCATAACAACCATTAAGATAACAACACCAGCTGTAGTCACAGGCACCACTGAAAAGTATTAGTTACAATTGTACTTTTACTGTTAACTTACCTAATGCTAGGACCTAGCATCACCATGTTATACACAGAACAAACTAACATTTCTTTCTTCAATCTACCTTGAGAAAGACCCACTGCTAGGTCAATCTTGATTTTTATCTTTTGGAACCTAGAAACAATGCACTATCATCTGATCCTGACTAGGAATGATCTTGCATAGTGTAACAACTATTCTTGAACCAAAGAGTCATTGGTTACATGGGGATAGTTTGGGTCATTGTATCAGTTGGTTTCTACTGCTTTCCTGTATGGGTCTACCATATTGTTACAGTGGCACATTCCTACTATCTGCATTCATAGGCATGGTCTTTGCCATTGCAGATTTCTTTCGCTGATTTTCACTCTTTTGTGGTCACACTCTATAAAAGCTAAACAAAAAAATTGTTTTACAATTATATTTGTAGGAGTCATTTTTTTACAACTTTTTCTGGTGATCCAGTAATTTCATATTCTCTTGCTAGTCCTAATATTCAGAGCTCTTAAAGTATCATCTTATTGACAAATTCATTTATTTCACTAAGAGTAGTACTAATTAGTACTAAGTAGTACTAATTCTTTACAACTTTAAATGTTTATGCTTTAAAATGGGATGTCTCAGTAGAACATGCAACCACAAATCTTAATTTTTTTTTTTATCTTTTAAAGTCTTTATTGATTGTCTTTAATTTGTAGGGCTCCAAATGTTGAGAATTTTCTGGTACATCTGAAATTCATTTTTGTTCAGCAATATGGGAACATTTGTGTGAGGATAATTCTTATTAGAAACATTATCTCTACCCAGCTCTCCTTAGATGTTACATACAATCTATTCTATTAGTTCAATTCCTCTATCCTTACATTAATACTGTCCTGTCTTAATTATCATAGCTAGCTTCATAGAAAATAGTTTCTCCTTCAACTAAAATTTTTATGTAAGTTTTAAGTCATCCTTTAAATATAAGAACGTTTACCAACACACATGAAGGGACTGAAAGATGCAAAGTATCATGTGATATAACATTACAACATGGCTGGTACACTGGCAACATAATATTTCCTGGTATCTGTGAGAGTTCCTGGGCTAGTAAACCCTATTTGATAACCATAAAATGGCTAGATTGTGATCACCCCTCAACTTTCAGCCTACAATATTCTAATGTGTTACTCCATTTTTTATCTTTCTGTCAAAGCAAATAGCACCCTGTTTATCCAATTATGTATCTGGGGCTGGGCTTATAGTTTCTTTTTAAAAAAAATTCTATATTTTATTTATTTACATTGCAGATTCCATCCCCTTCCCCATTCCCTTCACCCATTAATCCCCTATCCCATCCCTCCTCCTACTTTTTTGCCTTTTTAATGTTTAAATTACATGCAAATATTAAGGTCAGTTCTAGGTTGAGGAATACAATACAATAGATGCAAATAGTCCAGGAATAAGTAAAACAATAAACCCAGATAATCAAAGAACATGCACGACAATAGAGACCCGTGATCACTACTGTGATCACTATTTCTAAGGGATTATCAGGATGATCAAAATGCCTCAAGGTTTTATACCTTGTGGGATAAAGAATCAAAAAGAGAAATTATAATGTCTCTTGTATTTTTTTTAAAGGTGACCAGCTATTAGGACTCAATTGTGTACTGGTCTAGAAATCAATCCAATATTGGAAATAACAGTTTACGTTTAGAAGGCTGGATCAGGGCATTGACAGAAACATATTTAGAAGTTAGCTATAGTTCACTATGATGTTATGATAGCAAGAGATAAAGTTGGAACAGGATCTGGATTTCAAACAAGGGTTGGTGCATGTTTTAATTGTCAAGCTAAAATTGGTTTTGTCTTTTCTACAGTATTTATTGTAAGTTGCATTGACTGTATAATTTCCAATTGTGTTAGTGTGTTGAAACCTGGTATGTCTGTTACAGGAGTCTATCAACCAGCTTTTGTCTTACGTCCCTGAGTATTAGAAAACCTTGATTTTCTGAAAAAAGCTTGAAACTGCTGGAAGAAGTAAGTTAGGCTTTAAGCAGAAGCAAGAGGATATCAGGCTTGATTATTGCAGGTATAACAACTTTAATTTCATTAATTGCTAGCACCACTGCTTCTGCAATAGCATTGACACAGGGAGTTATGATAACTATTTTTGTTAACAATCTAGCAAAAAAAGTGTTACTAATGTATTTTGTATATAAAATTTATATAGGTATCTGGAACAATGGATGATGCTTTATTACCTATTCAAATTATCTGAAAGAGGTTCAAGGTTCAAGAGTTAGGAGTCATCCCAAGTATCATGGCAAATATCATTGGAATAGTGTTACTTCTAAAATTTATAATGATTGTCATTATAATTAGAAAAAAGTTTAAAGACACCTGTAGTATATTTGGCATAATTCTAACACCTCTCTGGGTGTGTTAACTTTGCATAGTGAGATTATGAATTTAAAGAGCACTGCTCTGTTGAGCTTTGATGCTGCAGATAATGCCAATAAAATTATCCATGGCCTGAGGTCAGTATTTCCATTTTGGTCAAATCTTGGGAATGGCATGATCCGGGAATAGCTTGATCAGGGAATAGCTTGATCAGGCTAGCCCTTGTTGTCCTGGGAATACTTTTATTCCTGCCCATTGTGATAAAGCTTGTCTCTAACTACATCAACAGGCTGGCAGCCAAAGTACATGACTTGAAACTGATAATGGACCCCCAGACAGAGTTTTTAATTCAACAGGCTTTCAAGCCAAGGATGGGTAAGATTCTGCACAGAGCCTTACCAACCTAAGACAGAACTGCATTGCTTATGATAATGCATATTCCACGATGGATTAGGAAGGCTTTCTTGTCATAACAACCTAAGACAGACTCAGTCTGATTTATGCAATAAAAAGTGGGAAATGTGGAGAACTTTTGGGGCTATCTGGCAGGAATCTGACATAGGCCAAGGACAAGGAAATGGACTGTAGGCAGGATTCTGACATTAAGCAGGAACAAAGAAGAAATTTCAGGCAGAAATCTAAATTCTAAACTAGAAAAAAGGAGAAATTTCAGGCAGGAACCTAAATCTTAAAGCTAGAACAAAGAAATAGGCTTCAGGCATGAAAATGACTTTGGACTAGCACAAGGAAGTAGGCCCCGATATTTTGATCATCCTGATAAGCCCTTAAATGATTTTATTTCTAGCCATGAGACATTCAAAGAACTTTCTCACAGAAAAACTTAAATTAGAAACAAGATTAAACTCTTATATTTGATTCCAAGTCAGTCCCATAAGCATCATTATTTTATCCACAAGTTATGCATTAGAAATAGTATTATGTAACTTGGTCAGAATTAATTATAGTTATAAATCATTTTAGTATTCTTGGATATGTCCATTCCAATTAGGATTTTAAGATTTAATATCATCTAGTAAAAATTTCCCAGACTTGCATGATAATATATTAATAAATGTACTTTGATAACTCTTTAGTGTGTTATGTTATTTTGTTGATATCAATAACAAAATCAACTTACAAAATACTACAGATATCTAATAGAGATGATGTTAGTGATTTTATTTGCTATTATTTGTAGTATATCTTATTTAAATTTTATACATGCATACAATGTATTACAATGTATTTTGATCATATTAATCCCCAAACTTCTTCCCTTACCTCGTCCAAGATCTATCACCTTTTTCTATCCCTTCCTAACTTGGGTTTCCTTTTTAATTATAGCCCACAGTCTCAAATCTGTGCTGCCTATATGCTTATGAGTGTGGAGCCATTCAGTGAAGACTGGAATATACTATATACCACACCTTTAAAGAAATTAACTCTATTTCTCCTAGTACCCATGAATTCTGTGTTTCTTAAATAGCAATGAAAGATCACGAAACTCCCTCTTTTTACATGCTAAAATGTTGACTGGCTTGGTCTTCTGCAGGTATTATATAGGCACCAACAGCTGCTTTGTGTTCATAATGTAGCTGTCTTATCACTTGCAGAAGATATTATTTAGAGGTCTTCCCTGACCTCTAGTTTTTACAGTCTTTCCTCTTCTGCAATGGTAACTGCAAATACCATGGGTGTGACCTAGATGACCCATTTGGTGTTGATCTTGACTTTTTTCAATTATGAGTGTTTGCATTGACAGTTACCTACCACACACACACAAAAATTTTTAATGAAGTCTTACAGTTGCACTGATTTATGAGTAGAGAGATACTTTTCTAAATTTAGACGGCAGTTTGATACTATGTCTAATCAACAAAATAATGAAAGAACGTTTACCTTTGGGATGTATGAGTTACTCAACTGTGGGTTCTTGGCCTAATTGGCAGTACCAGGCATTTGTTTTCTCCTTTAGAGAGAGGTTTAAGTCAATCAGAAATATGTTGGTTATTTTTAAAACATTTATACCACTAATGCATTCACAGACATGACATATCGAGCACAGAGTTCACAAAAAAATTGATTGCCCCCTAAAGCTTGATGGTAAGTCTCTTTTTGAAATTAGCTTTATCTAAATTGATTTTTTTCTGTGAATGTTATACATAATATATGAAATTAATAATTATTTATTAAACTGTAAAAACTTTAAACTATCAATAGTACTAAAGTCATGAGTATATAGAATATAATGATCTATTTATTTCTACACAATTCCTGTAACTGACCTTAATCCAGAAAAGCTAGAGCTGCTCAAAAATGAAGAATTAAGTAATAAAACCTATAGAGATTTCCATATATTTATCTTATTCAAAATAAGCATCTCTCCTGAGCTGTTTCATCACTGAGCCTAAAACCAAGTATAATTCCAGGACAATTACAGAAGCAGCTCTAATATTCCCAAGACTAGATCTGTGAAGTCAGAAATGCTCAGAAATTTAAAGATGTAACTCTAGCCTTATATAGGTTATACTTAAATTAATTCCAATCAAATAGTTTGAGATTAAATTACCATCAACAGTACAGTGATACTGTAAGCTTAACACCACTGACCTTTAAGTAATAATGAGTAAAAAGTTTCATAATTTCAGTCTGATCTATTGGTACTATTGTAATATTTGTAGCACTATTTACTTTATTCAATTAACAATCTTGAAGCATATTTATTCTAACCTGTCATCAAAGAATATCAGAGCATCAGAACACAAGTGCCAATGAGAATCAAAAAAGCTGAAAATTTCTTTTTCTATACCATGACCTCACTGATAATAGTACTAAATACAATTATTTTGATCACTTCATTTCCAAATATCATCTTTCCACCTTTTTTCACCTAAACAAAAATTGGTTAACCTTTATTCAATTATTGTGCCATTAATACTAAAACAAATAGCAGTAATAAAGGCCTGATTTCTTTTCTAATATTAACTTCCTTGGTTTTGCTTATTAGGTAAACAAACTTAATGTGATTGTTATCCTATTCATTTATGTCAACTTTCCAATTATCAATAAAGCTAGGTGTGGCTCTTCCAGTGTGAGCAGAAATAGTTATTAGCTTCTGACCAAAGTAAGAGCACCACCAGAGCATTTTCTGCTACAAGAAACACTCATTCCACTTTCCCCCATGTTACTTACTATTGAAGTCATTGGCTTTCTCTTTAATCCACAGCCCTGTTTGTGTGATTGCAAACCAATGCTATGGCAGACCACAAAGTTCTCATACTTCATCTGTACAGTCACATTAGTTCTGGCATCTATTAACGATTCATATTCCATAATCCCACCTATTATTTTTCTTTTCAATTTGCCTACCATCAACCCAAGTTGTTTTCATACTTCTGCTTAGCCTTTTAACTACATGACAGTAGTACTTCAAGACCTCCCTGAGTGACACCAATTATATTGTAGTCAATTCTTGTCTCCAAACACTTATAGCAACATTACCAGCCAGCAATGTTCATGATATCCAATTTGATAATATGATTCCAGTTTCATTCCATTGTTTTAATTTTATGAAGCCTTGTAGAACCTTATCAATATAACAATTAGGTTGGGATGTAACCCAAGAAGCTATATTTCAAGACTGAAAGTAGATTGGTCATTAAGCAAACCAAGGAGGAGAAAACCTCTCTGTCCTAGTTTGGTTTCTATTACTGTGATAAAAACCACGGGCAAAAGTAAAGTGGAGAGGAAAGGGCTTTGCTTACTCAGTCCTTCATTGTAGGAAGTCAGAACAAAAACTCACGTAGGAGCAGAGAGGCAGGAACCACTGAGAAATACTACTTACTGGCTTGCTCTCCTTGGCTTGTTCAGTTTGCTTTCTTATGTAGCCCAGGACCACCAGTCCAAGGTTGGCACCACCTACAGTGGGTGGAGCCTTCCCATGTCAATCATGAATGAAGAAAATTTCCCAAAGCTGTGCATATGAGCAATCTAATAAATGCATTTTCTCAAACAAGGTTTTATCTTCCCAGATAATCCTAGCCTTTGTGAAACTAACAAAAATCTAACTACTCTCTAGAAACCAATGTTATGAAAGAATTATTTTTATTTTATTAACAAGTTTCCTCTTTTAGACCTTGTCTGAGCCTTTTCTCATTGAAGCCTAGATCTAAATCAAGAATTAGGAAGCTCCTGAACCCCAGACATTAGTATTCTTGGTCTCAGGAGTGTCAATATCAGCATACACTATAGTGTACTAGAGAGCAATAGTAAACATATAAGGGCTTTTTATTATAATCTTATTATATGTTTCTATAATTACAATGAGTCTAGTTTTTCTGTATTAGTCAGAACAATTCATTTCTACCTAGGTTTGTTGCTCAGTAAGTCAACGACAATAAAAAAGATAATTAACTCTATACTGACAATAGCATGTTTCTGCTGCTGCTGCTTATTACCATTGCATCCTGTTATATTTATGAGATGAAAAGGCCATCAGAATGTGAATTTCATACCATTGGATCTGTCCACCTGCCATTTTCCATAAATGATTCTCTAATACCTAACATATTCCTGCTATTTAGTTTTTAAAAAAATCAGTGGTTAAGAGCACCAGCCATTCTTCCAGAGGACTGGGATTCAATTCCCTGCACCCATATGGTGGCTCTCAATCATATGGAACTTATCCCAAGACATTCCATGCCCTCTTCTGGCCTGTGCTGACAGAACTTTTCTACTCATAACAATTTAATTAATTAATTTACTGAGCAAGTCATGGAGAGCAAGCCAGTAAGCAGTGTTCCTCCTGATTGAGTTTCTGATACCACTGTCATGAGCATCTCAAATTAATGCTCACTCTAGCAACAATTTTAATCTTTATCCTAATATATATGGTGACTGGATTTAATTAAAACAGACCTCTTGGGCTGGCAGTGTTGCTATTTAAATTCTAAGGTGAGACACTTTTGTCCTCCCTATGCGATTACCACCGTTCCTTCATTTGCAAAGTTAGTGGGGTTAAGGAGGCATTCAGGCGCTCATACTTGAAGCTGAGCTCTGAGGAAAATATAGAAAGTGACTCTTCTCACTGCTGATCAAAGAGACAGACCAAGATAAAGAGCTCAGCAAGGTATGAGAATGAGGAGGGAGGGGTCTTTTCCCACCATTCCATAGTAACTATTGAGATTCTCTTTGGAAAATCATTGAGATGAGATTTCTACACTATTTTCCTAAGGCATGTCTTGGAGAAACAACTGTCGTCTCTACCTAAATAAAAAAATAAAGTGAATTATTTCAACTCATTAAATTTTAATATTTAATAACTCCCAATGTGTATTTGGTTTGTTTTAACAATATTATAGCTTATATAACATGCATAATAGGACAATATCAGTCACACCTATTAAGTTCTCTATGTTTAGAAGGCATAATATTACTTATTGTAGAAATTTTGTAACTTTAAATACTTACTTTTACTTATTCACCTCAACACCCATCATTTTATTAGATTTATAGCCTGCAAGGATTACAGCTATAATAATGGTATCTAGTACGCATGGCCTGGACAATGTGCACCATGTAAACTTTCCCAAATGTTATTATTATACTTGCATTTGCAACATGACAGTGTTAAAATTCATGCAAACTAATACAACTGTACAGTGTTCTATGAAAGAGTCTGGAAGATGTGTAAAAAGATGCAGATGGTAAAGCAACTGTACTTAGGGCAAGAAAAGACAAAGAATTCATTGAAAAATACTGCTCCCTTCTAACAATGAAACCCTGTTACTTTCCTTAATGGCCAGAGCAAGTCAGCACCCTTTTCCAAAGATTCAAATACCCCAAAATACTGATATGTGTCAGTATTAACCATCCTGAAAATTCCTAACGGTTGCATTTACCATCACATAGCAAATGCTATTTAATCTTTTCTTTCAAAAAAATCAACTGATCTCAGCTTTAATTATTACTAGATGAGGCAATCAAACAGAATGATTAAAAGCAGGACTTCCTATTCTGTATACTGAGTGGCCACTATATCTCCTGTAGCATTTAGTTATATCACAAAGACCACCAGCTCACTACACTTTTAACAATGTTCCACTAAATTCAAATACTGTCATATTCCTAGTCAAACAGGATGAAGTATTCACATTAAAATGTCTCTTATTGCCTTCACCAAACCACATATAGAAATGGGTTGTCCTCGCAGTCACAGTATAAAACTGAACATGATGGTATATTTGGAATAGATATAATTTTAAATCTACTCACAGGACATACAATGTACCCATCTTATATTATCCCCATGAAGAATACATGCAACAAATCATTTACAGGAGACAGAGACAAACAGTTAGGAAATGCCAGGAATGTATGCCTTCTACCTAAACACCATGAAGTTCCACAGCTCACAGTCCTGATTAGTGCCCATGGTCTCAAGTCATAAAGAGCTGTCTGCCTCAAAACTGCAACTAAAACTGAATTCATATACCTTGTGGGTAACAAACGTTACTCTCTTCAGTAACATGATAAATGTGGGCTAGCAAATCCAGCCTTCACCACATTATAGCTCATTTTCATGATTTAGTTTTACCCTTATGATGGCAGGATTTAATAGGCCAATTATAACCATGTACTACTTCTACATATTGATTGGAAGGCTATGAGGAAAACTTACATTTCACATTAATAATATTAACCTGTTCTGCATTTGGAAAATGATATTTCTCTGCCCACTCACATTGCTCCAATCTTATGTTGGAATATATATATATATATATATATATATATTCATATGTGTGTGTATAGATATATATGTTTATAATATATTTTTATGTTAATTATTATATTGATTCTAATAATAGAAACTTACAACTCATTCACTGGGACATGTGAAAGATACACTAATTCATGGCCCCATGTATTTCAATCTTCATTTTGAAGAGGTAAAAGTAATTTACTACTTTTAAGGGCAAAAACTTTGTGTAACTCCAAATAGAAGTAATTTATTTGCCACCTCTATCATATTTTCATTCCTAGTGATAATTTCACCAATTACTGTAATATTATTAAAGTGACAGTAATACTTTACTTTGTAAAATTCTTTATTTTCTGTTTTGTTGCCAGCGTCTTTCTCTCACACACACATATCTACAAACACACACGTGTGTGTGTGCATATAGATGTAGATGATGTTTATGTATATTATGTATATGTACATGTATGTATGTGTATATAAGTGCTACTAGCATAAATATTGAGTGTATATAAATATATAATTACTATATTATACATCATATTATATTATGACATATTATAAATATTATATATTATAAATATATTTAATTCAGAGTACTTATACCAGTAGCATTTCTCATATGTGACCAATCACTGAATTTCCAAAATGCTATAAATACTCCATTAGAAACACTATTTGATACTCAGAGCCACCCTAGAGTTAGCTCTAGCCAATTATTTCTTTCACCTGTTATGAGGTAAAGTATAGTGGCAATATCATTTGCTTCTGGATGATGGTGTTGATAAACATTTAAATATAGATGCATCATATAAATATAAATAAACATGTTTTTACAAAGCTATTTATGTCTAAATATAGATGTCCTCCAGGAAATTTTATTTAATTGTATTGGAGACCTTGGATATGTATTAATATTTCACAATTTCTTTTTTTTTGATTATATACAATTTATTTAATAAATTAATGTCATTCAAAATACAGTGCCAGAGCATTATGCAGTTGAACATGCCAGCCATGTTTGTCATGAGGCACCCGTGCTCATGTTACATTGGTGGCGCCCCACTACTGCTAGTGGTTCCTGGGATTAATGCCAGAGCAGCACTAGTGTCTGCTCTTCTGCACAGTGCAGACAATTCCTGTACGGTTCACCTTCCTAATCCTAGCCCCCCAAACATACACACATCAGGTTAAAAAAAGCACACCTATTAGATATGTACACACAATCACTCTACAGTAATGCTTGTTATTAAATTAAGATGTAATGACCTGGTTAGATTTCACAATTTCTTTCATTTTACTATTTTAATTTTTTACTTTTTGAGACTTATATAATTATATAATTTCCCCCTTCTCTTTCTTTCCTCCAAACACTCCCAAGTACCCACTCCTCTTCTCTTTCTCAAATTTATGCCCTTGTTTCTTTAATTGTTTACACACACACACACACACACACACACACACACACACACACACACACACAAGTTCCTCAATACAAACTATAACCTAGTCAGTCTGGATAATGTTACTTGTATATATATGATTTCAGAACTGACTATTTGGCATTGGCTAACCAATTGATGTGCTTTTTCCTGAGAAAGACTGCTTCTCATACTCAGCATTTGGCTACATTTCTTTGTCTAAGTTCCAGACCTTTTGAGTTTCTCCCTTTTATGTTAGCATGTATACTGGTGTTGTTTTTGTATCTGTCATGTTTAGGTCATTATGTGTATAAGTCTTCATGGGTGTAGCTTCTAATACTTCTAAAAAACCCAGTCTCAGCACAAACTTCCTGTTCCCCTGACTTTTACATCCCTTCTTCCACAATGATTTCTAAGCCTCCGGTGTGGGAAATGAATTGTAGATGTGTCTGTTGGGACTGGGCTTCATAATTCTGCATTTTGATTGGTGTGATGTTCTCTATGGTCTCTGTTGCAAAGAGACTTTTTGTTTTTTTGTTTGTTTGATTGTTTGTTTATGAGAGATGAGGACTGTAATGTGTGTGAGTATAATGACAAATATTTAGAATGTAGTCGCAGACTATCCTGCTTTAGTTAAGTGTCAACCATCCTTTGGAGAGTCACTATTTTTCAGGAGAATCAAAAAGGGTTTTTAGTGGGATTGCAATCACTTGGGATCTCCTACAAAATCCATCTTCTCTAGTCCTGCATAGTTGGGTATGTTTCTAGTCGGAGGCATAATTCCTTTTTCTTTTTCTTTTTTCTTTTTTTCTTTTTCTTTTTCTTTTTCTTTCCCCTTTCTTCC
>JANHMN010000001.1:21755692-21799463 GCA_030674055.1 Rhabdomys pumilio
CCTTTTCTTTCCTTTCCTTTCTTTTCCCTTTCTTCCTTTCTTCCTTCCTTTCTTTCTTTCTTTCTTTCTTTCTTTCTTTCTTTCTTTCTTTCTTTCTTTCTTTCTTTCTTTCTTTTTTGAGACACGATATTTTCTGTGTGTCTCTGGCTGTCCTGGAACTCACTCTGTAGACCAGGCTGGCCTCAAACTCAGAAATCCTCCTGCCTCTACTTCCCAAGTGCTGGGATTAAAGGTATGTGCCATCACTGCCCGGACATAATTTCATTTTTATTGAACAAGTGGATACATTTCCCTTTATAGTAGCATGAACAAAAATACAATTTTTAGGGATTATCCTAACCAAGGATGTGAAGGACTTTTTTTTTAAATGAAATTTTTTTTTTTTTTTTGGAAAACTTTGCTGTTAAGGTAGCAGTCCTCCATGACTTTGTGAGTTTGGAGCAAAATGAGGAACTCCTGTCTCAGCAGGACCTCCATGTCTCTGTTTCTGTCTGGAGAGTGTCTATGTCTGGGCAATGTTCCTGAACACAGATGATTGGCCTGGTGTGGTTAGTGACCTTGTACAGTGCTCTCTGCATGGCTACATAACTCAGCACACATGTCCACTCTGGCTTCCCAACCACATGATAATTAGGTCCTGTATTATAACCAATCAGCCCTTCCTGATCACTTGGTGCTGTGACCAATTAACCCTTCCCACCAGTACCCCTAAAAAGCCCTTATAGAACCTGTCCCTAAAAATAATAAAGTAGACTTGTCTTGCTGCTGCAGCCTCTGGAAGTCATTCCACCACATTCATGTGTGTCCAGACCCTGTTCTCTACGTCTGCTCTCTTTGTCCTCTAAGGCTAATGTCTAACAGTCTCAGAGGAAGGGTTTTGGCACAAGCTTTGGAGCTTTGAAGAAATAAACACAAAGAATGACACAAAGAAATGGAAAGACAATCCACACTCATGAATTGGTAGAATATTCTGTTAGCCCTCAAGATGTCACTCCTATTCCCCCCAATATGTCATCATGTTCCTCTTTGCCCTCCCTGACTCCTCTCTCACCCAAGTTCCTCTTTTCCTCTGCCCTCCGGTCCCCATGATTGCTCTCTTCTTACTTCCAAGTGGGATTGAGATGTCCTCTCTTGGGCCTTTTGGCTTGTTCACCTTTCTGAGTTCTGTGGACCGTATCCTGGGTATTCTGTACATTTTTGGCTAAAATCCACTTATTAGTGAGTACATGCCATGCATATCCTTTGGGTCTGAGTTACCTTACTCAGGATGATGTTTTCTAGTTCTGTCCATTTGCCTGCAAAATTTAGGAAGTCCTTGTTCTTAATTGCCAAGTAGTATTCCATTGTGTAAATGAACCACATTGTGTGTATCCATTCTTCTGCTGCAGCACACCTGGGTTGTTTCCAGTTTCTGGCTATCCCAAATAAGGAGGCTATGATCATAGTGGAATATGTGCCCCTTTGGCATGTTTGAGCATCTTTTGTATATATGCCCAAGAGTGGTATAGCTATAGCTGGGTCTTCAGGTAGATTTATTTCCAGTTTTCTAAAGAACCTCAAGATTGATTTCCAGAGTGGAAAAAAAAGTAAAAATAAAAAAAATAAAAAATGGGGTATAGAACTACAACCCTGAGATTCTACCATACACCAATCAGAATGGCTAAAATCAAAAACTCTGGTGACAGCACATGTTGCCAAGGATACGAAGAAAGAGGAACACTTCTCCTTTGCTGGTGGGATTGCAAACTGGTACAACCACTCTGGAAATCAGTCAATCCTCCTTTAAATTTTTATTGTGCAATAGGTTCTCACTAAGTTGCTTGGGTGGTTCTGAACTCACTCTGTCACTTTAAAAGGCTGTGAACATTGTGATCTTTTGTTCTGGCCTCAGACATCAAGGTACTGTGATATCAGACTGGCAGCACCATGCCTGGCTGTTTTGCTTATTTTAATCACCAACATCACTACTAAAGCTCCTCCAAAATTATGCTATTTTGTGCAAAAATTCTTATTGGAATCCTCTTAGGTTTTAGGAAGGCAATGGTGCTCACCCTAATAATGTAATTTGCAAGTTCGAATCCTCAGTATACTTATTTTCTAACCCTTAAGTCTCTGCCAACACTTTCTGCTGGTCTGCACCGTGTGCAAACCATTTACTCAACTGAAACATGCTCCTGCTTCTATTAGAATTCATTTGACTAGACATTTCTTCGGAAACAATTCTCATTTCAGACTCATTGCTGACAACTTATCTCCAAAGAGGACTTCTAGAATTATACTGCTTTCCCCCTCTCATTCTGTTTATACAGATTCCACTTCTCATTTTTGGAAGCAACCTCAATAACATTAAAGCCACTACCAAAATCTGACCAGCCACAACCAGCTATCAGCTCCCTTTCAGCTAACTTCATTATGACAAACTCTTGCTTCTCAAAAAACATGCCTCTCATTCATCATGTTGACGAATGTCAACAATAATCTTCATCCAATAACATCCACAACGGCAATAACCTGCATTGCAAATCATAAATAATGATGTCAGTAAAGCTAATTAAAAAATTCTAGAACCTTGGTGTATTCCTGAGTAGCTGTTGGTGTGGATATCTGACTACTACCAGTTGTCCTCTTGACAGATTAAGGTCACTATGAATGATAAAGACGAATAGAAGGATTACCATCAAGGGATGCTATAAACGATAAAGAAGAACCATCACAATTAACTAAGATTTTGTAGCTAACAACAGTAAGCTGTAAAATAATGTACAAAGGGTTTTGAAGAAAATCCTACCAAACCTACATAATAGAACAGTATTTCATAATTTCCACAGAGACTTTAACTGGGAATAATGACATGAAAAGTCACCATGGTGTATAACCAGTAGTCAACAATTCCACTTTTAAACAAAAATTAACAATCATTTGTTAATTGATCTACCAGACTGGCCAAACATTTGAGCATGATGAAAGCCTGGCTCTGTGGTGAGGAATCTGTCAGTCTTTCATTACATTCTGTGACTATCCATCACGTACAATAACTGCACTCCTCTCTGTTATCCAGTTTGTCAAGATGCATCAGATACTTCTATGTTAATAGAACACACATATTCTTTACCTGCCTGTTAACCCATAAAAGTTGAAGGTTATGTTTTGAATTGTATATTTTTTTCTAGAAATCTAATTAGAAACATTAGGATTAGCTTAGTACGCACTGATAGCCACAGCATTTCTGGCCTGTGTGTTACTGTGAGGGCAAATGGCTTTGTGAGTTCCAAAAGTAGTCACAAACTCACTGGCAGTCATTTCATTTGTCATCTCACTAATTTTATAGAGTGGTCTGTGGTGGGCATTGGATGACAAAACGCCTCACCTGTTTTCTCACCATACAATTTATCTTAGTTATTCATCCCTAGTTTATTCTGGTCTCCTGTCTCTCTGTGAGACAGGATGCAGTAATCCACACAGAGTCTTATTTGATTAGGGCAAAATCCTGGTTCATTTTTATTGTACAATTGAAGCTAACTGGGACATCTAGTTTCACTTCTAGTAAGTATCAAGTGCTATTCTCCCCTGACTTCTTATGACACAGAGACAATTCCATACCAGAAAACCCACTTGACATCCCATCTCAATCAAGTCAGACAGAAACTTTATTTGCCTATGAAAACTTAGGATCTATGCCTAATAAAAAAGAAGATATTTTGGCCCCTCAGTTTTAATCTTAACCATAGCTGTAATTTCAGTGGTTCATTTAGCTAAATAATGAAGTGTAGTATTGTGACCTTTCCACTAACTTTTTAAAATCCTAGTAACTGATCGTCATGCTCATATGAATCTGAATGTTAAGAGTAGGCAAACTTTTATTAATATTTAATCAATATTATCCATCCTGTATTGGCTTATTCTCATGCTAATGCAATTTATAAAGCTTAATGGAGGAGCTTCCTAAGTGAACAGTACTTGGAGCATACTAAACTACATTGGCTTTGGAAACCCCAAGATGGAGAACAGGCCTCTTTAGAGTACTGAATCAAGATGTATTTTGTTCTATCACTGCACATCACTGAAATTTTACATAAAATAACTTTTTTTTCAGAGAGAAATGGCCCTTTTAAAAGTACTATGTCAGTACTAAGAAAGTAGGTATAAACTTTTAACTCTGACATACATTGTCCTCCATGTGCCTTCCCCATTTATAATGTATAAGGACTGTGTAGGTTTGATTGAATATGTGTCTAAATTTTAAATTGTGCATTCAATATAATCCTGATGAATAAAGGCATCTACTAAATCATCTGAAGTATATAACACATTGATTGTTTACCCACTTAAATGAATTAATCATACAAATATCCAGAACATTCAATATTTTCTCCAACATAGGCTATACAGTTATCAATCATACACAGTATGTTAAATCAAGCAATCCTTTAACGTGTGCTAATAACCATCAATAGAGTTTTTTAACTATGAAGTTTTGAGAAATTAACAACCTTCTTATGAGGTTTATTGACCCTGGATCAATAAAATTTAGCAAGTTCTATAGTAACTCTTCTTCTTTCAGGGTAAGAATTTACGACTGCTCACTTCTTTCTCTTAGGTTAGATGCTTTGATTGATTGACCAATTTGCCTGTGATCACATGTAACTATGATATTATGTACTTGATAGATTTTTAAAAGGAATTCTGGAATCCAGCATGGCCAACAGCCATCATGCAGTTGTGCACATGGTAGTTGAGCCAGCTAAAGTCATCAAAGATATAGGCTGCAAGATTTGTGTCATTTTCCCAAAGCAACTAGGAGATAGATACCTTATACAGTAAGGAGTTCTGTGGTCATTTTTCAGGGGAGGTGTTGGCATAGAAGCTATTGGAGAAGGTATGTACTCTCATAGAGTAGAGAAAACATCATAAAACAGTAAAAGTTTCTACAAGGATTCCTGACTCTCAAACACACTTCTGACTATGTTGGGCCAACTTTCTTTCTGTGTCTGCTGATTCCCCTTGCTTGTATCTCATGATCAATTTTGTGATGTTCTAGACTCTCCATCCACTTTCCAATCTTGACACTCACTTTCCTTTTCTTTTACATGTGTTTTCCTTTATGACAACTCACCGAAGGTGTCTCTTATAACCAGAGTCACTAAAATATTATCCGAAACAAAATCCAGTTCTTCAATCATGAGCTATACAATTCCATACTATATGAAATTCACCATATCCTTTCTTTTTTTAAATTTTTTTATTGGATATTTTATTTACATTTCAGATACCAACCCCTTTCCCCATTTCCCCTCCCTAGAAAACCCCTATCCCGTGCCCCCTTTTCCATTTGGCTTTTATACAATTTTTTTAAATGTTAATCAAAGACTTTATAAGTATGGTAATGCTCAATCAGAAGTGTAACCTACTACCCAACCTAGTTATGTAAACTATCTTTGACTGGTGGAGACATGTGAACTTCTGCCTCCATGCCCCCTCTCTCTTTCTCTCTCTTTTTCTCTCTCATTACCTAGCTTCTCATCTACTTCATCTTCTCCTCTCCTTACTCCATCTTTTCCTCTCGGTGCTCCTTCCCCCTTAGCTCTTCCTACATATTACCCTTCCTGTTAAAATAAAACTTTTCTCACAGAATACAATTAGAGCATAATTATTCCTATTTGTACCAGTGAGGTACAAGATAGTCTTAATACCCAGTCCCTCCCACCATATCCTTTCTTACAGAACAACATCTTTTCATATCCAGATGCAAGAGAAAAGAGGTGAAACTATGAGTAAAAATATTAAGATTGCCTATTATTTAAATCTCTATTATCTCTGACATTGTTACCTAAATAGTATAAATTTTAATCAATAATGATGCTTTTAAACTACTCAAGCTCTATGGAGGTATAAATTCTTTGGCTATGTTACTAGGCTTACTTGACAGAAATAAGCTTTTCCAACAATTGATAGCAAATAGAGTTACAGGTACCTGATAATGTATTCCCACTTTGAATAATCATGTGTTATTACCTTAAAAGCATACAAAAGGAGGCAATTGAGAATGAAATGGTACATCTTTCTGTTGTCTGTTAAAATAATTCTCTTAAATTCTTCGCATTTATTCCATACATTTCATACATTTCATTTTCAATATACTTTACCCATATGTAATAACTAGTCTTCAAAAGCACAACAGGAAGTAGATGATAACTTTTGTCTCCCGATACAAGCAGGAGTATGAGAGATAGAAGATGTCTATCATGGTATGGAGAATTAGGGAAACCATTTGAGCAGGACTTTCTAGTGTTGTCTGAAAGACTGGGGTGGGGATGGATAGGAAGAGATTTTCTTTCTAAATAAGACATACTGAGTCAGGAAAGTAGGAATTTTCAGAGACAGTAATGAAAACATTTTGGACTCTTTTTTTTTTTTAATCTTTTCGCTGTATCTGTCATCACTTTAATTTCCCTTTACTAAGTGTGGGATAATTTTGTAGATTCATGGTAAAATATCTGAAGAGAGACACTAAAAATGCTGAGTTAAATTGTTTTTATCTCCTCATTTCTTGCTTTTTCTTTTTGTTTTTTCCTTCTCTTCTTTACTTTCTTTGTAGCCTCCCTTCATCACTCCCTCCCCCCCTCTATTCTTAATTTCTTTTCCAGACATGGGCAAATGCATTTTCTAGCTGGCCTCAAACTGACTATATTGATGACACTGATTTTAAACTCCTGATCCTTCTGCCTCTACCACCTAAGAGCAGAGATTACAGGTGTGTACCACCATACTCTACACAGTACTGGGGATCAAACCCAGGGTCTTGTGGATGCTTGTCAACCTTCAACCAATTAAGGTATAAGCCTTGCCTCATTTTCCAGTCTTAAACATTAAAGAGCATGGTTGGAAACTTCTCACTTCATTTTGAACTCATCAAATGGGAACACCTTAATCCAATTTAGGAATTCAGTTTGACATGACCGTAGAAATCTTGAATTGTAATCACCATGATGGTTCCTGAGTAGCCCTGGTCAGTTTTCTTTGCTTAGTTTTCTTAGGGAGTATAAATTAACAAACTTATTTGGATAAAACTTGGAGATTTAAGAACCAGAGCTTGATTCTATCATCACCTGGAAGCTAACTAAACCTTCTGTGATAGCCAGGTATAATATGGCTTACAGAGAGTCACTGTTGTCCTGAACATTTATAAGGAACTTGTAGCTGATTCAAATTTCCAGGATACATCTGGTTTTGTTACTTCTCAGGAAGATCTTTGTAAGTCCCAAAGAGAATGGTTCAACAAAACCTGGGCTTTCAAAGGTCTATTTTCTTGGTTTCATGGCTTCTTGAATTCAGTTCTTATGTACTAGGATATCTAGAATAACAGGTGATGCTGAAGCCTGGACTTTCATTGATATCTGGTAGAATTTACTTTATGTCATTTGAATTATCTCTTCATTTTAATCTTGCTCTCTCTCCAACTACCAGAACTGAATTTTCATTGTATAAGTGATCAGTTGGCAGGAATGGTTATTAACTTTTTGCTCAGGTGACTCACAATTGAGGATTGCTCTGAACATTCGTAATAGTTTTCACATATAATCAGGGTCGTCTTCTTAAGAAGCTCTATAACTTTACAAAGAAAGAACTGTGCATTTATTACAGCTTCTAATAAACTGGACAGCTCTGACCTTGTCTCTTCTGCAGCAGCCTCTCTGGTTTCTTCATCCTATTGCGAAAACAGGGAGGGCATCACTCCTCTGGTGTGGTTTGAATGTGAAGTCTTCAAAGAGCTCACATATAAGAACACTTGATCCCGAGCTAGTGGCGCTGTTTGAGAAGGCTGTGGGACCTTTAAGAAATGGATCCCCACTGAAGGGAATGGGTTACAGGAATCAGGCCTTGAGGCTTAATAACCTGGCCCCTCTTTCTCTTCATTCATGGCTTCCTGGGTGGCTATGCAATATCACCAGTAGCCTCCTTTTTTATGCTATCACGTCTCCCTTGCCTGCATCCTTGTCATTCTTCTGGAACTATAATCTAAAAGCAAATCATTCTTTCCTTAAGCTACTTATAAGAAGTTGTAATGAAGACCCCCTTCTTGCCCTCATTTAGGGTCTGTGTAGTTGTTTCTGTGTTGATTGTCTAGAAACTGTCTGGCTTTGGGGTGCTGTAAAAAAATCTCAAAAGTAATCTTGCATTTTTTTTTTAAATCTTGTTCCTTGACACAAAGTGCTAATAATATCATACTCAAATTTGTGTTTTGATATCTGAATAAGATGGACTCCTACTGTGTACATGCACGTTCCTCTTATCCTATCATGTTATGTCCTGGGAGTAGAAGCACAATCGTGGTTTTTCACCATTAATTCCACAGAATACTGCTACAAGATCAGTTAGCCAGTCTTCACTTGGGGTGAAGGTGGTGATCCCTATCGTCGTTGGAGACATTGACTAGATTTATAGTTAATCTTCACAGTGAAAATGCAAGTTCATCAGCTCTTTTTCCAATGCCTATGTTTTTTCTTTCAAGTTACTATTTGCATACATAACACAGTGAGTACATTAAAATTAGAGGTCCTTCTACCTTTCTTCCCTGATCTAACATCAGTAATAAATTCCTGATTTCCTTTAAAAAAATCTCTTGACCCAAAAGACTAATGGAGATGGTTATTGATGATTTTATTGATGATTACATATCAAAGTGTTCCTAGGTGAAACAATTTGGAACAGTGTTAAGACACTTGTGTTAAGGAGTTAATCAGATGTCTGCCTCTAGATATAAGGTTGTGTTCTGTCAATATGCTGGCATAAATTTATCATGTCCTGAAAATGTGAAATTATTGTGATAAGAATAGGACTATCAATTACCACAGTGTTCTAACTACACAACACATGGTATGTGGGCAAATGAGTAGCACAGACACATGTAAAAGTCAAGGATGTAATAGCAATGGATCTTTACTGTTCCCCTGAGTCTCTAGGGATGCCTTAGTTGGAAACACTCCGAGTAACGCAATGTGTCCTGCCCTTTCCTTGAAATGGCTGCTATTAGAGGCCCATTAGTGCCATGGGCACTTATCCTCTGCTCTCAAAGATGGCTCAGGAGAGATGTGCCAGAGTTCAATGAGTGCAGTCTGACTAGGCAGCATCTTCCAGCATGTTCAAGACTGTCAGTTGTGATATGACAGATTTAATATCCAGCAAGGTTTTAGTGTTTCAATGAGGCCTATTAAAGCATGGTCAGATTTGATGTGGACTTAGTTTCTAGGGTTTCCACTATAAGAATGGGAAGGAAACACAAATGATACCTACCAATCAGCAGTTGAAGAAGTTACTACTAACCCATCTACCACAGAGAAAGTCTTCTTGGCTGCTATTTTTCCCATTGGCGTTTTAATTATATAGTAGACATGAACATTAACTGAGATGAGGAAGATGCATTCAGATAGCTGGAGCCCAGTGTCGCTGTCCCCAAGGAATGTAAACATGGATATACACTTTCTATTTGGTAGTGCAAAAAAAAATTATTGGGCCATGTAAAAAATTATGCCATGGATATGTTCTATAATTTATAGGTTACAAACAAAACAAATTGCCTGAGTTGGTAGAGCATAGTATTTGCAGAGATGGTAATGGTAGCCGTGTTCTCCCTATTTTGCTTTAAAACAACCAGAAGGGAATACTTTTTAATAAACATTTTGTTTAGTAGTACTGACTAGTTATCTTTGTAAAGATACGTGCTTCATCAGCCAAAATAAAATAAATGAACAATGAAGTCAACATTAGATGCTTAGTCTGACTACTGCAAAACATAAGAAAGAATCGCTCTGGCTGAATGTTGGTCCTGGGTCATGAGGTCTATAGAGATTTAAAGGAACTTAAATTATGCACAGAGAAGAGATGATGGTGATGTCATCAGCTCAGAAACTGAACTGGAGCAGAGTTTGTCCACAGTTTGTCCACAGTTTCAATGTGAGAATGAGTAAGGATGAGTTGGTGCACACCAGAGTGGAGTCCAGAAATGTGGTGACAGAGAAGGAAAAGCAAAGCAAAGAGTTCAGGAAAACTGCAGGCATGCTCTGTGTTAGCTTCTGTCACTTAAGAGGTATGCTTATGTAGGTACAAAGTTGGCATAAACACACAGAGGAACTTCTTGGTGTATACTACACACACACACACACACACACACACACACACAGAGAGAGAGAGAGAGAGAGAGAGAGAGAGAGAGAGAGAGCGAGAGAGAGAGAGACATGGACACCACATCACAACACATCACATCACAAGATAAATTGAATAATAAAAATAAAGTTCCCTTCTAATCCAAGATCCACTGCAGTTGATGAATTAAATACTTTTTAAAAAAATGTATGTGGACATAGATTTTTTTCTTTTATTAGACCATGTGATAAAACTACTCTGAAATAGATGTTTTTGTACTGTGGACAGTCTTTCAATTCTGGAATAAGCAACTTTATCAGAACACTTTCTGCATTTTATATACAGTTCTGAGTTTGTTTTGTTCATATGATTATAATATTAGTCTGTAACTTTTCTTATACTTTTAAAATACTTTTTCTTATACTTTTTTTTTCTGTATACTTTTCTCCAGTGTGGGTATACCCAGTCTTGTGGATCATCAGCCAATATAGTCCATGAGAGACTTCAAACAGGGGATTCAGAAGCCCTGTGAGTAACTATGGTGAAAGACCACACAGGAGACAGCTGTCAGTAAGCAGATCAACTTTACTTAGGGTGATTGAAGGCCTATAGAGTTTTGGGGGACTGAGGGTCAAGATATCTAGGATGGGCAAAGCTCATTGGCTGGGGGCTTAGGGTACCTGGAATGCACTCTTACCATGGGGAAGTGTTTCAGGAATCTTAGGTGCTGGCTAACAGGTTTTGTGAAGAGAAAGGAAATTGGTCCTATAAACTAAGTCTATATGGCACTCCTCAGGTAGAGGTGAATATGGGGACTTTGAACTCCCCAGACAAGTCAGAGAAGGAGAAACTCTGCTAATGAAAGGGCTCTTCCAATACACTCCGAACCCTGAAAGGCTGTCTGGTCCATTTGATGGTAGACATCAACCTTAATTAACAGTTTCCCCACACTCCGTGGATTTTATTTATTCATGTTTGTATATGTTTGTAACATATGTAAGTACTTATGCTTATGTATATGTAATACAAGCCCAAAAGCATATGTGCATGAAGGCTGGAGACTGATGCCAAGTGTCTTTCTCTACCACTTTACACTTTGGAGTTCTAGGTAAGATCTTTTTTTGAACCCAGAAATCACAGATTAGCTTGAGTACTGGCCATACCTCTTTGTACCCAAGCCATGAGGTTAGGGATGTGTAAGCCTCTGTGCCTGGCATGCTTTTACATGGCTGCTAGGGATCCCAACTCTAGTCCTCATGTTTATGGGGTGGGTATTTGATAACTGAGCCATCTCCCTAACCAGTGTGTTATACTGTTTGGATAAAGCTTTTTGCCTAAATAGACAAGTGTGATGATTTCCTTTCCTTCAAATTTGAAGAATAATTTGGAACTATAATTTTCTTGAATGTGTGAGGGAATATATTTATAAAGGTCATTTGAGCCCACTGCTTCTTTTACAAAAGCATTCTAAAATATTGATTGAGAATCTTTAAAGGTTATGTTATTATTCAGAATTTCTCTTTACTTTTTGCTACTTTATAAGGTAACCATTTTTTAGGCATCTGTCTATCTTTTGTTTGTTTTCAAATCACCTCACTATAATACTTTTATTTTTAATCTTTACCACCTTTGTAATGTCTTTAGTTTATTTACATGTTGGTATCACTAATGTCATCCTCCAAAATGCTTACTCATTTCTTTCCCTGTGAAATGTGAGCTTTCATATTTTGGAAAGCACTTCATGCCTTCCTTTGGTACATACAAATTGCCAATATCTCTGTTCAGTGGGTAGATCCAATTTCCTTCTTTTTCAAGAATAAGTCTATCTTGCCCAACAGTGTTTATGAGGAGGGTTCCATCTCCCTTTGTATGCTCTTTATACCTTTGCTAATAATTGTATATGTATGGGTTTATCTTTGGTCTGTTTTGTTATGTGGGCTTATGGATGTCTTTTAAGGAGTGGGATTGTGCTGTTTTAATTATTATAGCTTGGGCACACAGTTTGAAACCAAGCAATGCGATGATTCCAACTTCATCGTTTTGCTCACAACCACCTTGACTATCATTTCACCCTCCCACTGATTCCACATGGATTTTAGAATTTCTATGAACTCATTCACAGAAATGGATAGAATTCATGGAATGGATGAAATTTCTAGAATACATTCGTGTAGGAAAAAACATTTGAATAAGAATTTTACTGAATCTAAGAATTGCTTTAAGTAATCCATTTATTTCTATCTTTAGTTTCTTTTATCACTCCTTGATGATATTCAATATACTTGAATATTTGATAGTATTCAATTTATTTCCTTAGTTAAATTTTTCCTAAATATTTTGTTTTCTATAACTATTGCAAGTAGATCTTTTTCATTTTTATTTGACTAGTACATTGTTAGTATATTTAAATATTAACTAATTTTGCACATTGTATTTTGTCCTGTGGTTTTACTGCATGCATCAATTATTTATTAATAATATTTGGTAGAGTTTGTGGGATGCTATTATGTGCTATTGCTCCATCAGTAAAGAGAAATAATTTAACTACTTCCTATCTTCTGCTTTTACTTCTATCTTGCCTAATTGGTCTGATACGGGTATCCAATACTGAGATGAGTGTGAGAATTCTACTCTATATTTTAGAGGAAAACCTTGAAATATTCCTTGAAATATTTTACCATTGAATCAAATAATAGACAGAGGCAAATCACATGTAGTCTTTTCTATGCTAAAGTATATTCCTTCTATACCCAGTAAGTGAAAAACTGGTCAGATTTTTTAAATGAAAAGATGTTGAATATTTTAAAATTCTTTTCTGAATCTCATGGGTTTACAAGATGGCCTTCTTTCTTAATTTTGTTAATGTGTGGTACCACATTTACTTATTTGCATATATTGAGGCAGGCTTTTACCTCAGTATTAAAATTTTTATGATCGTGGTCAATGAACTTTTCAATCTGTTGCTGAATGAAGACTTTTACATATATGTTCATCAAGAATATTCTTGTGCATTTTTCTTTCCTAGTAATATGTTTGTCTGATTTTGCTATTAAGAATTCCAGTCTTGCCAGTGTGAATCATTTTTCTTTATATATGATATCAATTGACATTAGTTATTTGAATGGCAAGTGTAGCACCATCTCCACGTTATCAAGTCCTGGTTTTTTCTTTGAAGGTAAACATTCTTTCATTTCAGATTAAATATTGTTTCTTATTATTTGTCTATTTGTATTTTCTTTTCTTTCATTATTCAGTTTTGGTTTTCTGGGAATTTAGAAGGTTTGGATTAAGTGTATGATGACTACAGAGACGAATTGTGTTTAATGTTTACATGCTACTTAGAATTCTTTGTATATTTGAGACACCTTGTCATATTTGTTAGTATGCTTTTAGTTATGGTGGGTCATGGAGGCATTATAATTTCAGGTCTACAATTACTACATGACAACTAACTTCCACTTTTAAAAAAATTAAAGAAAAATTAACTTTTCAACCACTGTAAGCCATCATCTTGAACAACTAGAATTCAATATCTACAGATAAATTTCCTCTGAGTTATCTTGACAGGCAATTTTTTTCTAAAATAAGCATGTGTGAGGAATCGAGTGTATGTATGTGTACCACATTGATGTAGTTTGGCAAGACCAGAAGAGTGGAAGGGATCCCTGGAATTTGAACTACAGACAGATGTGAATCTCCTGATGTAGGGGCTGGGAATGGAACCCAGGTACTCTGCAAAAGCAGCCAGTGGGCTTAACTGCTGAGTGGCTCCCCATCCTTCTCCCTACCTAATTTTTTTCCTTTGCCTTTTTATTATGTCACAGAGATGGCAGTTATTGGCGCTCCTAGAGTTGATGGGTAGGTCCTCAACAAAGCAACATTCTACTTTACTCCAGATATCCTTGTTAGACTTAGAGCTTACTTCCTATCCAGACTGATGGTTCTTTTTCATGTTTTGCAATTGAGAAGAACCTTTATATATCTATATAAATATGTGAATAAGGTGGCTGGGAATGCTGAGGGTTCCTCCAGGGGGAAGTTAGGCACTGCATCTGTGGCTACAGCTCATTAAAGGCCTTCTCCACGGTTCCTCAAGGCTCCACCCCAATGACACGAGAAAGTCCTTGGGTTTCCAAAATGGCTTTATTGGCATGATGGATGATGGTTGATTCTTGATGTGCACCACCCCCCAAACTCAGGGCAGACCTGAGTTAAATAGGGAGGGAGGGGGGGTAGGGGCTGGGGAAGAATGCTTAATTGATTCTGCCCTCTGGCCTTCAGGCATCTCATTAGTATGTAAATCTCTCTAGGGCCTAAGGCCTGTTCCTCATGACTGATGGCCCTCTACCTGTGCTCTTTGGGTGGGGCTGCATTGCCCTGAAAGTGACTGAACAGTGCAGGTCAATAGAGTTCCACATCATGTGTTAGGAGCCTGCTGAATAGATGCCCATCCCTTACAGGTAATGGACACCTGTTGGGTCTCCGGGCTTTCTAGCCAGTGCTTCGACCAAAACCAAGACCCCTTTCACAGCCCTACATAATGGAGTATTCAGGACTTGCTATGGTGGAAGAACTAGGTTCTGATGCCAAGTAACTTCAATTGCTGTTGCTTATGTTCTTATGCTTGCCTTTTGCCATCTGGTTATCTCTAGTGCTACATGTACTCACTGTCTCTGGTTTAAAACCATTTAAATACAGGTCTGTTGTATTTTACTGTATCTTTGGATTTGTTTCATAGAATTTGATGTCTTCTGGAAGCCATCTGTGGGTTTGGGTTTTAAAATCAACAGCACAAGATAAAAATCTATTGGAGGCAAAAGATGAGTTAGCAGAAGTAATTCAATAAATGTGTTCAAGACCTATAAAATATTTTAAGAATAGTTGGAAAGATATTTTAAATGTACAGTTTAGTAATATCCCTTAAACTCTGCATTTTGTATGTTTTTAGAAATGCCAGCACACTGACTGACTACGTGGTACTTGTTAGTGTTACAGACATTCACCAGTGCTAATCTCTTGTCTCCTGGCACTGCTAAACTTTACTTCCTGTTATGATTGTTAATTTCCAATGTCAACTTGATTCAATTTGGAAATGCCCAGGGTAATCAAGGAGATGCATTTGGGGTTTTTTGTATTATGGTATTTTCAGAATGGATCAATGTGGAAGGAAACCCTACCTTAAATGTGGGTGACACTATCCCCTGGGCTTCTTGACTGAGTAAAAAGGAGAAAAGGAGACTGCCAGCTAAGCATTGACTTGACTCATTCTCTGTTGCCTGGTCAGGATATGCACCAAGCTGCACCTACCACCAAACCTGTTCTGGAGGGTGATGATGACAAAGACGATGAGTACTAATAAAAGCAAAAGCAGCAAGCATGCTCATCTGAGAAGGAAGGCTGTGGAGGTAGACAACACTGCTTTTAATTCAACCCACTTCATATTTATGTAGCCATGCCCACTCAGAGAGAAGGTTTTCTGTTAACCCTTTCTAGAAATTACTCTACAGATCCACTCACAGGCAGGTCTATCAGTTGATTCTCATCAACTTGACAATCAAAACTAACCATCCCAAGAGGTGTGTGGGGAACAAGAGGATTTCATTGTCACAGGCACAGTAGACTTTTCGTTTTACTTTCTTTTGATTGGGTCACACATGGTTGCTCGGCTGCTCACCATCTGAATTCCTAACTCATGTTGGGATCTTCTTCACCCTCCCTGTTTTTCCTAAAAGAACTACTTAGAGGTTTGACACAGAACTGTCTGGGTCATCCAATGACTGGCACCTCACGTTGGAATAAGAGGGCTGTCTGCAGACCATGGGTACTATTCTCCAGCTCTATCTTCTCTATTCTGTTTGCCACATGATCTTCCAGTCTAGTTCTCTAGCCAGGAAAATAGTTTTTGAAGGTCACATTGTCAATAATTCATATTATCCTTAAATTGATCAGTCAGTTTCTGTCTCTAATTATGAACATTCTCTGACATACTTTGCCACTCAGAATCTCTGTCAGTTCTACACCAGTGTTATACTGAGAGTTTGTCACGCTGGTACAGAGAGAATACAGCTTTGACTTGTGCAGTTCTGTGCCTGATAGCACATATGCTATGCTCCTGTTTTTTAGTTACTCATCGCATGGATGTTTTATTAGTCAGGGTTTCCTAGAGTAAAAGAACTCATAGAATATATATATAATGTTTATATATTATATACAAATATGTATGATATTTATATAGTATATAATAATATAGTATATAGAATACAGAATATATATGAATTCTAATAAAAAATTCCTATTTTTGTTAGACTGACTTACTGGCTATGCTCCAGTTAATCCATCAATGGCTATCTATGTACAGAAGATTCAAAAATCCAGTAAATGTTATGTCCATGAGGTGGGTGTCTCAGTTGAACTTTAGTATACACCAGAATCCTGAAGCAATAGGCTATAATACCAACGAAGTAGACTTACTAGCAAGCAAACTTTCTTCTTCCATATCCTTTATTTAGGCTTCTAACAGATGGTGTGGTCCAAATTAGAGGTGCATCTTCCCACCTCAAAAGTCTGGAGTAAAGGTGCCTCTTCCCACCTTGAATATCCAGATTAGAAATGGATCTTCCCACTTCAAACGATCCAATTAAGCAGAAAGTCCCTACTAGGTGTACCCAGCCATTTTTGAGTTTTAGTTAATTCTAGATATGGTCAAGATGACAGTCAAGAATAGTCATCACAGATGTCTAATATCACACACTCAGACATACATACACACAAACATAAAATATAATAACATATAATAGCATGTAATCACAAGACTTGTGAAGGATGCATGGGTTATGAATGGAGCAAATGCTCTACATTGTTCACGTGTGTATAGGTACATAAGTGTATGTTCTTCAATGTTAAAGTTGTATAGTGTCTCTATTAAATGACTATGTGATATAGAACTTCGTATATAAATCTCTTAGAAAACAGTGAAGATTGGGAGAAAACTCACTGAGAACAGAAGCTCTGAATTAGATGATGGTCTATTTATAAAAATTTGTATGAACCTTAATCAGAGTAGAGCTTCTGGGACTTTACATTGATTTGAGTTCCAAGTTTGTGTTACCAGGACAATATGCGTGTAGAAAAATCACCATATGTAAAAGGATGCAATTACATCCCACAAATATTTAGTATTATCCATTACACAGAAGGTACTCTTCTCAGCACTATAGTAGTGAGAGGGGAGTGATCGCTGTCCTCAAGCAGCACGATGTTCAATTGTACAAGCCATTGGCCTTGTATAAGCCAGGTACAACTTAGTGGAAATACAAATGAACACAGAGTAGCACTTCTCTCATCATTCAGTCTGAACAGCGTCCTCCCTATGTCCCACTTAGACCTTTGCTTGCAGAAGGAAATTTCCTAACTTTTAACCTAGCTTTAAACCAGTCTCACAAAATAATTATTAAAATTTTGGATGTATTAAACACAGATTTTCCTGATGTAACTTGAGATCTTATATATTTGTGCTGGCTAGTTTTTATTATGCCAACTTGATAAACAAATTAGAGGTATCTGAAAGAAGAGATCCTTAATTGAAAAAAATGCCTCCATAAAATCTGGCTTTGAGGCATCTTCTTCATTTGTAATTGATATGGGGAGGGCCCAGCCCATGGTGGGTAGTGCTATCCCTGGCATGATGGCTCTTGGTCCTATAAGAAAGCAAGCTGAGCAAGCCATGAGAAGTAAGCCAGTAGGGAGCACCCCTTTGTGGCTTCTGAATCAGCTTCTGCCTCCAGAATCCTGCTCTGTTTGAGTTCCTGTCCTGTTTCACTTCAATGATGAATGCTGCTATGAAAGTTATACACTGAATAAACCCTTTCATCCTCAGTTGTTTTTTGACCATGGTGTTGTGTTGCAGCAATAGATACCCTCAAACAGTACCCATATAAAGAAGCCTGTAACTTTCCCAGGAGAAACCCACACTTGTCCTCTTGGGTGTGTTTCACTCTCACAGAGAGTCTTTCTTTTTTTCTTTTAGTAAACCCAACTTTGCTTCATACTGTCTCTCCCTGAAATTCATTTCTTCATCACAGCCATAAATCCCTGTTTTTCATGATGGAGGTCCCCAAGAACAAAGGGAAATTTTTAAAGCTTCTTTGGACACAAGACAGAACTCTATCTCTGGGTCTATTGGTGTGATACACTGAAAATGCATTGTTTCTCTTGTACCTGGTAAATTTCTTGTCATCCTTCATATAGCAGTGAGAGGAAACCTTCCTACCTGTCCAGTGCAGTGAGAGGAAACCTTCCTACTTGTCCAGTGTACCCTATAAATTTTATCCATAGCACTTTATACTCTCCATTTGTTTCTGTAGATTATTTTCTTTTCCTTTTCATACATAGTCTTGCATGTCATTATATGTTCCCTACACTACAACAATGTCCAGTTTTCAGTGTTCAAATAGCTTTTGATCAAGGGATGAAGGTAAAAGATAGCCAAATAGGGTGTAATGAGTGCTGCATTTGGGTTAAGTTCTGGGAGCAGTGGTTTCACATAGTCAGGTCATATAAACCTAAAGTTTAGGGTATGCCAACACAGGTTCAAGCTATGTTTAACTCAATGGGACCATAGTGACTTAAAGAGAGAACACGGTAGTTCTAGTAAAGGAAAACATTCAGAAAGTCCAGAAAGATACTCAGAACTTCTGAAAGTGGCACAGACCTGCCATATCCTGTCTCCTAAGGGTATGGCTTTGAGTACAAAGTCATTAGAAGCAGCAGAAGATGTCCCTATCCATCACAGAGACACATTCAATCCTGGAAAGGCATAACAAAATTACATAACATCCCCTAGAAAAGTGCCCATGGCTCTCTCTGTGATAGCAGGGTTTTTATTCTCTCTCTCTCATCTCTTTACCCTACAAGAAGGCAGAGACAAATAGCCTGAGCTGTGGCTGGCTAGCAAAGGTGCAACTTGGCCAGTTCTCTGCCTCGTGAGAGCCTTATAACTGCTTCTTTTGCTTGGGAAAGCATGATGACTAATTTCACACAGTATTGATCCTTCAGTTTTCCCATGATTTCATGGCCAGTTATGAAGCCTCGGTTATTCAGGCCACACATGAATGATGGTTGCTCTTGGACACCTTTCATTCTTTACTTCGAATGGGGATTCTGGGATTCTTCTTCAGTTTGGTTTATGTATTTATGTATTGGGGCACCACTTCTGAGTTCTAGGGTCACAGGTGTACACCACCATACTCAGCTTATGCATTGCTGGGGAATAAACCTAGGACTTTCTATATGTGAGGCAAACATTCTACTAACCTTTATCAGTGCTTATGGGTCACATTTTAATAGAGACATTTCATTTTTGGTGTCACATGTAATCTACTATGTGGGATATGTGGTACTCAGAGTGTGATTTTTATTTGAATAGACACCTCAGATCTTCCTATAAACTTGTTAACCACAATCCATGTCCCTGTGGCTTGTAAGTAAACATGTTATAGTCTCAGACTGTGCTGACAGTGATTTTGAGAAGAAAAAAAGGCAGCTGGACTTTCATCGTGGGTAAGCAAGTTCTTTACCTATTTGGTTCTGAAGTTCACCAGTTTGCTCTCTATGTGTGCAATTACTTCAGCATATTCCATATTGTCTTGAAGTTCACAATGTGTGTTCTATGTATACATTGATAATTTTGTCTTATTCTGTATTCAGGCACCATTTGGGTGATAGCCTGAGTGTCAAAGAGACCTAAAATCTTACTATCTGTGTAATCTTTGCAAAAACTGAGCAACTAGGAGCTTCACTTGCCTTGCCTGCAACAGAAACTATCAAGCCTAACTGTGGGTGTTATATTAAATGATATTAATTTAAAAGCACTGCCTCTCATACATAGAGGGCGTATAGTTAACTTGGTGCTTTATTTATCTTAGTTATTATTAACATTGATTAATTTATATAATTTATATTTATGTAGAGTTTACTAATATGAACATTAATTTGTGTCAAAATTTTTGATAAGTTCACCATGGAATACATTTCCAGACTTTCTCATGTGGTGTAAAGTTCCTTAGGCTTAATGCAGAAACCTCATAGTTTAAAAATAGATCCAAAAAAGTTTCAATGTTGTTGAAGTTCTGCTGCATTGGATATTATACGTAGACTTAACTTCTTACACTTTAGTGGACACAGTTTCTAGAAACCACTCCAAGATCTTTAGAAATAAAATGCTCAACCCTCGTGCCAGCATGAACATGTTTTGAGTATTCCAGAGACTCTTCAAGGAAACTATACAGCTATCACAGCTGCTTGTTCCATCTTCTGAAGGCACGACTTCAGTCAACACTGTTTGAAGCTGTTTAAAGTAGTCTCTTTGCTCTCCTGTGCTTCTGTGAACTGTACATGAACCCAACACCACCTAAGCTGAAGAGGAAAACTTCACTAGAAAGGAGGGCTTCACTAGGAGGGAGGATTTCACTGAGTAGCAAGGCAGAGGGACTGTTGTGTCTGATGCCAAAGAACAGAACTTCTGATTGGTGTATTCACAAGCCTCCATGGCTTCAATTGTTGATAAAGAGTCAAGGCTTTGATTGGGTTATCATCTTTTTTCTCTGGCTACATTAACAGGCTGCTCAGGCTCACAGAATTCAGCTGGCAGACACTCTCCTATACAGCATCTCATAGTACTGAGACATTAGACCCAGTAAGAAGTATCTCTCCATTTTCTTCCTTGCTACTTGTTTGTTTCTTGTTAGTAGAATAGACTATTGCTGATAATAAAGAGAATAAAAGGAGTAGAGTTGGCAGAACAGCAGCCAAGGAAGAGGCAAGGAGACACCAGCTGCAGCAACACCAGAGCACTTGGCAGAATGGTTGTGAAAAATACAAGACAGCTTGACATCCAGGGTAGCAGTGGATGAATCATTTTGGCGTGGGTCAGGGCAGGAGAAAGAAGACAGTAGAAGTAGAGATATAACAAGAAAGGAAAGAGAAGTCAAAGATACAAGGTTGTAGGAAGCCAGGGAAAAAGATTTCCTGGTCCCCAGAAGAGTTTCAGAGAGCCATAAAGTCTGTAGGGCCTAGATATTCAGACTCCAGCCTAAGAACGTTAATGCTGACTGGTGTTAAGGGGCTAAGAAATCCAAGTTTCCTAGTCATGTATAACAGCTGTATCAGGCTACGGAATCTAGATATTTAGGCCCATCTGCATGCCATAACAGCAGTTGCATCAGAGATGCATAAAGCGTATGTGATGAAGGGTTCATACGGCTTACACAGGGTTGTGATATAAGTGGTACCATTTACTGTGTCTGTGATGTGGCTTCTGTACCCCTTTGCTGTGGCCAAATTCAAAAATTAACGCAAAACAAACTGTCAAGGATCAGGACTTCAGGGCTTCTTTCTGCCTACACACAACTTCTATGAGGCTAGAACGACAAGGACCCCAGATGATTGCTAACATGTATATTGCATTGTGTTGAGGTGCTGAGGGACATTACCCTAGGAATGGAGACTGGAAAGTGTGATAATGCAGAGTGTTGGATTCTCTCAGGGCACAGGCATAACTAGTCTTGATATAGGTTAGTAGGCAAGCTGGCAAATTTCACGCTTGCAAAGATATAATTATATTTGGGCATACTTTAAATATTTTTAATATATAATTTTAAAGTTTATGATTCTGAAACTGGAAAGAATAAATATTTTACCAGTAGAAACACTGAAGATAGTTTTGAAAGCACAAATAAGATCATTGGGAGGAACTGTTGCTAGACCCTTCACAGAACAAGATCAGAACCAATTTCTCAACTCCAGATTGGAATAAAAATAATAATTAGCATTTATACAATTTTAAAGATAAATGCATTAATAAATACAAATGTATATGTTGTCTTTTCATTATCTTCGGTACTTTCTTGTTGACTTAATAATTCATGAGATTTCCAAAATAAAAGACTCTTTGCTAACTTTGTCTTCTTGTTACCTACCTTAATAGAACAATCTTGTTACAAACCACCAGATATCACTGATTCTGGAAGTTATCAACCCTTTGCCCAGTTTAATAAGTTGTGCTGTCTCCACCTACCAGTAGCTACACCCTTAAAGAACACTGATTCTCATTTTTAGCAGCTATCAGTTGCCAATAGCTCTTCAGCTAGGGGTGGGACTTCATGCCCATTACCAATCTTCATACTGGGAATTAGGCTTGCTTGAGGTTTCACAGGTCTTGGGCATTCTGTCACAATTTCTCTAGTCATATGTTCAGCTGCCCCTTTGTGTTCAGAAAATGTTTAGTCCTTAGCCACTCATTGTTTTTATCTCTTAAACCCTTTCCACCCCTTCTACCATAGAGATCCTTGAGCTGTGGACTGAGGACATGTGATAGAGGTATCAGCCCATTGAGGGCTTAGTATTTCAGAGTCTTGTAATAATCATACATTGACTAGGTATGAATCTCTGTATTAATCACCATCTACTATAGAAACAAGCTTCTTTGATGAGAATTAAGAGATACTTATCTATGAATATAACAATAATCATTAGGAGTTGGTTTAGTACTATATCTAGCAGAACAAGAGTAACCTTCTCCCTTTGGTCCTGTGACCTAGTTACAGTTTTTGTTAGTGAAAACAGCTCCAGATAAGGGTCTCATGGAATGGGCCTTAAATGCAATTGTAAGGTGGTTGGCTACTCCTACTGTATCCATGCCACTGTCACGTCAGTGGCTGGTCATTATTGTAGTTCATAGGATTTGCAGTCTTCTGAGATTGATGACTGCTTTGCTCTTCCAGTAGCATGCATAACATCTTCCAGCAGTATGAAAGCGAGAGAGGAGGGGTGAAGCTCTGTTTACTGGCAGCCAGAGTAATCATTTTAAAATTGTGTGTGTGTGTGTGTGTGTGTGTGTGTGTGTGTGTGTGTGTGTGATGTCAATTATCCCTCCCTGCATTTATTTCTTTTTATTTCTTATCTTCCTATCTCTCAATTTATTTACTGCTTTCTGTCCCATTATTCTCCTTAACCCTCGTATACCAATGCATTCTATCTTGCTTCTCTTGAGCCTCCCCACCTTCCATAGCCCCTCACTAATTTTCTTGAACTGATGCCTACACACCCAAAAGTACATATGTAAAAGAAGACACCAGAGGCTTAAGAGGTAGCTCAATATAAAAGAGTGCTTGGTTCTTTTCTAGATGCCCTGAGTTCAGTTTCCAGCACAAATGTTGAAGGGGCTCAGAACTGCATGTAACTCCTGATGCAGGTAATCCACTCTCAATCTTCTGACCTCCACCTTCTGGCTTCCACCATCTGGCCTCCATCTTCTGGCCTCCGTGAGCACCCATACTCAAATGTGTATATAGAGATATACCTAAAATAAATCTTTACAAGAAGACATCAAGACTGTCTTCAACATTGACTATTTGGGGTGTATTCATTAACTAGGCCACTTAACAGAAATGTCTTCATTAGTGGTGTCAGGTGGAAAGCTAAAGTAAATCAATCCTGAATACTGGAGTTGATGTAGGCTAATCTCAGAAATATGAGAAATGTGAACTGTTTATGTCACATTAGACAGTGGTAGGTGTTATTTAGAGAAGAATTATCATGCTGACACATAGCAAAGTAGAGGGTATTTCTTTACAGAGGACTTCAGACAAGGATGTGGGCAGGTATTTTAGAAAATAAGGATTTACATAGGGTAATTGGTTGAGAAAGGTTAGTATATGCAGAGAGGTAGGTAAAGCAAAATATAGAAAATCTCAATTGAATAGTGAGGTGCATTTTATTTTACACAAGGGACATAAAGAGTAGGAAAAAAATCGAAATATGACAAGCAAATACTTATGAGGATCAGACTGCAAAACCCCTGAAATATCAGACAATTAACTTCAGGAGTACAGTAAAATAATGTAGAGCCCTGGACAGCTGCATAGCTGATCTCAATATTGCTTTATTTTTTTACTACTAAAGATTAGATCAAAAAGCAAATAAACAAACAACCTAGTAGACAATAAAAATGTGGACTAATATTTCTGAGCAATAATCCAATTCTAAATTGGTAAATTTAGGCAAATAGGAAAATAGAGTTAATGTAGTGTTGACATTTGAAATACAAAAGCTAATACTATAACTTAATTTGTAGGTACTCGTTTCTCAATTGTCAGAAATTATATTTATTTTAACAATAATTAACAGACAGTTGAACTAAAAGTGCAAATTTCCAATATCCCCCACCTCAGAACACACAGAAGTTTCTGTAGAACCTACTGTATATATAGCTGAGACCCTCTCATGCCTGAAGCATTCTTGAAGGTATAGTAGGATTTATTTGCTGGCATGTGTAACCTACCTATGCACCACACATCCATTATTGAAATGCAATTTCCAAAAGAGAATGAGTGTATTCATCAAGTGACCATATGCTAGGATTAGAGTTCACATCCTGTTCCCAGGACTGAGTTTCTGTCATGTGTTAATGAGGCAAGGTAGTCTGGAGTATGGTGAAAGGCAACTGAAGGTATGAAAACTGAAGAATCACACCCTCATAGAAGCACAAGGAGGGGAATGGGATAAGGGGATAAAATTTGAAATGTAGATGTTATAACCAACTTTAAAAAAGGGGGGGGGGAGAAGTTGTTAGAACCAACATCTTTAAAAAACTGTCAGCCCTCTAGAAAAAAAATTATCTTGATACTGAAGAATCTTTGGTCTGCACATGCACAATTAAAATTCTTTAATTACATTTTAAAATGGTGGCATTAACTGGTAGAAGTTCAAAGGTCACTCATAAGATGCTTGTGAGGATTCAGATGACAGGTTGCTGTCTTCAGTTTGATGAATTTTATAAAAACATCTTCTAAATTCTCGTAGAACAACTTAGGCAACCTTTAGCATCATGACCCATATCTCAGATCTATTACCTGGATAATGGAGATAAGAGTAATCTATCTGATCACTTAGCCATGTGACCTTGAAAATTAATGACTTTCTAGTTTACTAAAAAAGCAAGGACAACACATAACAGCTTATAATGGTTTGCATGAGAGTACCCTGATAGGCTAATATTTTTGAGTGTTTGGTTTCCAGTTGGTGGAATGATTTGAAAAGAATTAGAGAGTGTGACCTGTTGAAGGAACTATGTCACTGGAAGCAGGTTTTGAGGTTTCAAAAGCCCATATCATTCCAAGTTAGTGCTCCCCAAACCCCCACCTCATGCTTGTGGATCAGATGTGGACTCTCAGCTGTTACTCTACCTTCCTTCTCAGCACCATGCCTGCCTTGCTGACACAATGCATCCTGGCATGATAGTTATTGACTTACCCTCTGAAACCATAAACAAGCTCCGAGTAAGCTCTTTCTTCTATAAGTTTCCTTGGTCATGAATCTCTTCACAAAAATGAAAAAGTAACTAAGACACACCTCCAGGATTTGTCAAGGATCCTCCAACCCCCACCCCTGCCCCCAACCCCAGTTTTCACCTGGCAGTTGTCCATCTTCAACTCTTCTAGTCTAGTCATATTTCCAATCACAATGCTAGGTCCTTGTTAGGCTGAGAGGACCATGCTTTCAGGAACCAGGCTTCAGGAGCTTTCACAAGCTTCTTCACTTATTTTAAGAATAAAAACTTGGCTTCTTGTTTATATTCCTTTAAAGGGCTCTCATATATTAGGCTGTAGTTGCAATTTTTACTTTCTCTGCAAAATAGTTATAGATTCTGTGAGTCAAAAATTCCTAAGAGACAGATAGAGGCCAGTAGAAAGTCAGTCTCTGAATGCATTTCAGGGTTTCCTGGCTCTTCTCCATCACCTCTAATGTTCCCACTTTCCCATTTCTTTAGAGTGTAGAATCTGGCTAACTTCTTTACAATGGCTTCTCTGAAATGCAGAGACCAACCACTAACTCATTTTTGTTCCTTTGGGATAGTCTTCCTGGCAGTCTAAATTTTTTTTTTCTGATATTCACACCTAGCTGTATTCCCTTGAAAAAAAGCTAAATAATTCACTTCATCTCTATTTCAACTTTGTTAAGACATCTATAAAATATAACCTATTATTCAACTCCCAGTTTGCTCAAATTTAAACCACACTGTGCTTTTAGGGACTTCATTCTTCTCTTATACCTCTGATCATTTTATCCATGACTTTGTAATTGGTACTACCTACTTACTTATGGTATGCAGTGCAGCAAGCACTCTCTAAATTGAAATGCTTTTGAACCATTGTTACCAAGGCAATTACTTTTACTCTATCTCGGTTTTAGTTAAAATGTAGAGTCCACTATGAAATGTGTTTTCTGATATTTCGTTATTCTTTGAAAAATGTACACACGTAGACAGTGTATCTTGATCATACCTACCCTTCACTCTCCATCTCAAATTCAACCCATAAATAACTGTTACTTCTCCCAACCTCATGTCTTCTCTTTACAATTAGTTTTTTCTTGCTTGTTTAACACATGGAGTCTAACGAGTGCTTCCCATATGCACATGGGTATGAGGTTACCCACTGGGACATGAGTAATCTACCAGTAGGCACATTCCCAAAATTAATGACTGTCTCACCCCATCGGCCATCAACTGTCAATAGCTTGTCAACTATTGTTGTCAACTTCTCAACTGGGATGAGATTTGGGAGCCCCTTCCCTAGTCATGTTGGATCTTTTATCTGGCTTAACATGTGGGTTAATGTGTATAACAGGCTGATCATACACAGAGGACACATTTCCTTAGACTCCCAACCATCCCCCTCTAGCTGGCTCCTATTCTACAACTTTGCCTGAGTCTTGGGAGGGAGGTAATTGATGTCCCACTTGTACAAGTACCCATAGTCATTTCCCATCAGTATTTGTACAGTAATGAGTCTCTGCTTTAACCATTACCCACAGTGATAAGAAGCTTCTTTGACCAAGGTTGAAAAAAACCACAGATTTCTGTATATAAGTAGAAATATTTAGAAGGCAGTTTGATAACATGACTATTAAAAAAAAAACATACCAATATTTTCTTCTAGGGCCTAAGACTTCCCTAGTCCTGGCTTTTTATCATCCTTCAGAACCAGGCAAGAATATCTGTCTGTCTGTCTATCTATCTATCTATCTATCTATCTATCTATCTATCTATCTATTTTCTATCTATTTTCTATTTATGTTAGCTAAAAATACAGTTAAAAGGGAGAGTTTGAGCAGATGCACTGCCAATTAGTGAACAATGTTGCTCACAAAAGACATGTTACTAAATGAAAATATCAGGGAGAGGCATGGATTATGTCCCTGTTATTGACCAGGGAGGTCCCAGTTGCACCCCAAACAAGACAGACTATTACCATTTCTCTTGATTGCCTCCCATAAGTACATGAAAAGACTATATTGCTGAAGATGCTACATGATTTGCTGATAGAACTCAGAGAAAACTATCTGAAACTGACCAGGCACCTCCCTGTTGGCTAGATTTTATAGTATAAGAAGATGCTGTGTGAATGTCTCTGTGTATGTGGAAGGGAGGGGCATCCATGGTATTGGCAAACACAGAACCCCTCATGTTATAACACCAGCCTTCCAGGAAATATCTGCCTATTGGTAATTTAAATAATTATAGTTTATAAAATAGTAGTAGTTAGAAAGAAACTCTATAATTACCATGTAAATTTCTGAATTATTGAAATTTAAAAAAAAATATTTAACCTTACTGAACTTTTACTTTATGATAAAGCCTATCTCATCAAACTATGCTCTGTAAGGGTAACTCATGCTTTTTCATCAAAGAAAAAATTCTCAAAAACTCATGTTTGCTACTGCTGAATGTTAGAAACTTTTATACAAAACTATCTAAATGTTGTGCAACTATATCTTTGCATATTTGCCTTTATATAACTCACTTGTCCATTTAAAACTTTTATGCTCGGTTTGGAATCAATTCAGTGAGCTGATCACACGGTATCAATTGTTCTGTCAAATCCTTAGGCTAATACTTGAGAAAGCAAAGATTAATTAGCCATCTGAAGAGGATAAATGGCTGTTGATGCAGTGTCTTCAGAGCATCTTTCTATTTTTAGCCTGTGGCTAGCTTTTTAGTATATCTGTCTCTAATCGCCAGAGGCAGACAGATTAAAAGCAAATAAGATGAACCCTCTCTAGTTATCATCACTAAGCTGGATAGCTAGCTATTCACAAGAGACAGGTGGCTTTTCCTGAGAGGAGTTATGGCTCCCCATTCTCACCATACTTCTTACCTGGGAAGGGTTATTCCTGTTAACAGGTGCGCACACACCACCTGGGAGAGTATATTTTTGCTCTTAACGTCTATTTTTTTATACAGATGATTATTTTGGTAAACCAATGGGTCCTTGATCAAGCGGTGCATGTGCTGCTCCTTGTCCATTTCATTCCTGCTTTGACTCACTTGTGATGAACCCTCCGACCTACAAAAACACCTGATTTGCTGCCACCCCACCTACCCCAGTAAAGTGAGACAGCTACAGTTTTCTTGTCAGGTGCTCACAGCGTGCAATCAGAGCTCCCCAGGGAATTCACTCAAATCTAAACATTAATTTTGCAGTTGCAGGGAAACCCGTGGTACACTGTGCTTTTTTAGGATGGTACCCTGGATTCTCGTGCACCATTAACATGTCAGTGAGATGAAAAGATGGCTCATCTGTCTTTTTAGAAGATAGACACTAATATAATATTTGTCCCTCCTTACCCTCCTTCTTTGAAGAACGAAGTGTATAATTACTTTGTGAGAGAATGCAGTCTTGATTTACATTTGCTCTGATTTCTTAAATTACACTGAGGTGAATAATGTTCTGTCCCTGCTCCTGATGTAAGGACTACTTGCCAGGCAGTTACTAGCCTCAGATGTAATTGTTTGTTGACTATGACCTGTGAGCTGATACAGCCATAGAAATGCAAGTCAGTGTCTGGTAAAAATGCCTTTTTTTTTAAACATTTTTAAAATAATTTTCTCTTTATGATGATTATTTGCTAATGTTACAAAGCACTGGGTTTTATTATAACATTTATAATATACTTGAATCATATTCACCCCAGTCTGTAAATGTTTTAATCTTCGTTGCCTTCATTTTCTGATATGCCCCACTCCTGCGTTCTGATATTTCATCTCTATGCAACATACATTCAGAAGGATTTGTTTTTGACACTGTACTGAGTACCAGCAAGTATTAAGACAAAAATAACAAAGATTGTTTAGTCTGTATCCTTGTGAAGCTGATGATACTGTTGGAAGTGGAAGTGGAAACATGACTGGCATTTACAGTGTGCTCTAGCGATACATGGTAAATTGGAAGGTTGTGCTTTCTCACATGAAAGGAGTCATGGACCATGAGTTAGAGGTATCCAGGCAAAGGTGAAAGAGAGAAGCCCAGAGCAGATGGATTTAGACAATATTAAGAGAAGGACAAATGCCTGCAGTATGTGAGAGAGCAAGCTGGAAGGGGGTAAAAATATCTTCTTAGGACCAGGGTTTGGACAATGAGTGCAGAAACTGGGGCTTCCACATGTGTTTTTAATAATCAAATTTGAGGCTGTCTCACCTTGAGAGAATGGCAGTGCTGGATATGAATTGTCACGTGTAATATGCACAGTAGGCAGAAATATTGGAAAAAGAAGCTCTGAAAGAAAAATATTTTATCTACAGTTGATATGTAAATGTAATATTATTTATTCAAAATAACAGCTAATATATTGCTTCTGATTTAACAGAAGAGGTACATTAAATATCATACAAATAGGAAAAGAAACTCATGATTCAATTTCTCACTTTATAGGCAGAAACAAATACAAAACTCAATGTTTAGCAGCGGCATTTTCCAGATTGACCTGTCCCAAACCACAAATCAATTTCCAATGAAATACAATCTCATCCTGCTTGTAATGACCAACACATAAATACGTACTGGTGAAGGCATGGAGGACAAGAACTTTTATAGACTTTTGGGGGATGTATAAATCAGCACAGCCACTAGGAAGGGTAGTATATAGATTATTCAAAAAGGAAAACAAAAGCAAAACCAAACCTAAGATAGATGTACCACATGATTCAGGTATCCTGATTATGGGTATATTTATAAAGAAAATAAAACCAGCATACAGAAACAAACAGACAAAACAAAACAAAACGAAAAAGAGGATGTCTGCATGGCTTATGTTATGGCAGCAGTCATGGTGGATGAGAGTTGGAATTACCCTAGTGCCAATCAACTAACAGATAAAGATGTGTCCCATGTGCACTAAGGTATGTTACTCAGCCACAAAGGAGAAAAGCCTGTTATTTGCTAGTTGCAGCAAAATCAATGAAACTGGAGGACATTGTGTTAGGAAAAACAGAGAAACACAGACACACATACACACATGTACATATGTTCACACACACACAAGCATGGCATGCTCTGTTGCATACATGGAAGCAAAACACAAACAGACACTGTAAAGAGAGAATAGTTATTGTCAGAAATTAGAAATGAAAGGGCAGGCAGGAGTAGACAAAAGCAGATTATCTGATCAGGTCACAGAACGTGCCAGGCTAGACATGTCACCGTCAATCCCATTAGTGTGTACATTTTATACAGTTTTAAAAACCTTACTTTGTTGGTAGTGTCTGTGTAATTATGATTACAATTTTAAGTTTTACTTTGCCTTTAGTTTTAAGAAGTGGGATATACTTACTCGTTTGTTCTTGTCATCTGTTCCTTTGATTCATTTGAAGTGTTCAGGACTTTGTTATAGAAATGATCACCACAGAAGCAGTCTTGTTTGGTGTCTTCTACTTGGATGTATGATTTGTAAGGCTGAAAAATAATATACTAACTTGCCAGTTTAGCTATAGATTCTGTGAGGTCAAAGTGGATCCATGCAAGTACAGAATAGAGAACACCCACATAATTCTATTACAAGATGAGTCAGTTAGTGGAGGGCTTTGTGGTGACAAAAGCCAGAGTTTGGATGAAGCATTATTGTTGGCCGATGTACCACAGTGTGCCTCAAATCATACTCATTCTAATCGAGAATAAGATTAACCATTAACTAAAATATTAAGCACAGCACTGTAGAAAGAGTAAGTGGGAGTAAATAGAAATCTCAAGAGAGATCATAAATGGGTATTAGCCCAGCTTGTAGTGAAGTTTAATCCCTCCCCTTCGCAGTCCCCAGATGCAATTGGGTTTAAGGGAACTCCTAATCTCTTCATTTGTTCTCGGAAGCCTGTGTGAGGGAAAGAGCTCACAGCAGAGCTGCCATCCGAACAGGCTCACGAACTCGACTCTAGTGCTACAATTTATCCAACTAATGCTAAAGTTTGATCTTCATTTCCTCCATTTCTGGAGTTTATTTTCCTGAGATGTGTGGTGTCAGGAATGAATAGTCTTCTCCAAGAACTATGTTTCCAGTTAGTGTTTACTGGAAACAGAGAGATACACACAGAGCCTAATATACAGAGCACCTGAATAGAAGACTGCAGATCGCCCTGGTGAACTAGCTACAACTCATGTGGAGCCCCAACGATGAAGCTTGTGCATCCACCATGGTACCATGGTAGATAACAACAAGAAGACTAGAGCTAATTTGGAACATTCCATTAGAGGAAGGGTCCTTAACCTGAACCAATTTAATTTGCCAAGATGCAAGCATGAGCCACATGGCTGCTTCTTTTTTGCTTTGATATAGACACTTTTAAGTGGACACTAAATTCCTTCAAATCGGTTTTTTTGTGTCTCTTCTAAGCTCAAATTTCCTGTTCCAACTGTGAAGAAAAGATGGCCTAGAAAGAGAAAATGCGTAGAAAGAGAGAAGCTCTAAGAAGTGTATGTATAGAAACTGGGACAGAGCCACGAGGACTTATCTCAAGCCTTATCTTCTTTCACAGAGCTGGAACTCTCTCTTAAAGGGATGAGAATTCAAATAGAAAGAAACTAACCCCTGTTCTCACACAGACTAACCGACGTTGCTCACCTCTAGCCATGATGGTAACCAGAGGCCCCTTCATCACTCTGCTTTAAAGATTATTAGAATTCAAGACAGGGTTAGCCATCTAAGAAGTAATGCTTATCAAATCTCACTTCAACATTCTTGCATCATAAGCTAGGTTTGCTTCTAGTCTCTAGCACTGGCTAGCATCTGGTGTGGGGGCCTAGGGAGCAATCTTCCCCGCCTACGTAGTTCTGAAATTAGAATCACGGGTTCCCAGTATGTCGTGAGCTGGAAAGAACCCTAGATGGTAGTTTGACTTATTAAACACAGGAGTCCTTTTCTCTCCACTCTTGCAAGTTGATCTCTATTCCTCCCAGTGTATCTCTTAATGAGTGCATGGTTAGAGGAATGATGGAAAGGAGAGCCTATTTGCTTGTGGCTAGGTAGAAGGCTCTGTGATTGACTGTTACACCATTTAAATTACAGCAGCTCTCTGAGTTACTGTTGTATTTATTGAGGATCTAAGTGTATGTTTCAACTTGCAAAAAAGTAGGAGCATATGTACTCATGTAGGGAATAAAACACCATTCTTTCTGGATGCCCATATTTCTTTTTCATGTAGAAAAATTTTTCACATGAATTGAAGGTATGCTAAGATTACTTGACATGTTTAAATGCACTATACAATTATATTAAAGGATATTGAAGCAATATGTTCAAATGAGATGATTAAATTTGAGAGTGTGTTTGTGTGTGTGTGTGTGTGTGTGTGTGTGTGTGTGTGAACACAGGCACCAAAAAATTTGCTTTTCACTGTAGGAATTTGAGTTTTCACTGTGTTAATTGTTTTTAGATTCCTCGGTGATGATAAAACATTATGACAATTGGTTATTGAGCATGATGCCTGAGTGTATGTGTGTGTATCTGTGTGAATATGTGTGGAAATCAATCAATTAGTTATAGAGTATGGGCCCCTATTCTAAAGGTTTTTAGTACTGTTATTACATTTAGTATCCATAATTGTCTTCAGATCATGACACTACAGACAAGAGTTAAATTAACTTAGGTTTATTCAGTAGTTAAGTGGGGAAGTGATTTTCAATCTCGATTGTGTGGCTGGATTCTAAATTCTTAGTCCTTCCATATATTGCTTCCACACATGATACTTTGCGTTTCATTTGCTTCTCTACCATATAGAAACTGATCTTTATGAGTTCTAAGGCTTGAGGCAATTCCAGAGCACATCTTACACACCAGGAAATACCAATGTATTCAAGAGTACTTACACAGGGCAGCAGAGACTATATGACTCTTGTGTCATATTTTGTTAAGTAGTTGACCACTTTGGGCACTAATAATTATCTTTTGAAAAAGCATTTAAAGAATACTTACTGCAGTGGTAATTGAGAGAAGCAAATATTTTTCTAGTTGTCTATTCTTTCTCCAGTTGAGAGCTTTCATTTTAATAAGTGCAAAGGCATGCAGTTAGGATTTCCAAAGATTACTAACAAGGCTTAGGCCATTGCTAAGTTGCAGGGCACTTGCATAGTATGCATGAAGCCCTTGATTCAATTAACATCACAAAAGAGAAAAAAAGAAAGGAAACTGACATAAAATCATTTTTTCAAGCCAAAAGATAATCTCTTCCATTTATGTAATTCAAAGACAACTCTTTCTAATTTACTTTCATTTAGAAAGATGATAATCTATACATTATAGTGACATTTGTTGAGGTGTTTTGAAACAAAATGTAATGAAAATTGCTTTTAGATAATCCATGAGGTAGATAGCAACCTGTTTGGCAAATGAATAATAAATAAAAGATTTACTTTACTTTCTCAAACAAAAATAAATCTAGAATCAAGGCCTGAACTGATAAAGGGACCATATGATTCTCCTTACAGAGACTCATCAAAGACAGGTCAAATGGTGGGAGAAGCAATTCTCAGTGGCCAGAAGGAGTCATCAGGTGACTGGTGAGACCAGAGGGGAGGCAGGAAATTTTCATAACCAAGGCTAAGACTGACTTAGCTTGGGATCAAGGACATCAGTGAGCTCTCCATGTATCCTTGTGGTTTCCATGAGGCTTAATGGTAAATTCCTTTTTTTTTTTCTTTTTGGCACTTGAAATGGAAATTGACATTTAGGAGATTTCAAGGAGGAGAATTCAGCATATAAATAAGACTAAAACCTATAAATTCAATTGCAAGAATTATGGGTAATGTGGGAAGAAAAACAAAAATCAGAGTTTAGCAGGAATGTATATTAGACCTTATGCTTTCACATAGAATGACTAACAAACTAACAAATAATAATACACATAACGTGTGGAAACCCAAGTGCTGTGCTAGTTGCCAGTCATACACCATGTAAGTGCATTACATGGTTCTATTATTCCTAATAACATGAAGGAAAAGATATGTCTATTTACCCTCATATCCAACAAATAGAAGACCTTATCATGACTGATCCCAGTACAGTAACATGTACACACACGTGCATATATTGTATCCATATGTAATACACACACATATGTATTATAGACAAACACAAAATCGAAATAAAACCTAGATCTATTCGCATAAATTATAAACAGGAAGTATGACTGTTAAAAAAATTCCATGAAGACTAGAATGAAATGAGACAAAAGAAAGAGGAACTCATCTTAATATATTTTTACTTTTCAATACTAATCATAAAATATTAAAGTAGCAGAATGATAGCTTCAGTCTAGTCTGAGCTTAACTCCTTAGCAGAATGACTCTTCGAAAGAAAAAGTGGGTCGCCTCCTCTTCCTCCCCTCCTCAATTCCTTTGGTGGCTTTTCTTGCTTCTTCAAATGTAAACATCAAAGCCCTCCATCTGGACTTCTCCCACCTGACTGACTTCCCATTACTGTGCTGCCTTCCTTCCTGCCTCTACTTCTTATGCAATACACATGCTCTAGCCAAGTGGCTGGTGGGCTGCCCCCTCTGAAGTGCTAGGTGTGGTTTTGCCTGAGGGCTTTCTTCCCAGCTGCTCTCTCTGGATGGCACTCCTCCTCTGCAATCTGAATGATGGCCTCCCTCTGTTCCAGCACCACCCTACAAATGAGTCAGCAGAAGGCCCAACCTATTTAATATAGTCTATCTTTCCCCATTTGTCTCTGCCTCAGATTCCCCTCAGCTTATTTACCTTTCTGTCCATATCACTTACATCTCTGGCACAATACACAATTGACTTACAGTATTTCAAAAAATTGGAAGTTGACAATTTTAACGTATACGTTTATTTTATGAACAGCTAAAATCAAAGGAAGACATCAATCTGACAATGACATTTTATCAATTATTAGATGCATATAATTATATAGTTGTGAAAATGTGAAGAAAAATCCATTTAGAACTTAGAGAAAGGCATCTTTATCTTGTCCAGATTTGTGTTTGTCTCTGCCTCCCCATGCCAGGATGTAATTCCTAATGCTAACAGTGTTTGTACATTTTGTATGCTGGCCTAGCCCAGGTGGTTAGAACGAGTCCCTGAAGGTAAGACCTTCTTCCTTATGATTTGCTTATCTTTGAGACAGGATCTACTGTAAATCAAGCTGGCCTCTAACTCAGTAGCTCAGGCTGGCTTTGAACTAATACCCCTTCCTCAGCTTCCAATGTATTGGAAGTACAGGCACACAATGCTATGCTAACATCATGGCAGGTTCATAATGAACATTTGCGAAATAAGTCAAGTTGATGATCTAGAGAAGTCACATAGACGTTCTAACTAAAGATCAAGTCAGAGAAAGAATGACTGTCACTCAGAGGCTATAACGTGGGAGCAAAGTGGGCACAAAATACCACATTTGAATGAACAAGCAGTTATTGGTTTTGTGAGGCTTGGGATGAGGACATTTTCACTTTAAAGACCCCATAGGCAGGGTATGGTATCTGTATCAGTAATTTGTTGTTGCAGCTTAACACTATATACATTTGCAATTCTATAGCTTCTGTGATACACAAATTATAAAATTATAAAACAATTCATATAAATGGAGTCAGCGACAGAAGTCATATTATCATCACAATACATGAAGAAACAGCCTTTGACAAGGACTAACATGCCTTGTGATCAAAGCCCCGAGGGAAATAGGAATCTATCTCAATGTAATGAACACTGTGTACAATAAATCTAAAGTCAGAATTATAATGGAGAAAACCTCACAGTATTTCCTCTAAAGTAAGTTGAAGACAGAGACCATACCCTGATCTTACTTAATATAATTTTTGAAATCTTAAAGGAAAGCATGTAAGACACGAGGAAGTATAATCTTTAAAATACATATAGGAAACTGTGTTAGTTCCTTTCCTGTTGCTGTAATAAAATAACATGACCAAGTCAAGTTACAGAATGAAAAGTTTATTTGGCTTAAGATTCCAGAGGAATAAGAGCCCATCATGGCAGGGAAGTATGGCAGTGGGTCCCAGGCTTGGTGCCAGGAGTAGGAAGCTGAGGGTTCATAGCCTCAACTACAAACATTAAGCAAAAAGAGCAAAGTAAAACCAGTATGAGTCTTTAAACAGCCCAAGTTCTCTCCCCAGTGATATACTTCCTCCAGAAAAGACATGCTCTCTAATCCTATCTAGACAGTTCCACCAACTTGGGACTGAGTATTCAAATGCCAGAGAGCATGGAGGACATTTATCACTCACACCACCACAGAGAGAAAGAAGTCAAGCTCTCTATTTTCAAACATCCCATAAATACTTCAGAGGTCCTACAGACTCCATCAGAAAACAATTGGAACTGAAAAACACTTTTATAAAAGCTTCAGTACACAAAGTCAAAATGCAAAAATCAGTAGCTTTCTTATGTGCCAGTGACAAGCATGCTAAGAAAGAAAATACTAAGTTTCATTCACAATGGTTAAAAAAAAAAGCTACTATACAGTAAAACTAAGCAAGTTAGTTAAGAGACCTTCCCAACAAAGTTCAAAATAATGAAGGAAGAAATTGAAAAAGGCACTAAAAGATGAAGGTACCTCCTATACTCACTAGTAGGAAGGAACAATCTATCTACATACTATCTATATCTATATACTTGTGATGACTATTCTTTGTTGCCAACTTGACTATATTTGAAATGAACTTAAATCCAGAAATGAAGGGCACACCTGTAGGAGATTTTCTGCTTGATTTGAAGTGGGTGAATCTATGTCTAATCTGGACCTTTGAGGTAGGAAGATACATGGCTTTGATCCAGATCTTAATGCTGAAAGACACAGGTCTTTAATCCAAACATTGAGGCAGGAAGACATACCTTTAATATGGGTCACATCTTCTGTTCAAGGACATAGAAGAAGGAAGCTTTTGCTCTTTGCCTGCTTGCTCTTGCCTTGCTATCACATCCATTCCTTCACTGGCATTAGATGAAACGTATTTCTTCAGGATTTCAGAATACACAGACCAGCTGAGACACCCAGATTTGGGGGAATGAGCAACTACTACAAAATCTTGGACTTTCTGTTCATGGTTAGTTGGGTTAGCTAGAGTATAGCCTGTAAGATATATATATATATGTGTGTGTGTGTGTGTGTGTGTGTGTGTGTGTGTGTGTGTGTGTGTATGTATGTGTAATGAACAGAATAGAACAATCCTGAAATTTATGTAGAAGCCACACAGACCCAAATTACCTAGATATTTATAGGCAAAAGAACAAAAGAACAAAGCTCAAGGTATCACAGTGTCTGATTTCAACTTTAACTACAGAGCTGTAGTAACAAAAACAATACTTTGCTCTCACAACAACAGATGCATAGATCAGATGAATAGATAAATGACTCCAAAGTGAACCCATATAGTTACAGCCACCAAAATTTTGACAAATAACCCAAAAAGATGTTTTAGAGAAAAGACATCCTCTTTATCAAATGTTTCAGGGAAAACTACAAATTAACCTGTAAAAGGATAAAATAGATCTCTATCTCTTATCATATAAAATACTCAGTTCCAAATGGATCAAAGACCACATAGTAGGACTCAAATCTCTGAAACCATTAAAGGCATGCACGGAGATAGTCTGTGAAGACATGCATAGTCTGCCGAACAAAGTGCTAATATCTCTAAAAAGAATCCCTAGAAATGACAAATGGAATTATATACAATTAACAAGCTTCTACACATCTAATGAAGTAATTAACCAAATACAGAAAAAAGAAATTTTTTTTGTTAGCAAAACATCTGACAGATGATTAATATGTAAATCATACAAAGAATTAAATAAAAGCCCTAAGTACTAAAGAAAATAATCCAATCAACAAATGAAATGATGCAATTGACTGTTCTCAAAAGATAGAAATAGGTCAAAAGCATAGAGAGAATGCCCACCATTGTGGAAATACTAATAAAAAGGAGATGGAAAGTCCATTCTCTTCACTTGGAATAGTCATCACTAAGAAAGCAGATAACAACTGTTAAAAAGAATGTGGACAAAAGGGAGCCTTAGACACAGCTGCTGGAGATGCAAGGAAGTCGGCCATTGTGGAAATCAGTGTGGTTGTTTTCCCCAAATTAACATGTGAGCTCCTATGTAATCCAGCTATAATGGGCTTCAGAATATGCCTCAAGGATTCTAAATCAGGGTACTGTGGGGACGGCTGTATCGCCACGCTTACTATAGCACCAGTCACAATAGCTTAAGCACCTCTCAGTAGATGAGAGGCTAAAGAAAGAATAAAGACAGTCTAACTCCTACACATAAATAAGGATGATTAGCCATAAGGACTAACGTCATTTACAAGAAAATATGTAAGACCAAAGAACATCATAAAGGGAACGTGTTCAGACTCAGAAAAGCAAATAACACATGTTTCCTTTAATATGACAATAGAGAGATAGAGGGAGAAGGGAATGGGTAGAGGTGACAATACAGGGAGACACACACGCACATGAAAATGTCTTTATGAAATCCACCATTGTGTTTAAGGACTAAGTGGGAATGAAAATGAATGAACCTCTATTTTAAAACAGCTCCTGACTGAGCTGTATATCTCATTGTGAGAATGTGTCCCCCTAGAAACACAGCAAATTGTATTCTCACTAAGTTGTATGAATCAAAAAAAGCAATTATTAGAACCTTTGTTAAGAGGGACATTACACTCTCTTGCTCTCTTGCTCTTTTGCTCTCTCTTGACCTCTTGATCCCTCTGTCCCCTCACCCCTTCCTCCTTCCCTTGCCCCTGTCTCCAAGTGTTCATGACAGGCCTCTACTTCTCTACTCTCTCTCTCTCTCTCCTTCTCTCTGCCTCTACTACCCTCTTAATTCCCTTCCCCATGCCCTGAATAGACTCTATTCTATACAAGAAAAAAAAGAGGGACATTACAAACTTGTGATCTCTTTATGGAAGTTGCATACTCATCTTTCTTGCCACTCAGTTGCTAGGAGTCATCAGTTTCTGCCTATGGTCAAGGGTAAGGCTGGGAACAGAACCTGAGTGCCGGCTCTGGGCAGCATTGTGGACCATCTTGAGCATCATTTGTGTGACATTAGGTGAGTTCATGCTTGGAACTGCTTATACTGGAAGCAGAATGTGTTTGTTGGAGAATGTCTTGATTCATTCTAGCGTATATATTAAATAATCTTCTGCCAGTCAGTGGTGGCACACGCCTTTAATCCCAGCACTTGAAAGGCAGAGACAGGCTGATTTCTTAGTTCGAGACCATCCTGGTCTACAGAATGAGTTCCAGGACAGCCAGGGCTATACAGAGAAAACCTGTCTCGAAAAACCTAAATAAATAAATAAATAAATAAATAAATAAATAATGTGCTAAGTGACACCTGATTTCATATTCTATGTGGTTTAATTCTGATTATAGTTCTTAGGACACTTAATCATATGCAAAATTTTATTAATTTATGTACTTGTATTCCTGGGGGTTAAAATCAAAGTATCATGCCTAGTAAGCATATGCTGTACACTGAGCTATAACCCCAGTTTCTCCATAAATTTTAAGTTTGATGACAAGCTGTACCCTACTACAGCTTTGAGAGGTAGTCTAGTCGAGAGAATTATGTATCCATTCTCTTCCGTCACATGCAGTGAGAAGCCACTCCTTACAAAGATAAAAGTCTGCTCAAGAGAGAGGGAACAATGATGTTTTGAGAAATCCAGAGACATCAAGTAGAGATTTTTCATTTATACTTTCCAGCTATTTATGAGATAAGGTTTATGAATGTGTGTGTATGTATATGCACACACACATATGTGCAAGAATGTGTATAGTTCATGTATGTGCAGGTACGCACATGTTGAGGTGAACATTTACTATTTTGCAAATGTGTGCGTGTAAAAGTCAGAAGAACAACTTCTGATAATATTTCTCAGTTATTACCCATGTCTTTGTGTGTGTGTGTGTGTGTGTTTGTGTGTGTGTGTGTGTGTGTGTGTGTGTGTGTGTATGTGCACATGTGTATAACACAGGTTCAGTCAGTGGTCTGAAGCTTGCTAGCTAATGAGCTCCAGATATATTTCTGTGCTCATCTCCCAAGTCTAAGAATTACAAGCTTACACCCACATATATCACTTTATAAAACAATAGTTTTATCAATTCTTTGAAAATTTAATATGATGTATTTTGATCATATTCATTCCACTTCTTCTAATCATCCCAGGTATCCCCCCACCTCTCTACCCATCTAACACACACACACACACACACACACACACACACACACACACACACACGCACACACACACACCCTGTCCTGGAGTGTGCTGCATGCCAAGTGATCCTCTATTGAACAAAACTAACTTCTGCTCTTCCAGCAGCAATAAAGTATTAAAGTGCCTCAGCTAGGGGTCAGGCTTTATTCCTATGTCTCCTGCTACAAGCTGGTATTTTATCTAGCTTGAGTTTGTGTAAATTTGTCTCCTGCATATTGTCACTGTTGCTGTGAGTTCACATGTGTATCTGCCATGTTGTATCTGGGAAATGCTGTTTTCATGTAGCTATCCACCACCTCTGGCTCTTACACTCTTTCTGCTCTCATTTCAACATAGATTCATGAGCCTCGAGGCAGGGGGTGGGTGGGATGTCATAGACATCCCATTTATAGCTGAGCATCCTTAAGTCTTTGTGTTAGCTGCTACGTTCTGCAAGAAGATGCTTTTATTATAAAAGCTGAATGATGGTTGATGCTTTATGGGTATAATAATGTATCATTCGGAACCTTTTTATTGCTAGATCCATTTAGCAGAATAATAGTAGTAAACTCTTCCTCAATGGCCTTGACCTTTCTAGCCACAGGTACTTAGTCTCAATGATACTGTCAAGTATGTGTACCATTTCCTAGAGCAGGCCTTAATTTGATATTTTCAAAAGTAGTTGATTACTTTCCTAACATGAGTGCCACTACTGCACCCCTGGACACATGTTGCCAGGCAGATGATTGCTGTAGCTTGTGGAGTCCATAGCCATGTGAGATGGATGACCACTTTTCTGGTAGCATGCATAGCTTCCTCTATCATTATGAACAATACGCAGAAGAGATGAAGCTTTCAGCTGAGTACCAGGTAGATTTTTCCATTTTTTTTTAAATTTCCTTACAGGTCCTTTGTGTATATATTAAGGCTTCCAGTTTTGTGTTTTGATAGGAGGCATGTATGTGTGAACAGGAGTGTCACTGCATCTATATGCATGTCTTATGCTTTTCCTTGACTCTTTATATGGTTGGGTGTTTGGTCATATTCCTGGGTTTTGTTTGTTTTGTTTTATCTTATATTATTATTATTATTATTATTATTATTATTATTATTATTACTATTATTCCTAAAATGTCTATTTGTTTTCTGATGCAGAAAGGATGTCAATGTGAATGGGAGAAGAGATGGAGAGGAACTGGGAGGATTAGGGGGAGGGGGACTATAACCAGAATATATCATCTGAAATGAAATCTATTTTCAATTAAAAAAAAAAGCATTCTGCAAAATCATCATTGTTTCCCTATTTCCTCCATCACAACATTTTGAGACAGATGAGGAGAAATGGGAACAGGTTTGAAAGAACAGAACTAAATAAGCAAGAGTCTGAGCTGTGGAATGGTCTCAAGACATGCCTAAACTATGATAGATTCTGTCTAGTCATCTAATACTCCTTAGAAACAAACAAGTACAGCCTAGCGTTTCTCAAGATTAGCCTAAGTTATGTAACTGTGGTTCAGTGTAAATTGTATTTTGCAGTTGTAATTTTATAAGATGTTTTTGGATGTTTTGAAATGCAGGAAAAATTCACAATGTTCTAGGAATCTGAAAACACTTAAACTGTAGGAGAACGAGTAGGAATTCTCTTAGTGACCGGTGGATCTTCCTTTTAGACTGATGGATGCATCTCTAATCTTTCCCCAAAAGCTTCATTAAGCACCAAGTCACATTTAAAGCAATACTGAGCTGAAGGACAGGTTTGGAATCTTCACCAGGAAGTGTCAGTGATGTCTCTCCAGTCTTGCACAGACAGCTCATACTGTATGCTCACGTTGCCTACCGTGACTGTGGCGTGAACGCATCCATCCCCGACGTTGGATGAGCTGAACGTCATCTGAGCCACGTTGATTTCTTTTATACTGTTGATTTTAAGGAGACCTAGACAGAGGAAAACATTTTTAAAGGAATAAAACACAAAGTGCTCTTAGAACTTAGTTGATGATATTACAGAGTGTTTCCGTTGCGCCTACTCTCTTTAAGGATAAAGGAGCTATTTGGTAGGAGCAGTCCTCGGAGCCAGGAGCTGAAGCTTGAGAGGTTTTTGCACTTACTGTGTGTTTCTGAGCAAGTTACTTCAGGACAAAGGTTTCATAATAAAATCCCTGGGCTTTATTCACCGATGATGAAAATAATCACTCTGTGGGGGAAATTGGCCATCTGTGAGTGGCATCCGCTGGGACGCAGGGGTGTAAGTGGGTTGCCCACGAGCCTCCTGGGTGAGTTTCAGCCAAGCTGTCCTCGACTCAGAGGCTAATTAAGATGAGAAACTGCCACACAATATTGAAATATAGCCGCTGGTGGAACAGAAAACATTCCTGGCTTTGACATCAATCTGAAACATGTCAAACCACGGCAATATCACTTTGACACAGCCGTATCTTGAAGCAGATGAAGAAATTCTGCTGGTTCTCAGTTTCTCTCACCCAGTGCCATCCTCTCAGATGTCCCCGTGACTCTGCATAACTCCTGTGTCTGGTGTCTCTACCCCATTTTGCAAGTTTTTGTCAGATCATTCTGTATTTATGGAACGTATTTCTGAATTGCAAACAACAGTTTACTCCACAGAGTAACAGTGGCACCCCAGGAGCTCCATAGGACACCCCACTTTCTCGAACTCCCCACCAGCTTCAGTTGCATTCCCCACCCCCTGCAATTTCCCATCCCCCCTATAATCTCTTCTTTTCTTCCTTTTATTTGTTGAGATTGGTCACACTTTGTAGCTCAGGTTAACCTTGAATCCACAAGTTTCTCTCCTTAATCTTCCAACTGAAGGTGTTATAGGTGTGAGTCACCAAGCCTAGATCCATTTTGGGTATTTATCACCACCACCACCACCACCGCCATCAGCATTACTACCACCACCACCATCAGCATCACCAGCACCACCACCATCAGCATCACCACCACCACCACCACCATCAGCATCACCATCACCACCACAATCAGCATCACCATCACCACCACCATCAGCATCACCACCACCAGCATCACCACCACC
>JANHMN010000001.1:21805931-21867143 GCA_030674055.1 Rhabdomys pumilio
TGTATGAATTTCTAGACTTTGTGGAGAATATCATATGAAATAAAATCACTGTTTCATTATTCTCCTTTTCCTCTCCACTTCCCCTTTCCTCTACCCTCTGCTTTCTTCTCCTTCCCAAGTTGGATTGAAGCATCCTCACTTGGGCCCTTCAACTTGTTAACCTTCTTGAGTTCTGTGGATTGTATCCTGGGTATTCTATACTTTTTTTTTCTTTTTGCTAATATCCACTTATTAGTGATTACATACACTTCATGTCCTTTCAGGTCTGAGTTACCTCACTCAGGATGACCCATGAGAAAAAAATACTGAAGATGTATTTTTTTCAAATGTCACATTTCTGGTATTTCGGTCCATCTTACATCCATTTAATCTTGAACTATAGACATTTTTCCTTATGATTATTCTAGATAATTAAAATTTAGAAAGACAACTCCTTGGAGAATGTCTCTAATGTCAGATAAAATGAGCATACTTTCCTGCTTCCTTGAACCCACCAAAGAAAGCTTGGGCTGTGTGCAGAAGTGAACCAGTTTGCTGTTGCGTTGTCTTGTTTTATTTGCTTTTGGTTTTATCTTTTATTTTTGAGATTATAATTATGCCATTACCCCCTTCCTGTTCCTCCTTTCAACCCTTCCATGTACCCCTCCTTGCTCTCTTTCAAATCTATGGTCACTTTTTTATTAATTGTTGTTACTCGTTTTTCAGTTGTTAATGCTAACTTTATAACACCCAAATCGTTCAATATTCCCAACAACTTTTATATTTGTTTACAACATTTCACAATGTTTTCCATCCAAAGCTGGAGTCACCCTATATGTGACAAAAGCATCATTTTTGTCTTAAGCAAGGGATGTGTCCATAGTTTTAAATGATACTACCTCCTTTTCCAGCAGGACTATTCATTTGTCTATTAATTCATTCTACTTAAACCTTGATGAAAACGTACATTATGAATGGTGTGTGAAGTAGCTGAATGGCACCTCAGTATTTTTAGGAGTAATGGCTACTATTCTAGGGAATTGAGGTTGGGCCCCAGAATCCACATTAGAATGCTCACAATTGTCTAGAATTCTAGCTCCAAGGTACTTGTGAGGTAGTGGATGAACTTTGGACAATATGTGGAAAAATAAGGAGGATAATGATGCTGGCTTGTTGCTTCTAGTATTTTCTAGTGTGGAAGAACCCTAGCAAGGCTGAAGACTTTGAACTCAATCCTTCTGAAGGGTGTATTTCACCTAAAGATGTTTAATATCTTACCAGAGGATGCACCCTCATCCAGAAGGAGTGAAGACCATTGGTGAACTCCATCAATAACCTTAGGCATCTCCATCCCTGTTAGCTCTAGAAAAAAAAAAAGAGTAAATATCCTTTAACAGAAAGGTCTCTGTGGCATCATATCAATAGTGAAAGATAGACCTTTTGTCTACCATGGATGGCTACCACCATCTCTGAAGAGATGGCCATGAACAGAATTGTCAGTGGTACCCTTATTTTCTGTTTTCTCACATCTTCATGTGGTTTGTTTCAGTGTTCTCACTCACAAAATCCCACAGGTGCTTACTTCACACCCAGTCACATGGATTTCTACATATTCTTGTCGGAGAACAAACCCGTCTTTTATGTAGAACTACAGATAAAAATCCTTCATGCAAGCTGCTATTCATGATTCCATTGGTGCTCTGGGGGAGATCAGACAAACTTTCACAATGCACTCCCTATCATGGATGAACTGAACAACAGCACATGACCACAGGAAAGGAGAAGGTCAGGGATGTTGTTCCTATAACTAGAATTGTAACATATATTATAAAACAATAACTTGCTGAAACTGAAAGAAAGTAAGAACAAAACTACTTGTACCCAGGGAAATATAAAATAATGGCTTCCCAGAGATCTCCCTCATACCTGGCAAATATTTCTTTTTAATTAACTCAGCTTCTCAGGATCTCAGCACAGAAAGAATGGGGCATCTGACTAAATATAAAGCTCTGGGCTTAAACCTAACAAATTATAGAAGACTCCATTAGAAAGCGATCATTGTTTTAATTAATACAGTGAAGCAACTGTCAAGTAGACAAGAAAGAATGAGTTGCCTGTCAGACAGCACTACTGTAATGAATAGTAATAATAATTAATTAAAATTATTAATAAAACATTATGTTCTAAGCAATAATTGATTGATGTGCTTTAGAAAAGTTATATATGTCATCTTCAACTCTTTAATTTAAATGTAATCACGCCTTCTTTCCTCTATAAATGAGGAAATAAAAGCAGAAGGATATCAACAAATATAACCTAGGCCAGGCTGCTAATAAACTGACCGATTATGCCCACTCATATAATACCTTAGTAGATGAGTTTCTATATACACAGTTGTTTGAAAAATCTCATTGACCTGTAGGAAAAAAAAGCATGGTCATCAAGGGCTTGGGCAACTAAAGAGTGCAGTCAAAAAATATAAACATTCAGAAAAAAAAAAGAGGACTAATCTAAGAGATCTGCTGTAGAGTGTAACTTCATTTAATATTATATCCACTTGAAGACTGTTAAGATAGTAGACATTTAGTGTTCTTTCTACAAAATAAAACAGATGAGTTAATGTATGTTACCTTGTGTCAACCATCTCATAATGTATATACATATTGAAATGTTGTTTACCATAAATATGTAACTTTTACTTGTTAGTTTCAAAAAGTTGAAAGGATGACTATAGAGTGTGAAATGAGCTTCTTTGGGACAAAACGGTGGGCTAGTAGGCGGATTTGTTTAACTATAAAACCACACTGAAACCACTGTATCCTGAACAAAACAGATTTGCGAAGAAGAGCTTGAGTCTCATACCTAATATTTCTTAGAACTGAAACAAAAGCTATGGCCCTGGAAGAAAGAGAGGAAAAAAAACAAAAACAAGGTGAACCCAATTCTGTCCCTGAGCAGCTAAGTGAAGAACGATGCCTTGGTTCCATACAGTTCCAGGACAGTAGCATCCAATGGAGGAAAGAAGCCATGACATGCACTCTAGTGAATTCCTCAGATGTGGGTCAAAGAGCCATGAGTGCCACAAACACACCAACAAATAGAGGTCCAGGGAAGCAGGGCACAGAGCATTTCTGTTGTCTCGATGGTTAATTATCTTAGCAGAGATCATGCTTTCCAGCCACAGCCATGTTTGCTTTTGCTTTTCTGCACAAATCTGTCAACCTCCAACAGTTAGTTCTAGCCACATGCTTGACATGAGACTTTTCCATATGCCCTTCTCCATGTTCTTTCTTTCCTTTGGCATACAATGGAGCTATTGCAAACTCTTTAGGAAAATTAAGTAATACGAGTTAATACTTTGTTAATCAAACCCATGGTCATGTTAGATACTAGTCTAGTTTATTGACACCACTGTATGTTTATTACAGAAATGTTTCCTAGGTTGACCAGATAGTAATTTGCTAAAAACAAATGACATTTGCCTACTCCGACATTCTGTAGATAGATAGATAGATGCGCTCATACACCTTAAAGTTCTATAGGATATGACATTTAAAGGTATTTTATCATCCTGCCAAAAATTCACAAACATGCCCTCTTCCCCATATTAGATACCTGATTGGAAATATGCCATATGCCAGTAAGTGGATCCTTTCTTTTCACCTAGGTATAAGGATGCCTAGTTGTAGGGTTCCATAGACACTCAGCAGAAAGTTCCTTGGCATCCAATTTTTTTTTCCTTATTGGATATTTTATTTATTTACCTTTCAGGTGTTATCCTCTTTCCCCACTTCACTGCCCCCTGAAATGCTCTAACCATTCCCTTTCCTGCTGCTTCTATGAGGGTGTGTCCCCACCCATCCACCCACTCACCCCTCTCTGCCCTCAAATTCCCTCACTCTTGGGCATCCAGCCACCACAGGACCAAGGACCTCCTCTCCTAACAATGCCTGATAAGGCCATCCTCCACTGCATGTACAGCTGGAGCAATGGGTCCCTCCACGCCTGTTCCCAGGCTGGCAGTTTAGACTCTGGGAGCTCTGATTGGTTGGTATTGTTGCTCTCTTCATGGGGCCACAAGCCCCTTCAACTCCTCCAGCTTTCTCTCTACCTCTTCCATTGGGAACCCCATGACCAGTTCAATGATTAGTTGCGAGCATCCTTCTCTATATATGTCAGATTCTGGCAAAGCCTCTCAGAAGACTGGTAAATCAGGCTCCTGTCAGCATGCACTTCCTAGCATCCACAACAGTGTCTGCATGTAGTGATTACATATGGGATGGCTACCCAGGTAGGGCAGTCTCCAGACAGCCCCTCCTCCAGTCTCTGCTCCACACTGTCTCCATATTTGCTCCTGTGAGTATTTTGTCACTCCTAAGAAGGACCAAAGCACCCATACTTTGGTCTTCCTTCTTCTTGTGGTCTGTGAGGTATATCTTGGGTATTGTGAGCTTTTTGGCTAATATCCACTTACCAGTGAATATGTACCATGTGTATTCTTTTGTGATTGAGTTATCTCACTCAGGATGATATTTTCTAGATCCATCCATTTCCCTACAACTTTCATGAATTCAGTGTTTTTAATAGCTGAGTAATACTCCATTGTATAAATGTACCATATTTTCTGTATCAATTCCTCTGTTGGAGGACATTTGGGTTCTTTCCAGCTTCTGGATATTATAAATAAGGCTGCTATATACATAGTGGAGCATATGTCCTTGTTATATGTTGGAACACCTTTTGGGAGTATGTCCAGGAGTGATATAACTGGGTCCTCAGGTAATTCTATGTCCAATTTTCCGAAAAACCATCAGACTGATTTCTAGAGTGGTTTTACCAGCTTGAAATAAATGGGCAAACTGCCTTGCCTCAAATTTTTATACCTTGTGGGACATATAATCAAAAAGAGAAGTTATAATGACTCTTGTAATTTTTAAAAAATGTGACCAGTTATTCAAACTCAATCTTGTACTGGTCTAGAAATCAATCCAATATTGGGAATAACAGTCTTCATTTGGAAGACTGGATCTGGACATTTTCAGAGACATATTTGGAAGTTAGCTGTAGTTCTCTATGATGTTATGTCAGCAAGAGATAAAGTTGGGGCAGGATCTGGATTTCAAACAAGTGTTAGTATATGTGTTAAAGCTCTTTTAATTGTTAAGATTACTTTTGTTTCTTCTGCAGTATTTATTGTAAGTTGCATTTATTGTATACTTTCTAATTGTGTAGATGTGTTGGAACCTGACTTTGTATCTCAGTTAGAGTTTCAGTGTATTGTAGGAATATTACAAGACATGGTGAGTTGAATGTAATCAGAAATTGCAAGCTCTGAGTGTGTGTGTGTGTGTGTGTGTGTGTGTGTGTGTGTGTGTGTGTGAAAGCAAAAATCAATGCAACATTCAAAGATCTTGAGCCTTCATGAATATGACAAAGGCCACTTCATTGCCCATAAAATTTAATCCCTGCTGTTAAGAGATATTGAAGACTAGACACCATGATACATTTTCAGTGTAGATCTGATCTTTATTTTTTAATTAATAATACATGGCAGAAATATCTGAGAGCTGATCTATTATTTATTATCTCTTTGAAAGAGCTATTCATGCATTATATATTCAGACAGAAAATTCATCTTATTTTATTTGAAGTTACTTTTCAATAGAAATTACACTAAGATGTTATCATGTAAGGGAAAATAGGTGTACTGAAATCCACAGTTTTGGATTCTTGTGTGCTCTGCATGCTGAAAGAGGACAGAAAGCAGGCAGTTCAAAATGAACTTTCATATTGTCGAACGTTCTTAGTCAAAGGAAAGAGACTGTCCTGTGTGTTCATTTGGAGCTAGAGACAACAAGTACATCTAGAGAAACTGAAGACAGATTTTTTAAAAATATTATATGCTCAAGTATTTCATGTAATTTTTCCAGTGATGACTAATGTAATTACCTAAGCATTGTATGCTTATAAACAAAGCTTTATCAAGTCAGTCTATGCCAAATCAATTCAGATCATGTCCTCCAGCATTCAAAGGCTAAAGTACTTTATTAAATTGTGTCAATACACAGAGCAAGCATCTGCCAGGTCCTTTAATAACTTACAACTTTTGTTTAAACAACATGTAGTAATGACATTAGTTTCTTAGTGGAACTCCTCATTAGAAATGATTATTTAAATCTGGAACAAATGTAACTCTGAATTTCATGGACAAAGAGTGGGTAAAGGATGCAGAGAGATGGATGAATAATTCAAGCAGGCACTAATGTATACACGACTGGAATGACCTCATTTCCCCCTATTATAACTCAACCCTAGATAAATTTCTCTTCCAGGTACTTAAGATTCAACTTTTTATTTTACACTTAGAGGCTAGTGAAAATGATTTAGAGATGAAATTTTATGGGATGTCTTGTTACAACAATACTAACAAGTACACAGTGTTTAGGTAATTATCTTAGCCTTATCTTTCCCCTAGCTCTATAAAAACCCTGCATCAAGTTTGAAGTGTGAACTCTCAGTTAGTGATTCAGATATCTCCAATCAAATGCAAGAGTTGTAAGGTCACATGTTACATATCGTTCATTCAGTGATTAACCACATGTATGTCAATGGTCCAGTAAGATTCTAATGGACTTGTTCTTAGTGCCTAGAGATACTGCGTTGTGCTATCCTGATAGATTTCTTTGGTGGTTTGAATAAAAATGGCTCCTATATGCTCATATATCTCCAGTCGGTGAACCAGTTTAGGAGGCTTTGGAGGATTGGCCTTGTTAGAGGAGGTATGTCACTAGGGGTGCATGGCTTAGATGTTTCAAAATCCCACACCATTCTCAACTGGCTCCTTCTGTTCTTCATGTTTATGAATCCAATGTGAGCTCTCAGCTACTGCTCTGACACCGTGCCTCCCTGTCTACTGCCATGTTTATGACTATAAGTTTCCAAATTAAATGCTTTTGTTTATAAGTTGCCTTGGTCCTGGTGTTCTGTCATAGTAATAGAAAAGTAACTAAAGCAACTACCAAAGTGTTTGGGGATGATGCTGGAGCAAACATACTAACTCCAGTATCGTCATGTGAGTCATCACAGCACTTTTGGCTGTACAGAATACTTTACCTGACAGTAAATGAACTTTTATTTTAGAGATTACTTCTGTTTATTAAAACTAAAGTTAAGTTTAAAACAGCTTTGGAGAGGTCCTTCGGGAGCCAACTCAGAGGTTCTGCTCTCGTATGGTGACAGCTCCTGAAGAAACGTGTGGCAGTGAAAGACTTAGCTACTCATGGTCCTTACTCTGAGTAGACTGAAGGGAAAGTACATGCTTATCCCTAACAAAGCAAACATTAGAGGGTAGGAAAAAATTAGGACCAGAAAAAGGATATAAAAATTTATTTGTAGAACAGTACCAATGTGTACTTGATGCTCTATGTCTTATTACAAAAGACTCGAAATTAAAAGCTTCTAAAATTTCATAATGAAAAAAGATACAGTATTATAAGGTTAACTTATGATTTAAAGAATTCTTTTTAAGTTCATTGTAGCCCAAGTGCAACATGGTTTTATAAATTGGGCAGCAATGTAAGATTGAGTCCCTTGATTATAGTCTTCTTGTCTCACCCACTGACCTACCCAAAGAAGATTTTTTCCTGCAAGTTTTATTTATAGTATGTGCTATACAGGCATATTATGGCCCTCCACATCCCCACATCAGCTATGTTATTTTTTTAATTTTTGAAATAATTTAATGTTAGCAGGAAGTTATAGATATAAGAGGGTGATGCCATGTACCAGTTGTAGCATCCTGCAAAGCTATAGAGCAGAAAAGCCTACAAAACCAGGGTCAAGAGCAATTCATCACCCCCAGGATGCCCCAGGCTTTGCTCTCACACTCCCCCTTTCTCCTTTCCTCTTCCTGAGACCCCCTCCCTTAACCTTTCCCACCTCCTTTGCCTCCTTAAATGGTAGTAGCCACTAATAAGTTATCTATTTTTATAATTTTGTCATTTTAAGAACTGTGTAACTAGAATCATGCAGCATATAACCTTCTGGGGATTTTTTGGTTTTACCACAAGTATTCATTGGAAATTCATCCAAGTAATTGCTTGTCCAGATAACCAGCCCTGTTTTTATTTCTGAATAGGACCCTTGTGATGGTGCTGCTGTACTTTGATTAAGCACCCAGCCACTGAGTGTAAGAAAGGTTGCTATGAGCATTTTTAAGCTTGTGGGGAGCAAATGACATAACCTATTATTCTTTCTTTGTGTTTGCTCTAAGTTTATTTTGCCTTTGCTTTTCTAGGTTCTTGAGATGATAGCCTGGACTATTGATTGAAGACTTTTCCTCTAATGCATGCTCCTAACAGTACATTTTCCTCCTCTGCATACATGTTCATTGTACATAATGATACATCCTTGCCACTGTGTTACAGGTGCTTACATTAGCTGCTTGGCAGCATGGTGTACATTCCTCAACTAAGAGCAGTAGGCTATGTATGTGGTCTCATATGGGTTGGGCAGAAGTATTCTCTCAGATTTACTGCAGAAAGAAACTCGCAATGTTTAATATACCATCATGCTTATTATTTGTGACACCTTTTCTGCAGAAATTGGCATGGATTTAATGTATTCAATCAAAATGGTACCTCTCACCTACTAATGAAGTAATATGTACCACCCATCCCCTCCAAAAATGTAGAAAATATCAAAAAGCAAAGAGATGAGCAGAAATCTCAGTGGTTCCTTTTATAGGTTCTGTTAGATTTTTGTGTGTGCCTTTGCTGCGTTAAACTGGGACACATACACAAATATGCATATGGAAAAGCATAAAATAAAAAAATTAATAGTAATTTTTTGATATATCAAAGAAAGTAAGAGGTGAAAGTTTAATTACTATTTAAAGTCAATAAAATATGTTTGTAACATATTTTTATACAAATGTTATATTTTACATATATTTGTAAAATATATATAATATAACAGACTATTTCAAAGGTTTTATAAGCTCCCAGTTATCCCACCTTCTAGTGCACCCATGGAGGAAACAGAAGTCAAGAGAAGGGAACTCTGAACTGAGACATCTGCTTTGTTGTTTGCATATTTTATATATTACTACTTTACCTATCGTCTCCCATGACAGTAATCTCCTCCTGTGGCCTGGCTTCATTTTTCTTCTAAATTCTACCAACCTAACCACCTTCTCTGAGACCATATACCAACATCCATTAATGAATTCATCTTTACCAACTTGATGACACTGCCTGGGAATATACATTTTTCTAATATAGTCACCCTACCATAGGCACCGTCTTTCTAAATACTCTATTGCCCCAAGGTTAATTTATGTTCTGTGTCTATTTTCATCCCCTTGCCAGTAATCTATCAATTTTACAAGATGATTTTTTTCTGCGGGGAACTTCTCTAATTGGAGAAGTTTCTGTTCTGTAATTTTGTCTTTACTTCATTGACTTCTGCTATCTCCATTTTTTCTTCATTTCCGACATGTTTGTGGTTCTTTTTTGTTCCTACTTCTTAAGGTTGCTGCTTCACAGCTGGATCACCTTCTTTTTACTCTGGTAAAGTTTCCACTATTCCATAGCATCTTCTATTTATTCTATCTGTATGTTCATCTCACAAATATATTTTTAATTGACTTTAAATATGAATGAAGCTTTCATTGCTTGCCTTCATTGATATGTCAAAAGATTGACTCATTTTTTTAACTTTATGCTTTGCCACATATATTTAAATGCTGTTTTTCCTTAGACTTTCACTCTGTACTCAGTTTCTATTTTATTTTCAAAATGAGAACATTTATGCAGTACTCTAAGTTTATGCAATACTTTAATGAATGTACATATACTGCCACTGAACCATTAATAAGGGTGAAAATTTCATGTCTCTTCTTTTTTCCTATTCCTGCCTATCCTAAAACACTCTATTATATTTTAAATATCTCTACTATTAAATTTACAGTCTTAAGTGAACAGTCAGTGATGTGTCTTGAATCCTAGGTCTCATAAATCAAGACATTTTGCAAGTTCACACACATCTGCAATGACACAGTTCATCTATATAATGCTGCTGCTGTTGCCCTGACCACATCTGTGCACCTTTTGTTTACCTGCATCTCCACAGCAAGAACACGTTACCTTTGGCCCGAAGGCTGTTTTTCTGATCTGTTGGCAAAGAGCAGCTGCCAGCTGTTTTGGGAAACTAGCCCCTAGCCAATATTCCCAAGTGGGTGGTGGCAGATCAGAGCACCTGCTCTTCTAGTACTTTCTAAAGACGATCTAGTGCTTGCTCTGTACTTTTCCAGAATAGCCCAGAGGATTGAGCCCCAGGTGACTGCCAGATACTGACATACCTTTAATGACAATTTCATTTACCTCTTCCAGTCCTCAGTTTCTTCCAGGCTGTCTTGGGATCACCCCAGTGCAAAATAAGAAATTACTTGGTCTAGAGTTGGAGTCCTATGTCAGAGTCTACTTTATGAAAATTCGGTTTAAGTCATATATACAATACCTGATGCTAGGATTACTCAGACACTTTAGATTGCAGTTCTTAGGAAAGTTCATCCATATTACATGAGTCTACTGAAGGAAAAATAACAGAATCAAATGACCAAGTAGGTTTTCTTCTAGAAAATTCTCCATGCAACATCCAGGTATTCTGATTTGGCTCACAATACTTAACCTACTATTGGTTGTTTAGAGTGAATATATCATTCCTGAATCTACTGTGTCACTGGACCTTTCCCTATCCCTCATGAATTCTGCTACCGCCAATGTAGGAAGGAAAGAAGACACAGAGTCTATCATCAGATATATATATTTAAGACACAATATGCACTGCACTCCAGAGACCCATACTGTTTCCCAGACTAGTGTCTTGTACCCCATGGAGCTCCCAATGGATGCTGAAGAGGCTGCGCTGTCTCTCAATAATGTATTAGCAGGCCTGTTCTGAGAAAATATAGGTAGAAGAATGACCTAGTTTATTACAAGTTGGCCAAATTGAAAGACAATAGAATGCACTTGCCAATGGATGGCTTCTATTGCCAAAAGTAAGTCAGTCAGTCTGACTGTCTGTTGGTCTGGTTTGTTTTCCACAGCACTGGCAGTAAATAAATGGAATTTATAGTCTTCTCTGTATATGAGGACAATGTATATAGAAACATTAGCACAATGGCAAGTTAAAATTTCCAACACTCATATAGATAGGCATAACAAAAACCCTTACCAAACAGAATGATTGGAAAGAACAAGAAAAGAAAACTAGTAGAAGGCAGTGATTGACATACTAGTCTCATGGAATCATGGGACATGATCTAGTAGTAGCTCATATGTCATATGTAACACTGAATAGATGACCGTAACCTTCTAGAAGAGGCAGAAGCCAAAGATGCCCCAGTACATGACACCTGAGCTAAAAAATGAAAGGAAGAATATAACATAACTGAGTCACACTTTTGTGGCTTAGCTCTAATGTACAACTGGAAAATATCACATACAACTAATGCCATACAGTCCAGGCTTTAAATAACATTTTCTTAACAGATCTTGCTACAAGTTTATTTGTCAAAACAGAAGAGGATACTTGTCATCTGCAAATAGTGTGCAGGTAGGTGGGTCACAGCAGTCCATCTGTCTTCACACTGGCAGGACCCTTTCTATGGGGTCTGCACATGGTTCTGGGGAACCTTTGGAGTCTTATCTGGAGCTCAAGCCTGGGCTTTAGCTAGAGCTCTGTCCTCTGCCTTGGTTTGAACCTTGGTCTTTGGTTGGCAGTGCCTACAACCCTTGGGTATGTAGCTTCAAATCTACTTCCCAAACTTGGGATGGACAATGAAAGCAATACAGATGAATTTGTAGCTGGAGCCCTTTGGTGTTTTGGGGTTAACCACTTTTGGCTTCACAAGGGCCTTGATGACCTCTACGTGTGCACTCATTGCCTATGAATTGTTGGCCTGCATCTTTTCAGGCCTTCTTCATCCTTTCTTGTGCTTCTTGGCAAAGTGCACATTCCTCAGGAACTTGGAATCAACCCCTTTATGAGATTCATATTGTTGTTACCAGAATTTCTTGATAGCATTTCTGTGCCATTTGTAGTACTGGTTGTGTATGGTGTGGCTCTTGGACTTGACCATGTCTACAGAGTAACCCGTGGCTCCTGCATGCCTAGGACAGAAAGAGAAAAAGATGTGTAGCCAAGTTGGCCTTGAACTCTCTATCCTCCTGCCTTTGCCTCCTTCTGCAAATCCTACTGGCGTGCACCACCACAACAGGCTAAATAACACTTGATGTGATAGATACATACTAAACCTTTGAGAGGGAATCTTGGTCTGTCTCATGGCAATGTACATTATACTGGAAAAGTTTTGTATAGTGTTTAAGCTTTATGAAAGCAGACTCTGAAAGCAAGGAAGGCTCTCCTGCCCCAGACTCCAACAGTTTATTTCCAATCCTCCAAGATCCATTGCCAGAACCCCCTGATTCTGTAATCCAAAGAAGGAAGAACCATAAAATAGCCCAAGATTTACAATACTGCTATATCATGTACATAGTTTCCAGTCAAGGTTACTATTGTCTATCCCATAGTATAAATGTGCCTTCAGTAGGAAAAAGAATTCTCTAGCGAATACTCTTGATGGGAACTCTAGCATGATGCTCTCAGTGGGAACTCCTTAGTAATTTCAGCTGGATGATTTTAAGTACCCCATTTGATCATATTTTTATCATTCTTACTTGTTCTTTTATTTGAAAGCCCCACCTGAGGGAATGTTCAGCTCCATCTAAGCTTTTAAATCAGGAGCTTCTGCCAGCATCCCCATGGGAATTCCAGGCCTTTTCTAATGGATGGTTATAAGTCTGTGACTTGATGATGTCATCTTTCCTTTACTCTCTGTTAGGTTTTTCCACTGTCTCTCTCTGTTGGATGGTGATGCTTTTCTCCCTGTTGCTTCTATTAACTATCTTCTACTCACTATTCTTTGACTTTTTCTTGATATAGATTTAACAAACTATTTATTCAAAATTGAAAGCATGGCTATTGTAGATCAGTCTCTGGACCGTACAGAACATGTGTAGACTCTGGAACCACTCTCTTGGCTAGGAGAAGCTTTGTTACTATGTACTGGATCACACAGATAGCATTTAACCAGAACAAGGTGTACCCTTCATTGTGAAGTTCACTAAACAATAGAAAGCATTCTACAGAAATAAGTAAACATAGCCTGATAAAAAGAAGGTAATGCCAGCTGAAATAACTACAGTGCGAACTACTGTAGGACACCCTAAACACTCAGCATAAAAATGGGGCCAATGAATCATTTGCTTTTTTAATATGAGTGGTAAAGGACCAGGTCATATCTATATGTAAGCCCTATTACCCACACTTACTTTCTTCATTTTTTCCATGTATTTCCTCTGAAACCAAAATGAAGCCTATGGTTCTTTGTGTCCACCCTGCAGAACATCATGTAGTCGATCATAGCTAATCTAGAATTTATGTTGCTTGAAAGGACCTCTCAAGAACGTCTCCACATCACAAGAAAGGACCTGTGGATGCAGGGATAAAGGCACCCCTCGCCAGAGGTGCTAAATAAACTGACATTGTGAGAGCAGTTACAGGGATGTCATCAGGTTACCCACTCAGGGGGTCTCTATAATCATGATGTAATATGGGGGTATGCACAAAAGCAAACGGGAACTCAGTTTAGTCATCACATGTACACAAGGCCAAACAGCCAGAAAGTGCAAAATACCTAAAAGACCTCTAAGACTGCAGAGTACAGAAAGAATTTGTGAGACTCTGGTAGATGAGTCTCCCAAACCCACCAAGTGTGGAAGTGTGTCTCTCTCTCTCTCTCTCTCTCTCTCTCTCTCTCTCTCTCTCTCTCTCTCTCTTTCTCTCTCTGTGTTTATATATGTATATCCTTTTTCCTCTAGCACCTCTATAAAAGGTATATACAATGAGACAATGAAGCAGTTAACATTATCAGGGTAGTAGCCTATCTGGTGATGTTTTGATTTTTTTTCCTTGAGATGAAAATGGTAAGGACCAAGACTCACATTGTCCCAGTATGACCAACTGTCAATCTTATCAGAATCTCCCTGCTACAAATGGCTCCATGGCATGTGATGCCCAACTTATGAATCCGATGACTGTGCCCTCCTCAGCCTTGAGTGGTCTGAACAGACCTTGTCTGCCACACAGGACCTTAACACCTAGGTGAATCCTGCTGCTTTGTTTACACTTGCAACTTCCAGCAAGAACTTTGAAGAAGAGACTGCCTGCTGAGCCTGCTTTGCAGCTGGAACAAAGGATGGGCTAGGTGGGGCTTTCCCAATATATTACAAGAGCTGAACATTAAACGTGGAGCCTTGATCAGAAGACTTTGTCTTGGCTTCATGCTTCTCTCACCTTTCTGTTCTTTTTCATTTCCAGCCCCTCTTTCAGGTAGACTCAGTTCATCTGTGGCCGCAGGCGGCTACAAATGACCACTACCTTGGTTTGCTTTCTGTTGCTGTGTAAATACCGTGACCAAATACGACTTGCAGAGGAAAAAGTTTATTCATCTCACAGGAGAGTTCATTACCGAGGGAAGTTGAGGCAGGGGTTCAAGGCAGGAACTGAAGTCAGCACATAGAGGAATGCTGCTTACTGGTTGTTCTCTTTGCTTTGCTCAGCTTTTTTGCTTATACCATGCAAGACTGCTTGTTCAGAACTGGTACCACCCACAAAGAGCTGAACCATCCACATAAATCCTTAATCAAGAAAATGTCCCTACGGACTTGCCCATCAACCAATCTGATGGAGGCAATTCCTCAGCTGAGATTCCCTTTTACCAGGTGACTCTAGTTTGTGTCAAATTATGCTCCCCAAACATTAGTATCTTTTCATGCTAGAAGACTTTAAACACTGCGAAAGGCTTCATGAAAAGTGTCTTAGTTAGGGTTTCTATTTTTGTGAAGAGACAGCATGATCACAGCACTTATTAAAAAAGGAAAACATTTAATTGGGGCTGGCTTACCACTTCAGAGGTTTAGACCATTATCATCATGGAAGGAAACATGGTGACATGCCAACAGACATGACACTGGAGAAGGAGCACCAGTTCTACATCTGGATCTGCAGATAGCGTGAGGGGAATGCCACACTGGGCATGGCTTGAACTTCTGAGACCTTGCAGCCCACCCCCTAGTGACACACTTCCTCCAAGAAAGCCATACCCACTTGAACAATGGCCACATCTTCTAATAGTGCCACTCTCTATGGTCAAGCATTTAAATACATGAATCTATGGGGTCTATACCTATTCAAACCACCACAAAGAACAATACTGCATATGTTTCTATGCATACAAATCTGTGTATGAATACCAAGAAAGGTTCCACAGCAAGCCTAGCAGTGTTTGACAATTGGCCTTGTTTAAGGCCCCCATGAGATCCCCTTGGCTGTTTATTTGTAGAGCATGTTGACCACAAAATGTTTGCCCTCACAAAAGGAAATTGTCTAGAAGTTTGGGGGCGCTAGGTGTTTATGCACAATCCTCAGTGAGTAGTGCCTGCCTTGCTTAGTCTGGGTATCCTGAAGGTCTACCCACCTCAAGGGACAACAGGCATCTGACCCCATTCTATTGTACATTTACATACTCTCTGGATAGTTGTCTGTGCCCTGCGGTTTTTGCTACACCCAACAAGAATAGATATGGGTAATAATGTAGCTGATTCAACCCAGCCACAAGCAGATTCATGAAACACCCAAGTCATTGTTCCAGACCACTTCCTAGTTAAAGAAGGCAGAGTTTGTCTCACCTAACCTATTCAATTCTGTGAGCATCACTAACATTGTGGTTATTAGCAGGAACATCTAAAATTAAAAGGTGAAGCTGCCAAAATGAAAACAAACAAACAACAAACAAACAAAAAAGTGAAACAGCCAAGGTCTCAATAGTTAAGAGCCTAAAATTTCGGCTCCTTTGATAGTAACACTTACATAGGACATTTTTTTTTTAAAAGTTTTGTCTATACCTGAAATTTTAGCTTTTAATTTTTGAAATATTTATGTGTGCCTATGTGCATTAAATCATTGGACTGTAGAAATGATTCTCTCTTATTATTTCGTTGTTCTCCATGGTAATTTTACCTAGCATACCAGATTCATATTCCATTCTGCATTATTTCATTTTATTCATGATAATTTTACTCTCTTCCTAATGACTTTTTAAGTTTATTTAGTTTTACTTAGGTGTACAAGTGTTTTACCCGAATATGTGTACCATATGTGTACTGTACCATGCTAGGTACCTGCAGTGATCAGAAGAAGGTTTAGAATGCCCTGAAACTAAACTGATGGATGGTTTTGTTCCATGTGGGTTCGGAAACTTGAATTCAAGTCATCTGCAAGAGCAGTGTGTGCTTTTAACCATTTAGATATCTTTCTAATTAATTTTAAATTAATATATTACCTGTATCAAGAATATTTACACAAAGAAATTATTTCACTTTACAACCTCATACATGTTGTCTGTGATATTCTTGTCTACAAGAAATTTTCCAGTCTTTGGTGGCTATTTTACCTACCATACAAGATTCATATCACATTTTTTTATTATCCCACTTAATTCCAGAAAATTTCTTTATTCAAGAAAATCATCCCCTCCCCCCTTGCAGGCCTATCCTGCATTTTAAATTAGACATGTAAATTATGGGTCAGGCTAACGACTCTAGTCTGTCAGTGATGAATTACATGTAGATTATTACTAATAAAGTGAACCAGTATCTTTCCTTAAAGTGCTTGCCACTCAACATGAGCTCCTGAGTTTGTATCATTCACACCGTGTAAAAAGCCATGTGCCTCTAACGCCAGTGCTTGGGAGGCAGAGACAGAAATGTCATTGTAACTCACTAGACAAGTGTTGTTGAATTGGGGAGCTCCAGATTCAGTGTAAGACTCTAATTTAAATAAATAAATAAATAAATAAATAAATAAATAAATAAATAAAAGATTCAAGGTTTGTGGTCCCACTGCAGCCTGAAGCCATGTTGATGTCCACGGGAGGTGCTGCCATTGAATGTTATGTTGTTGTCCTTAGCCAGTATAGGGACAAAGGCCTGTGTTGATGCCTGTGGTCTGTACTGCCACTGGAAACCATGCTGAGATCCATGCCATGTGCTGATGCTACTGTCGGTGTGAATATACGTGTTCCCTGCGGTCACCAGAAACCATGTGTAAACCTGGTGCTCCCATTGACTGTAAAAGACAAGGAAGCTACTTCTGCCATTGCATTCATGACTGTAGACTCACAGTTGAGAAAGAGTGACACAGAAGGCTTCTGTGACAATCTCTACCATCACCTAGCCCTCCCCAAAAAGAAATAGCCTAGATAGAAAGCGATTGAAGAGAACTCTTTAAAATGGGATGAAGATGCTGGCGTGTAGTTCTTCACTTTTGATGGCTTCTTGTGGGAGTGCTGGTGGGGAAGGGCTCAGTTTCCTTCCCGCAGCTACCCACTAAGAGTTTGAAAATGCTCCAGTGAATATATGGACAACATAAATTGCACATGTTTCTTCTCCTTGTCCTGCTCCCCTTCCCCTCCTCTTTCCCCTTTCTCTCTCCCTCTTCCTCTGCCTCTCCTCCTCCTCCTTCTTTTTCTTGATCCCAAGAGTTGGGGAACAGATTTGGGAGGACTGGAAAGTGAGTGTGCTCAAGGTTAATGATGTGAAATTTCCAAATAATCAATATAAATATTATTAAAAAATTAAGATGCAGAACACTAGGAGAAGACAATCAATGCTGACTTCTGCACATGTGCATATAAATACACACACACACACACACACACACACACCTCACACCCAGCAGAGAGTGATCCCAAATCTACAGGGTTCTGAACTCTGGTCAGATGATCTTACAGTCAGCTTATGCTGTGAAGTTGACACAAACCTAGATTCATCTGAGAAAAGAAAAGAGGTAAGGAATTGCCCCTACCAGATTTGCCTGTGGCACATCTGTTGGGTATTTACTTAATTGCTAATTGTTGTTGGAGGACCCAGACAACTTGAGCAATACCTAGGCATTTAAGCCTGGGTTATATAAACAGGACCATAGAAATGAAATGAGCTAGTAAGCAGCAGCCCCCTATGATCTCTGCTTTGCTGGTGCTGGTTCCTACTTTGAGCTACTGTCCTGGCTTCTCTTGGTCCTAGACTGTAATGTGAATTGGTGAGCCAATTAGCTCTTTCCTCCCCATAGTTGATTTTGGTCAGTTTTTATCACAGCAACAGAAACCAAACTAGGGGGAAGACACAGTTTTGTTTGTGTGTGTGTTATATGTATGTGTTCTGTGTGTGTGTGTATGAGTGTGTATGAATGTATGTTCATGCATTCATGTATACATACATGTGTGTAGAGGCTAGAATTTGATATCAGATATCTTCTCCAATCACATGTCACTTTTTTTTTTTTTGGAAAACAAGGTCTCTCAGTGAACCTTAAGTACTCTGACTCAGGTAGGTTGGTAAACCAATGTGCTCCAGGGAGTCTCTGTCTCCATCCTGAGACTGTAAATACATAGTAGCACAGAGCACCACTTTTCCATGGGTGTGGAGAGCTGGACTCAGGTCCTCCTATTTGCTTTGCAAGCAATTTACAGATGAGCCATCTTCCCAGCATCCAGATATGTTTTTCTAAGCTATGCCCTGCTGAGTGTCTCTTCTTCCCCACATGGTGTCTATTTCTTTAAAATTGAAAATGACTTTATAGGTATGCCTCATTCTTTAGCTGGGATGGAATGAATTGATGGGAACATAAAGAGATTCTCTTAATTCGTGTGGCCTGTCCAGATGGCTGTACCTCTGTAAGTGGAAATAAGTCCAGGTTCTAAGAGGGAGTTACAAGTGAAAACCTTAACATCCAAGTCTTTGTGAAATCTCTGCTTTCTGTGGCACTTCCGTCTGTACCATTGGTTAAATTTAGTCACAGATGCATTTACCTTGATATACAGCACTGTGCTCTAAAAGTCAAGTCACCTGTCCCCTACCTTTCTCTACAATCCAACATACAGCAATCATATATGAGCAAAATCGTTAACAAGGTACAGCTATGAGAGCACTAGCCTGTGTTCAGAGTAGTTCTGACGGTCAGCCTGTGTTCATAGTAGTTCTGACTGTGGTAGGAAACATATTTGAATTCTGCTTCTTCTGACATGTGAAATAAAATCTACTCCTGCATCCAAGGAAATCCTGGTTTTCTTATAAACATTCATCCTACTTAATATGAACTTGACAAAATGCCCAGGAATCTCAGTATACAAGCCTTTACAATTGGTCACAGGACAATTTGGGTAAATAGCTAAACAACTCATGGCTGTGTATACATGATGTAATAAAGCTGCTTCTTTCTGCTAGGGATCTTCTTAAGTTTGTAGGGTCCAGATCTTGAAAATAGCTAAAATTCAAACATGATTCTCATGTAGTGTAGTAGGAGCATATGCAAATCGGACTGTTTCCTCTGTTAGCTGTCTAGTCTTGTGCTAAGCACTACGTTTTCATTTCCTATAGTCCATAGCTACCTCTACATGATGCTTTGCAATCATGCCAATGTTGGCCTTAGTTGGAACTATCCGCATTTTGTTTCCCATGGCTTAAGTGGTGGGTTGATTACATTGGGATCTTATTGCCTTTGGTATCCTGGATTCTTGTTATACAGAACCCTGGCTTTTAGACTATCTACCTACACTTCTGAATTCCAATTGTCTTCTTGCTGTGTTAGTCTTTCTTTCCCTGAAAAACAGAGCATTCTCTAGGCTTTCTAAAATACACACACACACACACACACACACACACACACACACACACACACATATATATATTTCAAAAAAAACAATGGATAGGCCTTACCGTAAAGTTAAAAGTTAATAAATATGTCTTGGGATTATTTAGGACTAATAGGCTTAACCTGCTATCCTACTGTGATGGCTAGTTTTATGTCAACTTGATATAAGCTATAGTCATGTGAGGGGGAAAACCTCAACTGAAAAATGCCTCTGTGAGATGGGTCTATGGGCAAGCCTCAAACATTTTCTTCATCAGTCATTGAGGTGTATGGGCACAGTCCGTTGTTGGTGTTGCTGTCCCTGGGCTGGTGGTAATGGGCTCTACAAGAAGGTTGAACAAGCCATAAGGAATAAGCCAACAAGCATGGCCTCTGCTTCAGTTCCTGCCTCCAGAATTCTGTGCTACTGAGTTCCTGCCTTGACTTTACTTAATGTTCTAACCCTAAGACAATTACTACATACTCAGACTGTTGATGTTTAGCCTGCTTTTAAGAGAACAATCTTACAGAGCTTTGGATTTCTCATGCATCTTTTACAACCTAAGTTAATGCATAACTTTAAATTTAATTTATGTACATGACCCAGAATAATGTATGTATGTATATGTGCTATGGGTAATCATTATCCAAAAGCAGCCAACAGGTTGGAAGTAACAACATGATAAATAACTACCATAAATGTTGCAAATGTGAAAAAAGTTGCTAAAGTCTTCAGCACTGAGTGCTAATTGTGACTCATTTGGGGTCAGTAATATTTTTTTTCTTGTAAAAGTCTGTTAAAGAATTCTGTTAAGAATCACTTATCCTTGCCTGTGCCATGCTTTCTATGCTGTTCAACAAATACAGAGAACAGACTACAGAGGGACAGGCATAACTGATAGGGCACAGATTCAAAGAACAGAATGATTACAGACAGGCTAGTGACCACAGTCTACAGATAAACTAAAGATAACAGGGAGAGAATTAGAAAATGCAAAATTCTCGGTTAAATTACTATGAAAGGCAGGTGTGTGTTTTCACTCCTATCTGCATACCTTTTGAAGTTATTTTCTAATGATGCAGCTTCTCATAAAATACAGTTACCTCGTTAGTTTTCATATTCTATGATATACCTAATGAAATACCATCTAAACTTTCTTCTTATTTTATGATTCATCACAGTAGCTCTGCTTTGTGCAAAAAGGGACTTCAACTTTTTTAGGCTCCAGGGTATTCCTCCTGTGCACTGTGTTACCACTGTCTACATCTCTAGATAAGACGTGTCCTAGGAAAGCCACTAGTTCTTCAATGGCTGTCTCTTGTCCAACTTTCTACTTCTCTTAATGTGATCCATCTCTTTCAGAATATATTCCCAATTAATACTTTTCCAGAGTTTATGGAATATGCTAACCAGGCCTTTTGTTTCTTTGATTTACAGAATTGTTTCCTTAAGGAAACCTGACTCTTCTTTTACTTGCCACATGGAAGCTAGAAGGAATTGGACACCAGGGATAAAGGTGTAGGTGTTTGTGTAAGTTATAAACTTATGCCTTGATGTCATGCAAGATGGGAGGAGAATAGTGACATTTAATCAGAAATGATATGGGGCACAGAGAATTTGGAAGAATCTAGAGACCACTCCCCCCCCCTTTTTTTTTTTTCATGTGCCTGCATCTGGAGTGTGTAGATTACCATTCCCAGTTTTGGGATCCAGAACAAGCTTAGATTTCAATCTCTTATAATTGGGGACTAAATGAGAATAGAGATATGGTAGTCATGATGTTCAAGGCTTAGCCCTTGTATTTAGCCTTCTCTGATTTCTAGATATGAGAAATTAAGACCTATTTATTCTTTATATACTATTATCACACTGATGATTGATCACTGTTAGAAATTTATTTTCTAGCTTATGTCTTAAATTTGACATTTATCTCATAATATTAATTACATTGGTGTATATATTTCTGTGTATGTATTTGTGTGCACATGGAATTGGGTGGCAGTGCATATGGAAGTAAGAGGAAAAGTTGGATATGTTTCTCTCCTTTCAGTATGTGGATCTTGGAGATCACATGCGGGACATCAGACTTTGTGACAAGTATCAATATTCTCTGACCTATGCTTCTAGCCTCCTGACATCAATTTTGTTTTAATTTCTATTATTTTTCTTTTTCCAATTTTTTGTAGTGTAAATTGATATATGTGTGGGCACATGTATATGTGAGTTTTACAAGGGAAAGCTGGAAGTTGTTACAGGAATTATCATCTATTGTCCATCTACCTTATTCATTTAGGCAGAGGCTGCCAATCAAACCTAGAGCTCACCATCATGTCTAATCTCAGTAGGCACTTTGCTCTTGGAATTGCATCTATAATCTCTGAGGTTGAAATTATAGGAGAGCAGGCAGGTCAACTGGCATTTATGTGACTTCTGGGGATTTGGGTCCCCATGCTTGCTTGACAAGTTTTTTTTCTACTGTGCTATCTGCTTAGCTCCTGACATCTATGTTCTTAATTGACCCACACCTATTCTCTCTTTCTAAGAATAACATCACATTTTGCTTGAAAATGGTTTTTTTCAATGTTTACCTTTGAAATTTTGGTCCCATGATAGCTAATGAAATCTTTGTATTTTACTTTCCCAATTGAAAAGATTGGTTCTATAATCAGCCTAGGCCAATAAATGCTTTTCTGTATCAATTACCTTAGATATTTTTATATATAAATATATCCTGCTAATTCTGTATAATATTACTCATATATATGTATATATGTGTATATATATGTATATATATATGTATATACATATATGTATATACATATATATATATACATATATATATATACATACACTTTCAGGACTGACCATTGAGTCTTCAATAACCAGTTGGTGTGTTCTTGCATGGACAAGAATCTTTCTTCTACTTTCATTATTCTTTAGTTGCCTGAGGTTCTTTGTGTAGGGTGGAGGACTTGTGAGTTTTTTCTCTTTTACATTAGCATGTCTATTGCTATAGTTTTTGTTCAGCTCATGTTTAGGCAGCTATGGCATTGATCTTTCATGCTTGTAGATTCTGACATCCCTAGAAGATGATCTCACAGCAAACCCATTGTCCCCTGGCTCATAGAAGCCTCTTAGCCCCTCTTCCACAACGATCATGCCTTAGATGCAGGAGTTGTCGTGTAGGTGCCTTATTTGGGATCAGAGCTCCCCAATTCTGCTTTTTGATTGGTTGTGGGTTTTTGTAACAATTTTACTAAGATATAATTTACGTATCATAAAACTCATTCTGAAGTGGGTATTAATAAATGCTTAGGGTCTACAATCATCCTTTTTATCTAATTGACACAATTTCCATTGCCCTCTCCACAAAGAAGTCTTTTCCAGTGGATCACTCTCTATCCTTCATCCTCAGCCCTGGATAATCACCCATCTGCTTTCCATCTTTAAAGACACTTCATGTGAATGGAATCACACATAGGCTGCAAGAGTATCTTTAACTTGCATTATTTTTCCATACAGCATGTCTCCTTGAGAAACTTCAAGATCTCAAGGGTTTTAAGATAGGCTGACCCTTAATCTCAGTCCTCTTAGTACAGTCTCAGGAAATTTTAGTATAATACAATTTTTATTTAATAAGTAAATTTTTTATTTATAATACAAATTTATTTTTATTATAATAAAATAATAATTTATCAATACTTCTTTTTAATATTTCCCAAAGTTTTGTCAGTAGTAAATAAATGTATTAAAATTTATATAAATTATTTCCATTGACACCCAGGGGTTTAAATGCCAAGTAAAACATTTTTCAAAGAGCTTCCTACTCATATTTGTAGACATCAGACAAATTTACCATGTCCTTTCTTTCTGCTGTATCTCATATTTACCCCATGTCCTTACTCTCTTGTCAATAACGATCCCAGACTCAAGTTTATGTGTCTATTAGAGCTACTATGTATGAGGTACATACATGTATGTGTTTAACTCTTAGTTAGTCTTCAATCCACTTTTAAATTTCTATTTCTCTTGTGTTTGTCTTAGATCCAAAAAGAAATTGCCTTTCAGTGATGTATTCTCCTTTATTCAAGAACATACATGGTATCCCCCCACCAAGGAAACTTCATAAATAAAAAAAAAATTAGTTGTTTCATCAATGATGGCCTGAGATTTCTCAATATTCTGCAAAGACTGAGGGCCAATGAACTGTACCTTACATTTACTGTGGATGTAGAGCCTGAGCAACTGAGAGCTTGCTATGTCTTGAGTGAAAGTACCAGGACTAATGTACTAGCAGCTTGATCTCTAGTATGGGAATGTTAAGAGTTAGCCTGATCTTTAAAAGGTCTGCTGCCAGGGTCTTAGTTCATAGGACTATTTCCTCCTAAGGGATTGATGACATTTTCTTGGTCTCTTGTTCTGTCTATTTTAGCATTTGAACTTCTTTTCATGCATGTTCCCACATGATGTGATCCTTCATAATGACATACAGAAAGGTGTACCCTTGCCAGAGATGGACCTCTGCTATTTGGTATTTGACCCTCTAAAACTACCTACTAAACCTTATACCAACCTTATCTTGGTATAGATTCAAGCCTTTCATTGTAGCAATGAAGAACTATGAAATAAAGAGCCCACTATCCTGAAATCTCACAGATGATTGACTAGGGCAGTTTGGGTCCTTCATGAGTGTCATCTTCAAAACCATGAATTGATAATACACACTCAGTTCCTCTCAGGGTGGTTAATGCAAAGATTCAGAAAAACAAACAAACAAACAAACAAACAAACAAAAAACAAAAAACAAAACAATCACGGGGTCTATAAGAGATATTTTTCTGTTACCATTGGTTTTATGCAAAATCTTTTTTTTATTGGATATTTTATTTGCATTTCAGATGCCATCTCCTTTTCTCATTTCCCCTCCCTAGAAAACCCCTATCCCGTGCCCCCTTTTCCTATTTCCTTTTATACAATTTTTTAAAAATGTTAACCAAAGGCTTTATAAGTATGGTAATGCTCAATCAGAAGTGTAACCCAATACCCAACCTAGGTATATAAACTATCTTTGACTGGTAGAGACACGTGAACATCTGCCTCCATGCCCCCTTTCTCTCTCTTTCTCTCTCTTTCTCTCTCTCATCACCTAGCTTCTCTACTTCATCTTCTCCTCTCCTTACTCCATCTTTTCCTCTCCGTACTCCTTCCCCCTTAGCTCCTCCTACCTATCACCCTTCCTGTTAAAGTAAAACTTTTCTCTCAAAATACAATTAGAGCATAATGATTCCTATTTGTACCTGTGAGGTACAAGATAGTCCTAATACCCAGTCCATCATTTTGTTGACTAACCAGAACCTCTGTCATCTCTCCTAACTAAAACACTTAGTTTTGAACCTGGCTTTTTTCTTGGCTTTAGAATGAATGTCAGCTGAAAACCATCCACTCAGATCTTTTCTCTCAAAGTAAATAGCCAGGATTGGCTATGAGACAGACTATAGGTCTTCAACCTAGTCAGAAATCCAGAATGACTGAGTTAGCTGAAATTATGGGAAGCACAAAGCATAGCTTCTAAAACTTAGCCAATTTATAGAGACCACTGAACACTTGGACAGCCCCTATACTACCAAACGTTGGAGCATCAAATCTTCAGCCTTCTGGCCCAGATTCATCTGACAGACCTTAGTGATGCAGAATTATTAAGGGCTGATTACTCTGTCTAGGTAGATATAATCAGTCGACTATTCTGCAAGTGTGTCCTTTTCTGGACAGTAATTTGTCTGTAGATGGAAAGAGGCAATTCTTGCCTAGTGGCTGTCTCCGCACAACTGGAGTAACTCCAAGGATGCTCAATTTCTTCTTATAATCCAAGACAGGAAGCTGTCAGGAGCAGACAGGTCTCTAATCAAAATGAACATTAATATAGAAATATTTGTAACATCAATTCTATGGACTTCTGACGTTTTGAAATCCAACTATCCATGTAAGGTAACCTGGACTGTTGTCTGTTAACTCCTCTCAGCAAAATTTTAATGACAATTTTACAATTAAAATTTTACTTTTGCCACGTGCCTTTTTGTTTTCAACTCTTGGGCAAGGAGTCATATGCTGTTTCTTCTTGAATGAGTGATTCTGTTTTTGACTAAAAGAATTTACTTTTATGGTAATAGTTTAAAGTGATCTGGGCTTCAGTCTCAAAGCAAACTCTCAATTTTCTTCTCTAAACAGTGAATAGGCTACTTACTACCCTGTCCTACTGTATTGTAGATATTGAAAACATTCTCTTCTATACTCTTTTTCCTTTTTTTTTACTTTGCTTTTAACTTCAGAACAAGATAAAACAAATAGAACCCATAAAACATAATACCCAACCCTGCTCTCCTGTAGGAGGGTATTTGCCTGCCTTAGCCACAAACTGGATAGAGGAGATCCTGTAGACATGAGCAGAGAGCCAAAAAGTTCAGGTCCAGACAGGCTCTGCGGGAGCCAAGGGAAAGTATGTAGAGGACATGGGCTTCCTATGTGCTCTGTAATCTACTTCTTCCATGCACGATGCATCCTTATCATCCTCAAGTGTGAAGGGAATCCCATCAGTCATGGCACCACCGGGCTCCTAAGCTGTTACCCCATCTTCCTCACAGCCCAAGCCTAGTTTGATCATGTGGTAGATGCAGTTGGAGTGGGATTGGGGATCCTCTAATGAGAAACCAGAGGAGAGTAGAGCAGTTTCAAACAGCAGCACCAGGAGTTCCTTGACAGGACATTTTGTCTGCATCAATCTTTTGCCACAGGGTCTCCAAATGGGGTGGATTGATCTCTAGGTGGTATTTGGCCATCATGTAACCCACTGTAGAGTAAACCTGAAGTGCCTTGGCCTTCAGGTTCGGCTTCATTTTGGTTGTCCAGTCATAGGCACTTGTCACAATGCAGCAGGGAGAAGACATGAGGCTCTTGGAGATTATCTCCTTTTCAACCTTCTTATCCAAGATCTCCTTCATGAACTTGCAAGATTCTCAAACTTTGGCTTGATCTCTTATATTTCTTCTTTGCTTCCTCATCCACTCATAGCTCCAAGTCTACCTTAGTCACCAAGACCAAAATTTTTCTATCAAATTCCTTGAGCTGTTACACACACTATTCCTTAATAGGTTCAGTGATATATACCACCTCAAACTGCTTCTGCACATGCCCTAAAAATACAGTGTTGGCCACCTGCTCTTTGCTCTCACCAACAATATAGCAGATAGACTTCTGTGCTTTCTTCACATGAGACACATAATCTGACAGGGAAGTCATCTCATCTCCAGACAGAGAGGTGTGACAGTGGAAAGGCTCGGAGATGCTCTGATGGTTAATAGAATATACATGCATTATAAGCTTTCAATATTTGGAGAATACCTCATAAAATTTCTTGTAGTTCTCTTTGTCTTCAGCCAACTCAGAAAAGACGTCAAGGTCCTTCTTCACAATGTTTTTATAAATGACTTTTAGGGTCTTGCTCTGTTAGAGCGTTTCTTGTTAGATGTTCAGGGGCATATTCTTAGAGTCAAACATACCACAGATGAAGTACTCAAGTATCACTTGATCACAGATGTCCATGATAAGGGCATGACAGAAATACAGTTTGATATTGTTCTTCATCTTCTTGTTCTAAAAAAAGGTCAATGGGAGCTCAGCAAGGAATGAAAAACAATACCCTTAGCTTCAAATGACTTTCTGCAGAGAAGTGCTTGACTGCCCAGTGGTCTTACCAATCATTAGTGAGTTCTTTTATAGAATCCACCATATTTCTCTTAAGTGATATCATTAGTATTTCTTAACCAAGTAGACTGTGATGGTTTGAATAGGAATAGTCCCCATAGAGTCACGTGTTTCAATCCTTGGCTCCCAGTGAGTGTCACTATTACAAAGTATAGCCTTGTTGGAGGAAATGTTAATGTGGAAGTGGAGTTTGAGGTTTCCTATGTTCAAGCTATGCCCAGTGTAGCATACAATCTCCTGATGCCTATGGATCAAGATGTAGAACTCTCAGGTCTTTCTAGCACCATGTTTACCTTCATACCACAATGTTTTCTGCAGTGATGAAACCTCTGAAATTCCTTTGTAAGAGTTGCAGTGATCATGGTACCTCTTCAAAGCAATAAAACCTTAAGACATAGACTTAGTCTTATTCAACTCTTCCTAATTATTGTGTTCTCTGTATTCTTCTTTATTTCTTTTTCTTTTCTTTGTCACTGTCCTCCTCATCTGATCCCATATCTTTATCCTTAGGCTTCTTCTCATCATTCTTATCTTTTTCCTCTTTCTCTCTCCCTGCTTCATCATTGCTCATCTCTCATTTCTTCTCTAAATAGATGGTGATGGAATAGCCTACGAACTTTGCGTGCTTCTTCACCACTTCTTTGACACACCACCCCTCTAAGTAAGTCTGGTCTTGGAGGTGAATAGTCGCTTTGGTCCCTAAGCCAATGTGTTCCCCATGATCTGCACAAACTGTGAAAGATACACCAGCAGAAGATCTCCAGGCATCCTTCTCATCATCATTATACTCTGTGATCACAGCCTCTCTCCCTGCCACTAAATAGGCTAAATAGAATCCAACACCAAACTTCCAGTTATAGAGATGCCTGGATCAGTATGAAGGACCTCCATGAATGCTTTTGTGCTAGTGATAGAAATGGCTCCTGCATTCTCTATGAGGTCAGCTTTGCTCATGCCAATGGCTGTGTCTACCAAAGTCAGCATGTGCTCCTCTGAGTGTTAGGAATAAGGTCAATTTTCACCTTTAACCCTGTCTAACTTAGAAGGGTCTGTGATGCTTTCAAAGTGAATCTTGTCTAAGGCACCAGTAACATTTGAGATAAACCCTCAAAGAAAATTTTCCTTGTTTGAATATAAATTATTGATAATAAGAGACACAAGTTGAGTAATTTCTGCCTGAAAGGCAAAGTTCTCCACCTCTTCCTCTATATTGCATACTTCCTCAGGCATCTTAAAAGAAAAGACAAGTACTAGTTCAGAGAAGGGTGGACCTGGACCACATCTGATTTGCATGCCAAGTCTAGGCTGTTCAGGGATGACTCAAGAGAGGTACTACTTTCCTTTTCTTAGCTCATGTACAGAGCTATAGCCATGGATGATCTAGGAAGTACCATCCACCCCTGCACACACACACACACACACACACACACACACACACACACACACAATCATAGCCAGTTACACCACTGACCAAAGCGTATTATCTTTGCTTTGCTTCCTGTTGAAGCTCTTGCCCAGCTACTTCTCCTTCTTCAAGCATTCTCAAGTTCAGCATTTCTCTATTCTTAATTATTTGAAATTAAATCTCCTTGGACAGCCATATTACCCATAAGAAAATTCTGGAACATCCCAATCTTCTCAAAATATGTTTAATAACATACAATCATTTAATAGTTTTGAACAGAATTCTCTACAAAAAAAAATAAAAAACTGAAAAAGAATGAATGAAAAATACCTTTGGGGGGGGGCAGGGAATACAAGCCATATCTTTCCATGTAAACTACTATTATGTTTCACATGTAGTAAATACTTTTAAATTAATTGATAGATAATTAAAACAATGTTTTTATTATCAGTCTTATGATAGACTGAAGATAATCTAACAATTAGAAACCAATTTCCATTGCAGTATCCCATTTGAAGGGGAAAAGGGGGTTTGCAGAAGCACTGACTTTCATTAAAGATATGCTTGACACAGAAATGAAAACAAAACAAATGATGTTTTTCTGAAGTATATTTTCATAATTCATAATTAAGTCTAAATTCATGTAAGGATTATTTCCCGAATCCATAGTGTGTGTGTGTGTGTGTGTGTGTGTGTGTGTGTGTGTGTGTAAATTATTAAATAAGTAGTACACACATTGTGATGAATTACAACACTTCATGCTTATTTAAGATGCTAAGAAATACATTATTCTGTTGGCTATAGGGAGTGGTACTGAAAGTGTAATTTAATCAGTAATTTAGGGGATAAAGTGTAAGCAAATTACCACAGGTCACAAATCAAACCAGAAGAACCCAAAGGTGAGCCAGAGAATTATTGACATTAAAATATTTGATTTAATTGATTGATAAACCTCTGTTCTACTCATCAAGCATCTTTCCGGCAATCTTACTTTCACTCAGTGTCTAGTCAGGGCTGTGGGTTGATGGGCAGAAGTGGTTTGAGCCACAGGCAAAGTAGAAACATGGTTATTCCACAAGCCATCCCTGATGTATCTGAAAAGAGAAGGCTAGCACTGTGTCCACTGGAGCACAGTACAAGACAGAGATACTTCGTAGGGTAAATCAACCACCAAGGAAACTGAACATGTAAACATATGCTTATTTCGAAAACAAAATGTTGGCACATTTTCCTTATTAATGTATCTCCCCAACCCTTAATTCATTGTCATCTCTGTCAATTCTGTATCTACTGTAGAAATTACCCAATGTAGTGTCCTAAAACCAATGTGGAAATTTTTAAAGTTTATATCTGGAGATTAAATATAAAATCAGTCCTATTAAGCTAAAAGTCAAATCGGTATGGGAAGAGACTAGTTCCTTCAAGGAGTTTTGGGAAAAGTCCATAGTCCTGCCTTTTCCCTGGTCTCCTGTATTCTATAATCTATATCTGCTTCTTTCCTCTTCTGACTACATCCTCCAATCTATTTCCTTATTGCATCTCCTAACTCAGCCTCTTATGACTGATTACATTCTACCTCCTTAATCCTGGATTATATTTGTAGGAGGAGCTAAGGTGGGAGGAGTAAAGAGAGGAAGGAGAGGAGTAAAGAGGAGAGGATGAGAGAGACGGGGACATGGAGATTGATGTTTGCTTGTCTGAGCCATGTCCCATGCTGATGACTCGTGGGTGGCAGGACTAGTGTTTCTGGCTGGCTGTTTCTAGCTGCGGTGTGCACGTGGCCTCATGGCCTTAGAACATGGCATCTGATCTAGGCAGAGACACTGCAGCTTAGATAGCCACACTGGAGGCCGTTTTTTAAACAATTACTACAACAATATTTTTATGTCACATTGCTAATTTTAATTCTATATGCTATGTAAGCAATATCTGTATAAAATCAAGGATTTTATATAGAATATATTTGGGAGTTATTTCTCAGATTAGTATAACAAAACTCTGTTAAATGTGAGAAAAGTTAAGGAAGGAAGAAAGCAATTCACTAATGACAAAAAACGCTGTTGTTAGGAAAATTTCTTCACTTTCTTGACATTCTAGTTTTGACCTAGATAGCAAGAAAGACAATGTCGTTCAGATGAATAATCTAAGGTCTGAAACTCCAGACTTGTTCCTGAAGAAGAACGTTCTGCAATTAAGGAACAACCAGGAAGATCCAAAAGCTTTCACTTTTACACGCTGTTGCTTTAAGAAGGAACTGGCTCTGTTTTAAGTGCAGGGGATCTGCCCATAGAAATAAGCTCAGCAGCATGAGCGAAAGCATCCATTCTGTAAAGGGCACGGGGAATGAGCCATGGCAACTGCTACGGGGCAACTGTGAACAGCTCCAGCCAACCAATCAGTGTTGTACAATGTCAGTGTGAGGCTCTTGTAATCTCCAGAGATGGGGAGTGATGATCCCAAGGCCGTCTATTTGCTGCGAGAGGAAAGAATTTGCTACAGGGGAAGAAGTCAATGGATCCAGGTGTTTGATATATTGAGAAACAAGAAACCAACTGCGCTGGGCACTTTTGTCATTGTACAGCCTAGGTAAAAATCAGAAACTTGCAATTACACACTGCTGGTGGCATTCTAACTCAAAAGGCCTCTGACTGTGACAGTTACTAAGTGCCTCTTTCTTCCCTGAATAAATGTGAGCCAAGTGATAAGCCAACCTTTTAGACAGTTGTCTTTCTTTAAAGAAACAGAGTTGGGCATGGGGTGGGTATCATGTTTGATTACTTGGATATTAGACCAGAAGGAGTAGAAACTTTCTCACTTTAAAAGATGTTTCTGTAAATGTGTGGCAAAGTTAGAATACAGGTGAGACGTGTGTGTGTGTGTGTGTGTGTGTGTGTGTGTGTGTGTGTGTCTGTGAGTGTGTGTGTGTGCTAAAACTAGGAGGAATTGTAAGTTTTTTAGGACTAAATATCTGCAGGGAAGTGGATAGAAAACATGAGCAAATTTAAAATACACTGCCCGCCCCAACTAGTTTCCTTCTCTCTGGGCATACTAGCACAATATAGAAAATATCAAAAGAAAAATGTATTATTAAAGTCCCTCTATATAATTACTAGTTGGTATTTTTAATAATTTATGAGCCTAATTTTTGTAGGTAGGTATATGTAAAACGCATAGTAAATATACAATGTGGTTGGTATTCTCTATGCTTTTAATAGAGATTTCATAATTTATTCTCATGAGCAAGAAGGGGCTACTATTATATATAATTATATCATATATGTTTATATATGATATCTATACAATCTTCAAAAATGGCTTTCTGATAAAAGACTCAATACTTTGTACTTTTAGAGTTTTAAAACCCAAATTCCTCATTTGTTTAATGGGGTTAAAGCACCACTGTTTTGAAATCAACTGCCATTAACATTGTTAAACTTTCATAAAGTGATTGGCATATGGGACTTTTTAAATGATGATGCCACCATGAACAACAAAAACCAGAGCCATCAGAAGCAGCCCTAGAAATAAAACTTTAATTAAACTAGTGAACTCTGCATCATGTTACATATGCATAAATGCATGCTTTTGAAGACTTGGACACTTAATCATGCAGAAAAAATTAGAGCTTTAAGTTGGTCAAAGTTGCAGTTAGAACTACACGCAGTAGCATACGTGCTAGGGAAGTTTATCTTCCCAGTAAGCTCACTTAAGAAGTTTGTGGTGATTCTCTTAGGAGATACCTACACCCAGGCTTACATATATCCTTTGCCTCTCCCACCCTCCTCCCAATATGATTGCTTAAATATTCGCTAAGCTTCCTTTGAATACACCACACCCTTCTTTCTCCCCTATGAAGACTCAATCTTTCCTAAGTATTGTATTCCTGAAAATATTGACCAGAGTTGTATCCATGCCCCTGTAAACTCTGCTGAGGTATCTGGGTAAGCCATCCTTCATAAGCAGCCAGGCACTCATCAAGGTATCACTTCATGTACTGGCTTACATTGTCTACTTTATTGTTTCAAATTTGGAAGAGTTACACAAAACGATGAAATAAGAAAGTATCGTGTAGGTGGTAATGTATCTAATGCTTTCTGAAACTTTCTCGCATTTCACATCACGAATTGTGTTCAGCATGTGCGGAAAGTTAATGACTTTCTTTGACACTTGATAGTCACAGTATTCCAAAAACACTCGAAAGCAGAACTTCCGGGTTCTTTTCGAAGAAGGAAAAAATGGTGCGTGGGAACTGAGTGTTACTCCCACACACTTTCAATTTGGTCGTCAAATTATCTCCAACTTCGGTAAGGTTACGACCTTACCAAAGTTTTGATATTTGCATATTGTTAGGCTCGGGCATAACTCTGAGTATTTCTCCTTTCAAACAAGTAAGAACACAGTCATAATTCATGTTTGAGGAGAGGCGCGTGGGCTATTTAGAAACCTGTGTGCATTCTCTCTGACCTGTCCCATTTCAAAATTAGAGTAGAACTGGGAAAAACTTTTCATGTGGGAATGAAAATCACTCTACAGCACACAGACTTAGCCTGGAGCCTGGGTAAGATGAAATATTAAAATTGCGTATCTTTACATTTCTGTCCCTATATCTCTACTTGCCCCTCTGTCAAGTAATTTCTTTTATAGAAGTCTACTTTGCGTGTTCCAGTCTTGCAGGAGAAAGAGTTAGAGCAGCAGAGAAACACAAAATAGAATAAGAAAGGCTACAAGCTCCAGCTTACCTGAGCTTTAAAGACAGCCCGGGAGAAGAGGGCGTCAGATGAGAACCTAAGACAGCTCTCTGAAACCAAGCAAGAGCAAGCCCCGAGCAATTTCACTTCCCCTAGCAAGGCCTAGCCCTAACCTTGTGGCCAGAGCCACTGGGCTGCATTTCCGGCAACCTCAGGCCACAGTCCCCAGGGTAGGAAGCAAGCTGCAGGGCCACAAACCAGCAGAGCTCAAGGTCTGCAGTGGAACTTGCAGCCAGGGCTGGCCACTGCAGTTACCAGGCTTCAACCTCCTGCAATGCTTCCTGTGGCTTCTGGCACTAGGGGCAGCAGCCCGGACCTGTTCCAGGTTGGCCTAGCGCCTCCAGGTGGGTGGTCTCATGTTTGTCAGGGACTTGGGTGGAGGGTACAAGACGACCCTGGAGTCCTTCTGAGACTAAGGGCCACCAGTAGACAGTTTGTCCAGGGAGCCACCAAGACCAGGGTGACTTTGAACGGAGCTTCTCTACTTTTCCCACCACTGTAAATCTGAAGGACTTTTCAGCCTGGTTCTGCTCTGATGGAGTTCTTAACGCAGCAGGTGGGAATGCATTTCCTAGCCCAGCGGCTTCCAAGCCCAGCCTATGCAACTTCAGCTAGAACTTTCCCTGAGTGCTCCAAGAAGCGCCCAGGTCTTTCGAAAATCACTTTGCACCCAGCTTTAACGGTAGACCTCATCTGAAATGTATATACACGGAGCAAAAAGCCTCGTTTGTAGCATCCTTGCCCATTCTCCAGCACCAGGCCAGTCTGTATAGAACCACCTCCCTGGAGCCAGGAGCTCCTAAATGAGAATACGCAAAGGAGTTCAGTTTGGTTGACTATGTCAGTGAGTTTACATTTTTCAAATGACTATTAAGGTGGTTATTTTGAGTTCCTTTTTGCTTTTATTTTCAAATGTGTTTGACAGTCCTAGAATAAGCATTAAAAACTGTTAGCTTTGGTAAAGAAATTTCACCAGACTATTAATATTATTATAGGGGGTGTTCTTGGTGAGATATACTGCAAAAAAATTATAGTCTGAAATTAGTTTAATTTATCAATCAGAATTAAATTTCTCATAGCATTTTGTTTTGTTAACTAATTTATTTATTTTAGGTAGGGTCATTTTGGCTTTAGTTGCTTTAGGGTCTGATACACTTTTAATAAATGTGAACAGTTGTTTTTTTTTTTTTTTAAGTTAAGTTGGGGAATGTATTTATAACACAATGGAAGATGGCCTGGGACACACTGGTACCAGTGATGTAGGAAAACTGTACCATTTTAAATGCTGGGCACTGGCCTTTGTCACCACTCTATAGCTCAGGGTCTGTGACAAAATAGCCTTTGCAAGCAAACAGGCAGAAACAACCCATCTTTTGGACCTTGAACAGAATTCCTCTTTTGTAATTTCTGTTTAGCAGTTGAGTTAAATAGAATAAGTTGTAAGACACCATTTGTTTCCCTGAACCTCACGGTAGTGTCTGGAGACCATGGTTATTTGAGCAACATGAGTAGACTGAGGAAACTTTTGTGTCTTGCTGAGTATTCTTGTTCCTCCGTGTGTTTCTTCTCATCTCTTTGGTCCTTCTCAATATAGTATTTAGTACTTGCCTCAGCTGCTTCCTTATGGACAGGAAAGTCCTCCCTCCCCCCACACCACAGTGAGTAGTATTTTTAACTTAACCTAGGCCCAATTCATTAATACAAGCAGTCTTCTAAGTAATCCAGTTCTCTTTTTATTAGTTAAATTTGTTATTCTACAATTTTGTAAGTGTATACAATACATAGGGCCCGGTCTCATCCTTTGCCTCCCTGGTAGGGACCCTGTCACCTCCCCCTCCCCCGACAAAAGTCTCACTTCTGTGTTCATGTCTGCTGCTTTCATTTTGTGACCCTCAGAGATTAATCAATTCCCATGGAACCATGAGTTTGAAACTATCCTTGGTAGCTGGTTACTCAGTAGTAGGTACCCAATTCAAGACTGTGACTCCTGTCTTCCAGAAGGAGGAAGGACTCACAGGGCCTCCTAACTTCTTGATCTTGTTTATGAAGTGGAGATTATGTAAGACTTTTTCCTCAGCACAGGGTTGACTTTAGCTTAATATGTTATGGGAGGCGGGTGTGCTCAGTTAGTTCGACTGCATGCCTTCTGAGAAGAGAAAACTGCTGCACAGAAGTTGCTTCCCACACAAGCAGGATCAGAAGTCATCCACTCATCAACTCCACAGCCGCCATGTGTCTTTTCACTAGAGCTGTGTCTCAAGAAGCATGGTGTGGTAAACATGTTTTGACACCAAGAAGACATTACTACTTATGAACACATTCACACATCTTGTCATCGGAATTGTCTCCACCGTTATGTATCTAGTTAGCCCTTCAGTGGCAGATGGCATGGTTAATTAACTAGGACTAGAGCAATGGTCTGAATAGTAGACACAATCAGTGAATGGGAGTTAGATTTAGAACGTGTCTTTTAATTTTTATTTAACTAGACATAATTGAGTAATGTCAAAAAAAGAATCATGTCTCTGTTTCATCCTAAAGCAAATGCTTTTAATTAAAAAAAGAAAAGAAAAACACCACAAAACTGCTAATGCCAGCCTGAGTTCAAGGCCAGCCTGGTCTATAGAGCAAGTTCCAAGACAGCTATGGCTGCACAAAGAAACCCTGTCTTGAAAAATAAAACAAACAAATGGAAACAAAAAGAAAAACAACACAACAAACCAAAACCGAATCAAACCAAAATCAAACCAAAAGACCAAAAACCTGCTACCTTCCTTTGGAGCTATTCATTAAAGTCCAGATGATTCGTCCCACACCTTGAAAAGTTTTAGTTGGCTTTATTCATTATGCTATCCATGTGAAAACAGAAAACATTAAAGATTAGAAGCAGTGTGTGTCAGTACTAACCATGTGCTCAGTGTGTAGCCACAACTTCTGTGGAGTACAACTGCCTATGTCTGTCCCTCTGCATTCAGAGGGCTCACAGCCTTTGCCAGCTATGATCTGGGTTTATCCTACTAAGTGAACCCCTGGTTCCACCCTGATACCAGGCAAAACTTGATTTCTTTAGAGTATGGTTCCTATTAGGTCGCCTGGTCTGAGAATTAAAGAAGGAAATCCCTTCAGACAGTTTTCACTGAAGTGTGAAATAATTCAGTAATGTGTAATCACTAAAGAGGTGAGGCCTAAGCATCAGGATGTTAGGGTGACCCTGGAGTAGCAGAGGGACTTGTCTACTGCACACAGGCTAATGAGCACTGCCCACCTGTGATGCCTCCAGACGCAGACTGGCTCAGACCCAGCTTCTGACTTACCTTCATTGTGATCATGGGTAACTCCTGTCAATCATTTATTGAAAAGCAAAATCCAGAGAAACAGTAACATACATTTGGAAGTTGCTTTTGAGAGGTAAAAGAGTGCATACAGGTGAGATCTTCAGGGTGGCATGAATGTTTCTCTAATTCTTAGATTGTTGTGTAATAGTGCTGTGTCTACCTATTTAAAAGATAAGTTTTTGCCGGGCATCAGGGTTCAGGCTGTTAGTATCAACCCATCGTAGGCAAGGCATCGTAAGGGGCAAGCCTGGGCTACATAAGAGATTTCAGGGCACCAGAGCTTATGATGAAACCCTGTCTCAAACAAGTAGAGAAACAAAAAAGTTTACCTAGAGAAATCTTCTCCTCTGGTTTGGTAGACAACTTAATGACTAAGCAATTTGAGAGCTGGGAAATTTAGGAGGCGTGACTTCCTGTGTGAGATACCACCATGTCTGTGGGAAAATGCGTGGTTAGCACTTCTAGGAAAAGAAGCAGAGGTATCCACGGTGAGAAGAACCAAGAGCAGATGGATTCAAAGAGTCTGAAACTGGAGCAGTTCCCACAGAATTAAAGCAGAAATTTAATAGGTCAAAATGAGCGCACGATCCACTTTTCCTCCTCACAGAATACCAATTGTGACCCAGTTTAACTCCTATATAATATAGGTGAAAGTAACTTTCAAACGCTGTGGAATATTTTAAACGGTTTGAAGAGGAATAACCTGCTTTCTCAAAATATTTACTGCTGACTTAAAAACACTTCCAATCTAATGCAAGAATGGTAGCATAGGCCTTTTGATCCCAACAGGAGGGAGATTGAGGCAAGCAGGTCAATTTGAATTCATGGCCAGCCTGGTCAACTTAGTGAGATACAGGACAGCTAGGGCTACACAGTGAAACTCCAGTCTTTTAAGAAAATCCTATCTAAAGTAAGGAACATGTTATGAATATTGGGGGAAGGGAGGGTGGTTCAGTGCCTCGGTGGGTAAAGCCACTTGCTACCAAACCTACTGACCTTAGTAATATCTAGAACCCACATGGTAGAAGCTGACAGCTGACTCCAGCAGTTTTCCTCTGTTCTTTATACACATGTACCATGGCACATGCATACAGTGTACACATGCAGAGACACAGTACACATCTAAATAGCCTTATGCATTCCCTACCTACTGGGTACCAACCTGTCTGCTGTGTGGCTCTACATCATAATCACTATACTTGGATTCATGAATAACTTGAAATGTTGCTTTCTTAAGTAGGAATATGTCATAAATATTAGATAAAAAGCTTTCAAAGAAAATACAAACGTAAACGGTTTACCCTCCCACCAATTTTTACATGTTAAGGCCACACATTGAATTGATTGTTTTAAATAAATATATCAAGCAATTCATCAAATCAAGCGCCTTCCCTCCCTATATTTTATTTAACATTACAAAAGAAAGCTCATTCATTTTAAGGGATAATTAAGTCCTCTATTTATATTCATATGTTTGGGGTGATTATACTGACGTCTGTATTTATTTATATTGATTCAAATGTGGGATGTGCACACATTTGACTGAGCAAGGTTTTTAACCTAGGTTTAAATGCAATTCTTTTTACATCTGAAATGGTTACCACATATTTTATGGGAATGTCACAATAATTAAAAACAACACTGTATGCAATTTGTCTACAGCATGCAGAGCAGTTGCTTAGAAAATGGCAAATATTTCTTTGATTGTGGGATAGTAATCAGCTCTCTTTTCTTATTTTATTATTTGAGATAAATGTGTTTATCTAGCTCACTTTCAGTACTTTGGTGCCATGTCATATGAATCTGAGGACTGAGGGCTTTATATAATATTTTTCTTATTCTCCCTCTTAATTTTCTTATTATTTTGTTGAGCATAATAATTTCTCAAACATACAACTCAACTGTTCACTAAAAATTGTACTTCATAAAATTTGTGATCTGCCACCAAAGCATATTGTGCAGAATTGTGGTTTATACTCAAGGAAGACAGAGAATATGTAAAGTTTTTTGTTTGGTAATACAAACATATTTAGACCATAAATTTTTTTTTAAAAAAAATGTAGTTTTCACTTGTTTTTTATTTTTAACAGACTATACTCTATTTATCATTCCCTGCCATGTTGAAACAATGGGGTGGTAGCAGTTGCTTTAGAGTTTAAGAACATTGGAAGCAATATATTCTTAATGTCAAGCTTCAAGCTTCAAGTTAAAAAAAAAAAAACCTGTCGATAGAGGTATACAGATAGGTTCAGATTGTTTAGATAATACCCCCAACAATCTATTTCATATAGGGTATAAAAAAATAAAGCATAAAATAGAATTTTGAAGACCAAAAGGGAAATAAAAATGTTCCTTAAGGCAATTCTCTTTTTTTGAGTAACATATAAAAAATTAGAAAGGATTACAATTTTGAGAAGAAACCAGGCCATTTCTGCTGTTTTGGCAGCGAGAACAAGACTGCTGAGAAGTTACCAAGTAGAATACATTCTTTCTGCTCTGCTGGGGGAAAGCAGAAGACCCATCCAAGTTCCTGTGTGCTTATTTGCAGTTTCATTATTTCACAAGTCTTATTCATCATTAATCATTTAGTGTATGACATGAGTTTTTACCCCTTAGATATTTCTGAACACTTAATAACCTCTCTCTCTCTCTCTCTCTCTCTCTCTCTCTCTCTCTCTCTCTCCTCTCTCCATATATTTAAAAAGATATTTCAAGCCTTGGAGCATAGCTGGTACTGTGTAATTGATACGTTGTGACTGTCTGAGTATGTGCACAGCCATGTGGGACAATTCAAAATGTGACCTATATTTTCATTTCTGATGGTGAAGACCTGAAGCATTTGAACTCAGATTTCCAGGGCTTTATTCCTTCAGGATTCTGCTTTTTGAAACTGTATTCTATAACAGATATGTTTCCTATAACAAGGATGCTGTGGTGTACTAAGTCTTAAAGGTATGCATGTTAGGACACTGTGATCTAAGAAATTCTGTGACTAATGATGCTTCTACAGTTTCCTCTAAAGCGGTGTGTCAGGATCCTACTTGATCATAGATACATTGCTCCTAGCCACTAGTATAGAAATACATTATTTTCTGCATAGTAATCATCTTTATTAAAAGGCAAATAGTTCCTTAGTGGTGGCTTCTTTGTGCCACAGATCTGGGGCTCGGCTGCTGCTGTTTCATTCAGCACTGTGCCCATGGTGCTATAAGTACACTTCTGATCCCTTCCTGTCTGTCACATTTTGAGTGAGAGGGAAGGAAGCTTAAAATAGAACTGAAAGCCAGCGTGATGCTAGGGTAGGGGGAGCAGGCTGGCTGAGTAGGGCACACACTCTCTTTCAGGGCTAAGTCCTTAGTGATGAGGTCCAACAAATCGGAGTGGCAGTGGGATGAGCCAGAGACAAAGAGGAGAATCAGAAGACAGCGGTGTGTTAAGGAAAATGAAGTCTAAGAATGAGAGGAAACAAGGAGAGTACATCAGGGACCCTGAGTATGAAAAAGCATTTGGGGATGTATGCTTATGCAGTTGGTATTTAAATAGCATGCACGTAGCTCAATCCCATCATGAAATGGATTTTGCAGGGATTTTTCACATTAAACTATAAAAACTTGCTGCCTTGTCAATGATCATATATGATCTGTAGCATAGCATCATTTAAAAATGTGACTTCATTCACTAAAACATTCTAAAATTAAGGACAATCTGACTAGAGTGGCCAGAAGCAGTTTGTTTCCTCGTTAGACATGTTCATCGCTAAACCACGTGTTTGAGGAGAATATACGGGCCATGAAGTGCCTCTCAAGTCTATTATTCTTGCAGTCTTTTCCTACCTAAAATAGTTGCAACTAATCACTGCAATAAATTGAGGGAGATAATACATTTTATGTTTTGTAGGTTAACTTAACAGGCCATGTAGAAGCAACATAATACCACAGTAACTTTTATTACTTCAAATAAATAGAATGGATGTTTCTTCAAGGAGGCAGAGGATTCTGACTCCAATTCTGTCAAGATAACCACATTCACAGACGCTGATCAGTCAGCTAGGAAGAATGACAGAGCTAATTACAGTCTTGAAAATAGATACAGTTGGAGTCATTTTCTGAACCTCTATTTTTGTTTGTTTGTTTGCATTTTGAGTTCCACATTTCTGAATATTCTCAGAATTGTGGTGTTTCCTCATTTGGCTAATCTTTTCAAAAGTGTTTCGTTATACACACACACACACACACACACACACACACACACACACACACAAAATCTTCCTTCATTATGAAAAGAACTTAGAAGGAAGAAAGGAAGAATACCATGATACCTTTAGTAGCAAGATAACTTAAGCCATTTCTCAATAGTAAATTAACACAATCTGATAATAATATTTTAGTTATTTTCTAAGATATACATAGCCTCCTAATATAACACAATTTTATCAACTGGGGACATCTTCTAGGGCAAATAAATTCCAAAAGGGTAGACTTGAAAGGCAAATGAGATCTAGTCATCTGTATTATTTAGAATGTTAAGCACATTTTACTTTTATTTTTCTAAAATATATGAAACAGGAGCATGACAGAAAACATACAATCACAGGATATGTTATGAAACACCCATAGTCTGCATTGTTCAGGTTTTAGTTTTCATGGCTTTTTTAAAATTTAAATGAGGTATTTGTTGTACTGGTCTTGTAAATAAAATTTAGAACCTTGCTTACGCTAGGCACAAGCTGTAGCATTGAGCTACAATCTCAGTCTCTCTTGTTTGTTTTAGTAGGTTCAGCTTTGTAGCTTTAATCTAATTAATAGGTGTTTCCTTAGATATTTTTCAGTTTCCTTTGTGTGGCTGTTTGGTGAAATATCATCCAAAAGCAGAAAATCCATAACAACTTATCCCTCCCCCAAAAACAATAAGCCACCCTTCATTTAAAATTAGGATCCATTAATCTAACTGTGATGGAATCCTCATTAATATAGGAAACATGTTTGGCATTTGAACAGTACTGACTCTGTCATTAACTGACCATAACCTCTTGCAAGCATCAGTCCTCTCTGATTCCAAGGAGGATGTTCGTAGGATCACATTCCTTGTTCCCGATGATGCTTGATTCAAGTTACTGACTGAATTGATACAACTCAACAGAAGAATGGAATAAAAGTGAAATGGCTTTAGTAGATTTGTGGAACTGATATCTCTGAGAACAGTGGACTGAAGTCTATAGCCTCATATGGGGTACTTATCCATTGCTTATTTGTTCTTCAAGGATCTATCTTTTTTTTTTTTTAATTTTTATCTTCTTTGTTGGACTGTGATCATCACGTGCCATTCTTACACAAAACAAGAATGGGGCCATGTAAGCAGTTCTGGTTCACTTTCTTATCATCATAACTTAAATCGTTCACAGTCCTATGCTTGCAGAGGTCTGAATTATTAAATGGTGAGAACTAGTTAGTAGGGGCAAGTAGCAGCCCAGTGCTTTCTCCTAAGCCTTCTGATGCATGGCTGCTCTTCCGAGAAAGTCGCCACTCCTTTCTAAGGGCAGCTGCCAGCACCATCCCCTGAGGACCACACTTCATCAGCCTTAGTCATCTCATGACTCCTTCTCTAGACTTGGCTTAATCTGTCCTTTTCTTCTTAGTCTTGGGTTTTCTGTTTTAGAAGAAAAGCATCTGTGAGATGGTTAAATGAGTAAAAGCACTCATAACCAATGCTGATGACCTTGGCTTAACCTCTGATGACCTGAATTTGATCCCTGGGTCCTACAATGTGGAGGAAAAGAATAACCTCCTCAAATTGCCCTTGACCTGCACATGTACCTCCCTCAAAAAAAAACCAGGAAAAAAGAAAAAAAAGTAATGAGTAATATCCATCAAATGATTTTAATACATATACTTATATTTAACTTTAAAAAAATATATTCTTTATAAGTGGTGCTATGTGATAAGGCCATTTTCATGTAAATATATATTGCCCATTAAACAACCCCTCACCACACCATTTGCTTTTCTCTTTCCATTTCCCCTCCAGTGAGTTCTTTTGCTCCCCAAATCAGATTCACTTCTGTTTCCATGCTATGCTTATACACATGATTTTATATCTCTATTTAAAATCTAGAACCACATACAAGAGAAAGCATTTGATATTTGTCTTCTTGAGACTAGTTGAGCATAATAATTATTATAACCAGTTGTGTCCATTTTCCCCCAAATGACCTAACTTCGTGTTTGGAGCTTTCAAGTGTACATATTGGAAATCAAATGCAGTTGAGAGCATTGTGGCTGAAGATGGGCTGTGAGAGTGTTAGCTGTCTCTTTCCTCAATGGCACTGGAGTTCTTACAGCCACAGGAGAACTTCTAGATCACAGAAAGTCCCTGTAGGGATTGGGATTGGAGACATACTCTTCAGAGGTGCCTACACATGTCACACACACACACTCACACACACACACACACTCACACACACACACACTCTCTCTCTCTCACACACACACACTCTCTCACACACACACATACTCACACACACACTCACACACACACTCACACACACACACACAGAGAGAGAGAGAGAGAGAGAGAGAGAGGGAGAGAGAGAGAGAGAAAGAGAGAGAGACAGAATAATGCTCTAATGGTTTATCTCTCCTATGTCTTACAGTTATGAGATTTTATAGGTGTCAGATTGAGGTATAGGATGTTCATTGTTTTCTTCATGTCATATAAGTTTGCAATGCTAGAACTAGAATCTAGGAAGCATGAATCCAAGATCTTGACCTGATTATCAGTTTGTCTCTGAAATATACTTATTTCATTCCCACACAAATACATACCCATGTGCATACCAGGAAGTTACTCTGCCCATCTGGACTTCTCAATTTTTCTAGTAATTAGTACTCGTACTAGGAAAGTATTTGCTGTACGAGATGATATTGTTAACTAACTGAACATTATCACAGGGACACTCCTTACAAGAACCAATAAACATAGCTTCCAAATGATTATGGCAAAAAGGAAAGTTTTGTTTTCTCAAAGTGCTTGCAAGTGAGTGAGGTAGCAGAAAGAGCTTCAGTGTAATGCTAGGAAAACGTGTTTTTAATGATGGCCGTTGGGGTATTTAAAATCATCAGAGCTGTAATACAGATGTGATTAAAACACGCTGTAAAATGTTAGCAATAAAGAGTCCTTTAGAAACCCACTGTTTCTAATTTGCATCTGCCTAATGTTTGGCATCCTCAAAGGAATTTCCAAACCCCTACTAATTGACTCTTAGAAAATCCTTCTAATTTATCATTTGCTTTGACTCAATGGGAAATCTAAACAATGATCATTTAAGCTATTTAATCAGCGCTCTACAAACACTGAAGAGCAGCAGCAAGCATGCTGCATGTGTATCTGTTTTAGTCAGAAGGCTTCAGGGCAGGGGAGAAGGAACTAGAGCTAAAGAAATCTTCAGATTGTGTGCTAGACGGAGACCCCTCAAATCTAATAGTGTGATAGACAGAGAATCCTTAAATCTAATGGTATGTGCTGAACAGAACATTTCCTTCTGAACCCTGTGAATACATCAGGTTAAATGGTGAAGGAAGAGTAAGGCCACAGATAGAGTGAAGACGGAACTGGAGACCTCTCAGGTACTGTCTAGAAGGGGCCAGTGCAATCACAATGTCCTTAGGAGTACAAAAAGAACCGGAGGACTGGCAGCCTAGAAAGGGCTTGAGCAAATATCTCTGACATGAAGGTTGAAGTTGGGGCCCAGAGCCATGAATGATGAGGTTTTCTATAAGGCAGGAAATGAAATTAAATGGATTCCTTCCTAAGGCCGCCAGAAAGAACTTACTCCTGCCCATTGCGGATAGTAGGCTGCAAGACTCCTTTCACTTAGTATAACAGCTCTGAGCATTTCTGTTACTGCTCCGTATTTACACGTTTCTGTGGGAGAGATAGGAAGCCGAAGAAAATCTCTCAACAACCTTGAACTCTACAAAGAGGGTGGAGCCAGTGCGAATCACAGACACAACCTGGCTATCAGGCATTCACGGTCCAGTCTGGCTACAAAACTGAAGCATGGAAAAAAAAAGCTTTGATAAGGTATAACGAACAGATCAATGAAACTCTTAGAGTCACTTTGGCAAGATTCATTATGGAAAGATTTTTATGAAATTCACAGTGTCTTAATGTTCAGATAAAAATAAAGGCATATTATCCTGGCTGCCTTGTAATATATGAACTCATAATACAGGTTTTTGGATTATATAATAAAAGTAATACATGTATATACGGGTATAATATGAGTATAATATACTAGAATCACCCACTCAAAAATAAATATTAATAACATCTGTCATGAATTTTAAGAATATAAATGTTCTTATACATATACACATATATATGTGTATATATATTCTTATATATGTCATATTGTGTCTATGGTTTCTAATCTTCAATTTACATTTTAATTCATTATATATTTTCAGAGTAATTGTTTAATATCAAAATTTAAAAGCATAGGAATATTTGTCACAAATAGTATTTATAAAATTCAAACATTTTTGAATTGGCAATAGTTCAACTCAGATTATTTTGATATGTGAGAACTTAACAATAATATTTTTTCCAAGGCAACTTTGCACTAATAGTCGGTTGAATAAGGTGAGAATTTTTCTTAGCCACAGAATTTTTTCCCTCCTTTCATTTTTGAGAGGCGTTCCCACTATGTACACTGTGTTTCCCTTGAGTTTATTGTCTCTCTGCCTCAGATTCTGGAGCGCTGATTATAGGCATTGAACACAATTCCTGTTCCCTCAGACATGTCTTTATGGATTACATGAACTACAGTAGTATAGTACGCATGTTAACTTGTTTCTTTTTATAATATATAACTCCCTTTAAAGGCAAGAATTGCATTTTATTATTCCTTTACCTCTCATGTCTGAAAATGGTTTTTAATATAGTAATTAAATAGTAAATAAAACCGTAAATTGAATTGCTAAATATTTTTATCATTACAGTACCTATGGACAATTACGATAATTTACTCTGGTTCATTTCAGAACACTTGATCTAAAAATCCAGATGTGAAACAAGGACCATACAGTGTTAGAGTTCTGGGGAAAAAGGCTAGGGAAGAGAGGAAGAAAAATTAGACACCTAAGTGCGACTGTGAAGAATTTCACTGTTCAGTAAAAGACACTGAATTGTTTCATTCTTTATATTTCCAGATAAACATAGACAGATCTTTATATATATTTTATTTTACTTATATGTGTGTTCATATGCTTAAGTGTGTGAAGGTACCCACATTGCCCAGGAGAGTTTGTATGCCGTGCAACTCTAGTTGCAAGTGATTGTGAGCACTGAATGAAAGTGCTGGAAACTGAGGTCAGAGTCAGGTTCTCTAGTAAGCAGCATGTGGTCTAACCTACTGAGCCATCTCACCAGCTCATACATGTCCTTAAAATAGGTGTGGGGTACATACATGCACATCTCTGAGTACATGTAAGCATGAGCAGGCATGTATGTGTGCATGTGTATGTGCGCATGCATATTGCTGTAGAGTCTCATTCTCTACCCTGGCTTTTTCACAGATTACAATGTAGCCCAGGCTGGCCCCAAACTCATATAGATTTTCCTCCCTCATTCTCCTGAGTGCTGGATTATACATGTGAGCTGTCACTTTTAGTTTATTGATGATTTTTAACTGATTAGAACTGTAAACTATATATGTAATTTTAGGTGATAAAATTTAAATACTAAATTTTCTTGTTCTTATAAACTAAAATATAAATATATACCTAGGAAAACATTCAGTAGTTTTATATAGCCATTTAAGTTTTGTTCAGATATTATTAATTAGGCAATCATATTTGATAACTAAAGTGAATTATTAAAATCACTTATAAATTAATCTAGTCATAGTTTTGTGGCACACACCTGTAATCCTAGTATTTAGGGTTCGTAGAGAAAAGAAGATTGATATTTTCAGACTATTTTGGACAACATACAGTGATCCTGTTTCACAAAACAAAGTAAGCAAGCAAGCAAAAATTAACTTGAAAACATTTATTTTCATATATTTGTAGTACTCTGTCCTGCAATTTTTTATAAGAAAGAAAGCTGCATAGTTGACGGACAGCATCTTATATGCTTTAGTAGAAAGAAGAAAATTATAAATATTTGTAATATTTATTCCCTACTGTAAATTTGTTTTGTCTAGAAGTTTACTTTTTTAAAATAAGTATACATAGATCTCATGATATTATAAACACACAAGTGTTAGATACTAATGTGAACAGGCTCATCAGAACTTTCCAATGCTTGATCATTTTAGTACAGAAAAGTTTAATGTTCAAAATTCACATACAAAATAATATCCAAAAGAACAGCTTTAGGCTGTGGGTTGTGACCAGGTTCATTATCATGTTCTTGTCTCTTATAATTTTGTTAATGGGATGCACGGAGTGTGGGTATTTGTAGTAGTGAGAACAGATTTTTACAGATGTTAGTCTGAAGTTATCCATTTGTAATTATTTCTCACTGAATCACATACTGACTAGACCCTAACATCTTTTCCTCTCACTCATCATCTCTCTTACCTTTTGTAGTTTTTGATAAACACTATAAATTCACACTATGGACTTGAGAATTCTGATCTAGATATTTAAGTGCATAGTTTCAAATTTGATATCCTATGCAAGTAGGTGATTTGGTCTTCATCTGACAAAAGCACATTATTGAATTGAGGTAGAGTTTGAGTAAGGAAAATGAGTTAATGAACTGAATGAAAATATACACTGAATCGTGTCATAATATAAGCTCTATGGATTTCTCCGTTTCACATAGGAACGACTAAGATATTTTTCTTTGCTTCTGTTAACATTTGAGGAATTAAGAACCATGGGTAAAATCATGCAGCATGGTACATGGCATGAGAAATATTATATTAAAATATCTATAGTTCTTCTTATACCTCACTGGACTTAGAATTACCAGGTACTTGTTTTCATTCTTTTCTGGGCTCTCTTCCTGTAAAATTCAGTTCTTAAGTGGCTTTTAAAAGTGGGTCTATATTTCTAATACCTGAGTAGTAATCCGTGTGTAAATGAACCACATTTTCTTTATCCATTCTTCAGTGGGGACATCTAGGTTGTTTCTGGTTCCCAGCTATTATGAATAAAGCAGCTAGAACATAGTTGAACAACTGTGCTTGTGGTATAGTGTAGGGCATTGTGTTTTGAGGTAGAACTATTCCCAATTTTTTTTTTTGAGAAAATGCCAAAATTATTTCTAAAGTTGTTTTAAAAGATTGTACTCCCAGCAGCAATGGAGAACTGTTCTCCTTGTTCCACTTCCTAGACATCATGTGCGATCACTGGAGTTTTTTATTTTAGCCATTATGACAGGAATAAGATGGAATCTTGCAGTTGTTTTGATTTGCATTTACCTGATGACTAAGTGTATTGAATGATTTTAAAAGGACTTCTTGGCCATTCAAAATTCTTCTGTTAAGAATTCTCTGTTTGGAGCTCTACCCCATTTATTAATTGTATTATTTGGTATACTGATGCCTAATTTCTTGAATATATATATATATAAATATATATATATATATATGTATATTTGGATATTAGTCTTCTTGTCAGATATAGGGTTGGTGCAGATCTTTTCCCATTCTATAGGGTGCTGTTTTTTTTTATTGATGCTGTCCTTAGCTTTGCAAAAGTTTTTCAGTTTCATGAGGTCCCGTTTGTTAATTGTTGATCTTAGTGCCTGAGCTATTGGTGTCCTATTCAGGAAGTTGCCTCCTGTGCCAACCAATTCAAGTCAGTTCCCTACTTTTTTCTTCTACTAGATTAAGTGTGTCTGGTTTTACTTTAAAATTTTTGATTCACTTGGAGTAGAGTTTTGTGCATGGTGATAGATACAGGTCTATTTGCCTTCTTCATATAGACATCCAGTCCCATTTGTACAAGATGCTTTTATTTTTCCATTGTATGGTCTTAGCTTCTTTGTCAAATTCAAGCATCCATAGGTATGTGAGGTTTTTTTTGTTTTGTTTTGTTTTTGACCTTAGATTCTATCCCATTGATCAACCTGTCTGTTTTTGTGACAATATCATGCTGTTTCTATTATTAATGCTCTGTCGTATAGTTTGAAATCAGTCATAGTGATAACTCTGGAAGTACTTTCATTGTACAAAATTGTTTTAGCTATTCTGAGGGTTTTTTTTTTTAAAGGATTTTTCCTGTATTTTTAGAAGAAAATGGACTTAAAAGTGGCATCAAAGTAGTTGTCGTCGATTGCTGTTCCAGGCCAAAAGGATTGTCTAGAGATTTTTCATATTCGGATCTCTTGCTTCCCAGAAGTCTTGTTTACTGTGAACATGAGCCCCAGGGGGCTCTTAGGGAAATTCTGTGGGTGGCAGGAGACACACTTTGCTGGTTTGCCATTTCTCTTCTAGTTAAAAATGATGAAGGGGTTCCAGACATTGGATGACTCTCATCTCCTGGATTTACATGCATTAAATGCATAGATGTTCACCCGCACTTTGTTTCCATATGTATCTGCTTTCTAGTATGTAACTTTCCAAAGTATTCACCAGTCTTCACCATTGACTTAAATCTCTGATTTACATAAATTGGGGATTAAATTTTTTCAGGTTTGTGAAAGGTTTGTTCTTGATCCGTAATGCATTTATAATATGTCATATGCAATCATGCACATAGCAAAACTCTTGGGATGCATCACTATCAAGACAGTAATTGAAAGTTTGCTTATATAACTTCAGGTTCTTTTGAGAGCTTCAAGTCGTGTGAAGGAGATTACATATTAGTAATGAGGGCTTATTTGTCATGCATTGTTTTACAGGTTAGATAAGCCAAGTTCATGAAAGGATTTCAGAAAAAAAGAAAAATGGTTTGGTCATTGTTCTGAAGTCTTGATTAGCCTCCCCACCCACACCCCTCTCTCCTATTTTTCATAACTTTCACTGTCTTTGTTTTTAAAAGAACTGGATGAATTGAGGATGAAGGGAAAGTAAAGCAAGAGGCTCCAACAGTTTTCGCTAGTTCAGAAATAACATTGCAGACATGGAATTAGCTGTGTGCTGAGTTTGTTCTTTTTAATCTGAACAAATGACCCTGTGCTGCTGTCTGCTGGGATCATGCCATGGGAAGAACTGAAAATTTATTTTATTTTATATTAACATTGCTTTGCACTGTTCTTTGATAGCTGGACCACTGTTTGACACTAGAATATTTAAGATTAATGGTTTCTTCTTGGTGTGGCCTTGGATATGTTTCTTAAGCATATTAAGTTATTTATTTTCAAGTTTAAAATGTTACGTTTGAGTCAAAAGCCTATAATAACTGAGTAATCTATAAGTGTACCATAATGTTCATGTAGACGTACACTACATATTATTATCATCAAGTAGATTTCAATGTAGTTATTTTGAAATGTGGCTCCTTTACAATCAAATCTTGAGACCTTCTCACTGAATGAACTCAGATGACTACAGTTGTGTGACAAGGCTGAGATGTAGTAATACATATATCGAGTTAATTAGTAACATTAAGAAATAAGACAAAATAATGATGTAGGAAGGAAAGACAAATATATATTAGTTTACATTTATATTTCAAAAATGGAATCTACAGCAAGAGGCCTTAAAATTGGACAGAAATATATATATAGCATAAGGAGTTTGGACCACAGGCTATTATGAACGTGTGCCCATACCTGTTATTGGAATATAATAACACAACTATAGTAGGAATGGGATATGTTTTTTTTCTTTGGCTGAAAAACATATGACCTGGCTGGATGATGATATATTTTTATAGCTTTATCAGCATAATAAAACTATAGATAAATGGTTTTAAATGAGAAGTTGTCTGAACTACAGAATAAAATTGTAACCATGATACAGGGTCCTTGCCAGACGTCAGTCTGAGGCCCAGATACCAGACTCCAGATCCAATAGCCAGACTATGATCCAAGCTGTGATTTTTGATTTTTCAATTATACAAGTAAATATCTACTAAAACATTTAAAGAAAATTCATTTCTCTCATGTCAAGTTCAGACTTCATAGACATATGTAGTAGGATAATATGTATACTTAAAAATTAATAGAATGTAAATATACTTTATTCTATAGTTCCTTGTTAAAGGTTATATTGGAACCACTAAAGATGATTTTTTTTAAAAAAATCTTATGTTTTCTATTAATAACATACATACCATATAACATATATAATTATATGTCTCTAGCCAAAAACCAAGGTTGTAATATAACCTTTCCAAATAAAATTGACTCTGCTGTGTACCTATGAAGAGAGCTTTAGAAATCTGTATGTTTACAAATGAATAGTCACATAAATTTAGTCTTGATAGTATTTCTGTTAAATGTCTTCAGAACATCAGCCCTAAATTCTGTGTCGTTATATGTTTTTCTTAAAATCATTTTTTTTTTACTATGGGATGGACTTTTCCATGGAGCAAAAACTTTGTGAGATGAATTTTCTTAGGACCATGTAAAATCTATGTAACTTTGATCCTATTGCAGCATCTGCTGTAACACACATTTTCAGGAAGCATTCGTTGATTGACAGTGTGGTTACCGGCTTGTTCAGGTTCAGGAAACTAGGAAACATGAGTTCACATCAAATCTGCCTTTCTATAACCACAAAGCACATAAGAAAGCCATTATATAGAAGAATGTAATGTGAAGGCTTATGTTTTTCAGCATGTTTTTTATTTAGTAACTTCGTTTGGGTATCCAGTTCTGAGACTGAATAGGTATATCCTGACGACTCTCTCCTTTCTTTTATTCAGTGGAGATCCATGTCCCAAGCCAGGCCATATTTTCTTCAAAGCAAAGAGAATAGATCAAAGTGTACAAAATGCTGTCTACTAAACTACTTCCCCCCTACCATTCTCTCTCAGATGCACTATGGGTAGGTGCAGAAAGTAGGGGATACTCACTGTTTCATTTTTCTCCAGAAACTAAGGCCAAACATTAATTGATTTCTTTGCCTATAAAATGAACCAACTGAAGCCAAGTTAGACATATAAAGGCAAGTTTATTAAGAGGCAGCTTTCTGGTGGGTTCACTGATCTCACAGGTGGAAGTCAGTGAATTCATACCCCCAGGGCTAAAGCAAGGGGGAGATTTATGGGTTTGGGGGCATGGGGTGATGAAATTTGAGTTAAGATCTGGGATTATGTCCATGTAAGGTAAAAAAGCTGAGCCCCTTGGCAGACACTCATAGGTGGGTACCCAGAAAGCAAAGACCTGCAGAAATCTCCTGTGAGCCCAGAATTTTCTTCTTGCTGACAGGGTTGGTGGAAGAAGAACAAACAAGGTTTCTTAACTATACAGGCTATGAGCAGGGATTCCAACCAAACAAGCAGCTCCCTCTTTTCTCTTCCTACAGGTTACATAATCCTTCCAGGTGCAACTATAGATGTATATTGAAGAATAGTGTAGAGGCGGGAAGGTTAGTGTAATGGGAATGTGAACTACCCATCCATGAAACTAACTTTTCCCATCAAGATTGCCCACATTTTATTATATTCTATTTTGTAATAAAATATAGTTATTCATAACTAAATCAATTATTTATTTCTCTGGTGACCCGCTAGACTACATAAAATCTTGTAGGTAGAAAATAACCTTTATGAGGACTCAATTGGAAATCATAAGTTAGTTTTCAAAAAGAAAGAGGTCATCAGGAAAATAAGGCGTGTGTCCCTTTAGAATCTGAGAAATAACTGTTGCAGAAACCCTGGTAAAGGTCAGTGGAGGAAGAAATTTCACATTATCCAGTATGGGCTAGTCAGTAATATGGTTTGAATGTATAGCAGAACCCCTGTGACTCTGGGTCTGAGTCACAACTGGGAAGCTTATGGGGCCATCTACCATGTTATCCTTCAGCACACTAGTCTACAGATCAAACTTCTGGCTTCTAGAAGACTTTCTTATATGGAGGTACTGCAAACTTCAACATGGTTTATGCTTCTATTGGGGCATAAATGTGTTATATATCATGGTATCTCAGGAGCTGGCTCCATCATTATTCTTGTGTATACTTAATTTTGTCAATTACATGTTTTGTATCTTATATGAAATGATATATGTATCATTATGATGCATTAATTTCATTTATATTTGTACTGATTTCATTATAATAGCAAATATAGTTATGTGAAAAGTCAGCGAATAGTTACTGGCATTGCTGCCAGGTGATTGAAAACTTATTATTTTATTGTTTTAGCTTGTTGATATTATAAAATGTAATTTAGTGTATTTGTTGCATACCAGGAGTGAGGTTCTAAGTTCTATCACTACAAAAAAAGTAAATCAAAATACTCATAGGACATCTCCATGGACCCCAAAGAAGCCATCATTAGGTAGCGATAAGGAAGATGTCTGTCGTTAAGATAGATTACAGGCATCCTCATTATTACCACTGTAATATTTTGTGTCTAGGAATTTGTGTCAGTTGGAGCCACTGAGTAATTATCACTAGAAAATGTTTACGGGAATTTTACTGAGGGTACTCTTTCTACTGTGTACACAGATGCCAGTTAGTATGGGAAGGCTTAGTGGATGCTCAAGAGCTCCATAGATTGAATAGTGCTTTGCCAAAGAGGCATGACCTTCTATCAGTTAATGTCTTCTGAGTCTAAACATTGGTTTAAGAGTCTCTGGAGGTTGGAGAGATGACTTAGTGGTTTTGAATGTACGCTGCACCTCTACAAGTCTCTAAAATTCCTTTCAGTAACTCGAGGCATTCCGTTTTCTCAAATCTAGAATTGTTTTATTTATAAAGAAGAAATAGAAACTTTATGGGAATACACATTTTGTTTCATTTTATAGACCATCAAATTACCACAATAATTACTGGGGGTAAGAAACTTTAATATTCAGGATCTAATTATTAATGGTGCCATTTGTTCTCTCCAAGGAAGACTCTCTTATTCCCTATGCACACAAAACTTCAGTGCACAGGTCTAATCATAACCCTTTTAGTTGTGTTCCAGAGGACAAACAGAGCAATACTTTTGTGAATAAACATCTTAATGCACTGTGAAGATAGAGTTATAATATCCTAGACAGGAGGTTAGCTAACTACAGGCAAAGATACTGATCAACCAGTGTCCTGTTTGTGCTTTACTTGTGAACTAAGAATGTTTTTTACACCTTGAAAGTGTTAAAAAAAAAAAAAAGGAAGGGTAAAAGGAAAAATAGGAGACAAAGAGAGGAGTTACCCTATGTGGTCCACAAAGCCCAAAGTATTTACCATCTAACCCTTTATAGGAAGTCTGCCTGCTGATTACTGTGCTTGTCATAACAGGAAACTTCTGGCATTTGAGATTCGGTGGTGCTAACAGGCTGTTCATGCCATCTGTGTACTTGAAATAACACATTAGCTTTTGAATAGCTTATGAGTACAACCATATTGATGTATCCAGATATTCAGGTTTATATATTGCCTTTTCATTCTAATAACGGTTAAAAAGTCACCCCAAAAATACTTTTTCAGACTCTCACATTGTGAAAGCCAGGAGTAAGTTCTGAATATCAGGTAATTTTTGCAGCCTAGCCTCCATGTGAGCAGGTGAGTAGCATCAGAGAAAGTTCCAGAGCTGCAGAAGCAGAAGGAAGAAGTGATATGCTGAAGAACTGAAAACTAATGGCTGTAGCTAGTGCTCCAGAGAGATGTGAGATTACATAAATACATATTTACATACATACATACATACATACATACATCGCACATACATACATACATATATACGCACATACATACATACATACATACATACATACACACATACACACATGGATGTGTGTATAGTGTTGATGGCATAAACTTATGAAAATTATATAGGAAACATGAGGTACTTTTAGCTCTGTGAATAATTGATCCAAAACAATTTTCTTGATGGAGAAACATGAGCGAGTGTATCACCATCTAAATACCATTAGAAAGACCCAGTGTTTGTCTCATTTTATACAGAAAATATCTTTACAGAGTTGAAAGATAAAACTGATCCAACTGAATTAACTGAATGACTGAAACAAAGGTATATGCACAGGTATTGAACTTCCCAGCCCCCCAAAAAATCCAAAACAAAACCCACAAAACCCGCCACACGCATGTTCTAGAAGGCTGATTGATTAGAATTTCATGATTGTAGAAAGCTGGAATGTTAAAGATCTGGAGACTAGCAACTTAGCCCCCAAGGCTTTTGGCAGTACGGCTAAGTTGTTAGAGCCCACACTGCCCTAAGCTTCTCCAGTCCGCAGGTTGAAATTCAGCAAGAGAGAGAGAGAGTGAGGATGGATGCGAAGAATGGAGACCAGACAGAGTGTGATTCAATCCCATTTATTCTTCAGTCTCTCTTCTTCTCTTCAAGTCCCTAGTTCCTAGTACCAAGTCTCAAGTCCTAATTCTAGTTCTAAGTTGCTAGTCTCTTTCCCAATTCCAAGTTCTCTTCCAAGTGCCTGTCTTGAGTACAAATGTCTACAGTTCTCTTTCCAAGTCTTGAGTGTCTAATAATTTCTTCTGTCTGCCTCTTGCCTTTTATATGTCTCACTTCTAAGTCATGCCTTTAAGTCTTATCTCTAAATTACACCTTTAAGTTACACCTTTAAGTCTCACACACCCAAGGGAAAAATCCAGGGTATCTAAAACAAGATGTTATCAGTGTGCTCAGCTGTTGTAGGCTATTGTAAACAAGTTTCTTGTCAGGGTATATGGCTCAAGATGGCTGCAAGGATGATACCCGCCTTCTGTCGGCTCCCCACAAGGTTACCCAGGTACCTTGTAGAATGCTGAGATAGATGCAGCTCGAGTGCATCTACACACTCTTCAACACATTCTCAGTAGATTACTAGTGTTCACCAATTTTAAAACTGAAGCTGTCAGCAGATAGCTACAAGCCATGACTTCTCTGCTGTACTGTAATCTGTCTACCTGCTGCCTGCACTGAGTTACTTAATAATTTCCTTGCCTTACAACTTTTTTCCACTTCTGTGATGATAAAAAACTCTATAATTAAGTGCTTCCTTGTTGGAACATGTCACTCAGGCAACCTGAATCCATGTTCTCAGGTCCTGGTAATTCATATTTCACTCAGAGCAAACTGCCTCTTAGACTCTTGGAAATGAGAGCTATATTTTGCATTAATGTTCATGGTTATAACTAGATGAATTATCATGACTATAACTTTTATTTTATCATTTTTTAACTTTTTCCAGGGATCTAAAAGGGCCTTTTTTGTGCCAGGCAAGCACTCAATAACTGAGCAACATCTAGTCCTTCTATTTTTCCTCTTTTTGTCAATAAAATAGTATAGTTTGGAAATTAGAATCTTGCAATATTTTCCCATTATGTATAATGAAATCTTCGGTTGAGACTGGATCTTATTCAAAAAGAAGAAAAGTGCTCATTTGAAGCTAAGATTCTAGAAAAGAATTCTGATTTATGTTTAGCCTTGTTCTTTTGAAAATATACGTAATTTTCTGTATAAGAATGATTGTCAATATAAATTATTGATACAAAGTTTTTTCAGGTTAAAAATTTATTATAGTACTTTATAAGACAAATGAAACATTATTGAATCTGACAGAATAATTAAAAAAAAGTTAATACAGTTTTATTTTATTCTGGAAAACCAATCTGTTAGGATAAAGAAGCAGTTCTCCAAGCAGGAGTATCATATGGCTTTTATCTACCCTATAGTACAGGTTGTAACAGTGAGATCGTCGGATCCTTTAATGATGGCAGAAATAAAGTAGACAGTTATGGCTAGGTCTAAGGTGGTACAAATTAGCCTTGTGCTATTACCCAGTAGGCAAAGAGAGGTAGTGTCTTAGCATGTTCAGCTAGGATTTACTAGTCAATTCCCTGCTTATAGTTGCTCCAGATGGTGGGTAGTGCTGTTGTATATAAAAAGTGGAAGCTTGTCTAAAGGAGAGACTCTAAATGTAACCACTTTGGGGTCACTGTCATGGAGCTTGTTGGTGATGTAACTATCTTGAGTTATATTTTTTCCTGTAAGTAACAGCACACCCATGCTGTTTATGACCATACAGTTACCCATAACTCATTGGTTCACTAAGCTAGGTTTGGATGAACAATTACTATGGTCTTTTATCTGTGTCTTACTTTTAGTGATTGTATAGGCTTGTTCTTAACTCTCCAGTAAGTCATACGACACTGATGTACAATTCTTTCATTATGTTTCTATTATTAGATTTGAGGCATAGATTTTGAAGAACCACTCTGAGACTTTAATCGCATCTTCAATAGTAATGTTCTTTGATTATGTTATATATTTGCAGAAATGAAATTTTATATTTCTATGAACTGGGCTCATCATTTATTATTCAATTTCCCAGTTGGCTGATCTCCACAATAGCACCCTTCCTTAAATAGGGAGAATAATGATTTATGCTTGATTTAGTTCAGTGTGTAAAATGAAGTGCATTTCCATCAGACTACTCGGGATAACTCGGGGATAATTCCTGTCAGATTTGCAGCCTATATATTACTGGAGTATACACTTCTTAGTTTTAGGACAAAGAACAAGAATTTCAGAGGCATGAATACAAGTTCTACTTACTTTTGGTTTTGGACTCAACTCAGTTTTCTATGAAAAGAATCAAAGACAGCACAAAGGTCCCTGATCACTGTTGTGGGTCTGACGAGTTCCCCTCTGAGAGTGATTGTCAGTAAGACCATCTCTGCTCAGCTTATGAGTTAAAGGAATGAGTTCAGGAGCTAGTTCAGTGTCAGCGGGCTTGGAGGACACGGGGGCTGAACCCCTCCTTCAATAGCCTGTAAAATCAGTGTTGACTTTCTTCAATCTATGCAAATCTGTCTGTGAGACTGGGGATTTGAAGTCTTAAAGAATGAGACTATTGTCTGTTGCTGTAGACAGCTTCAGTTTCAGTGTACTTATTTATATATATTAACAAAGAAAGCAATGATCCTAGGAAAGTTTTCTGAGTTCAGGAAAACATGCAAATTAACACCAGTAAATACTTACTACATACTAATAGAGCAGCCCTTTCCCAGAACTTTCTCAGAACAAACTTAAACACAACTGCCTGGCACATACTCTAGATTCTATCTGGAAAAAACATGAGAGCAAGGCAGAAGAACAGCACTCAGCATATCCTTTTAGCAGATTGGGTTCTATAGCTATGTTCCAACATTCAACAAGAATCAACATGTTTTAGAAATTAAATGTAAATGTTTAACGAAGGAGGCATGTATCATATCCAAGAACAACCCAGGGAACACAACGTACCTGAGGTAAAGGGCCCTCTCCCTTTTTTCCTAGAACACCTCTCGCATTTCTTCAAGGTACTGTTCACCATGTGTCATTATTCCAACAAACCAGGAACTGGTAATGTGGGCTGTTATTATTGGTCTGAAGAATGGGTCTTATCTCTGGCTGTATTCAGGCATCCTGAATTGTACAGGTCATTAATAAATAACAACATAGTTTGGTTTTAAGAGTGCTAAACCCTGTCCACCAGAAGGCTTTATACCACTGTCACCATCCTACAGACTCATTTCAAACTACCTATAAACCACCTGGACAGGATACAGTTTCTTAGGGATAGCTGCGTGTGCTAGAGACATTAAAAATTGCCTAAAACCTGATGAAACTGCTGATTGGAACAATAACAGCTTCCAGCATCGTCCACTCTTGCCCCTTGAGAGTGTTATCTAGAATAAACTCCGTTTGGGCAGACTTGTCTGAATTATTTCTACAGAGATCTCAGGGCATCCCAGAGGAGACCTGGTGACAGTAAGGGGTGTTATTTAATGGCAGACTGAGGACTCAGAGAATCTCAATAAATAATAATTGAGAAAATTAAAGACCAAATGACTTGCGGGACTTCATCTAGCAGAAGAAAGAAATGATACTTAGTGTTAATCTTCAGTTTTTTAAAAATTAGCATAAAGAGGTTATTGACAAAGGACAGATCAAACCTAAATGAACACGACCAAGTTTCAGAGTATTGAAAAAGAATAAAGATTGCATTAATTTTTGGGTAAAATATTAGTCACTAAGTTTAGCTAACATATTGTATTATTAAATGTGTACTTGGTGCTTACCTTCTCATCCATTTTCAATGATGAATGAGGAAACAATGCTATTCCCTTATGTGTTATTCTTAACTTTATGTCATTAAAGTTTCTCAGTGTATTTACTATTTGTTTGCCGGAGAGCTGCCTTGCTGTCTGTTGACTAATGATGTAATCCAATGAACTCAGTATGGGTCTGAGCTCTACAGTGACGTGTATTCAACTCACCTCTGTTCTTTTTCTAGTTCCATGCATTGCCATGTCTTCTCTCTGGTCATACTGTATTTGGGCTGGAATTTTGTCTGTCACTGATTTTGATTTCCTTTATGTTTCATGTTGAAGAGTAGCAAGCCGTGTACCCTGACGCCCGGCAGTAACCTTCCCTTTGTGTTCCTAACACAAGTCCTTCCCTTAGGAACTGACCTTTAGATCTTTGTTCCCTTTCTACGTATACTTTTTGTTTATCAATCATGTTTTAATTGGAAATATTTTTGACAAATATAGGAAAGACTGACTTGCCTATATTATACATGCATGTGTTGTGCTGTGAAAAATATTGTTATTTATACATTTTGATGTTAGGTATGATCTGCTGGTGTCTGTCTAATGGAATGTTATGTATGCATTTATATCACTTAGTGCATTTGACTTATTCTCTAGGATAGTTTAATATCAACTTTCAATTAATTACTAATCAATTTTCACATTATTATGATCTTATACTTCAACACTATTGACCCAAATAATTTATAATCATCATACTTTCTATTATAACTTATGTTTTGCTTTGCATTTATGAAATTAATTTTATTTAACTTTTTATTATATGTGCAAAATCTTATAATGCACCTACCTTTAAGGTGTACAAAATCCTTTCAGTTTTTCATGCTTCTATGGTTAGTATTCACTCTTAGATTTTTAAATATCCGTGGTATAACCATCTTAATTTATGTGCCTCCTGTTCTCCAAACCCACCTGCTCTAAACTTGATCAGTCCCAGAGACTGCTGAGTAGCTCCATCCCAAAACTTCTATTGGCTACATTTCTTTGATTCTATGTTCATTATACTTTAGTTTATACGCATTCTAAAACAGGACATCCTATAAATTTCTGCTTATGATCACATTTTACCTAAGATTTCTATCTCCCCAGCTATATGGTATACAGGTCTATAAAATATTATACAAGTTAAATATTGGTTGATAAATCATAAGGACATTTATTTATAAATTGTTTGATATATTTATGCATATGATTTTATCATTTATTATAGACAACCAAATCTACATGCGAATCAATGTCTTTAATTTTACCTAAGGAATTAAGTATCCACTGAATATTTGATGCTTGGGACACAGAGCATCTTAATGTTTTAGCAACTTTGTTGATGTTCTATAATCACCAATCTTGAGACCATCACAGGAAAAAAATGACAAAATAATATTTAGAGAGAATTTTAAAACATGAAACTTTTGTTCTACTAACAAGCTAAAATTTATCCAGTGACATTTCATGAAATTGAAGTGATCATCTCAAATAGTAATTTTTAAAAATTAATCATCCGAATGCAGTAAAATTCAAAGGTGTTTTAATTTGGTGCGCACACTGAGGAATAGCAGTATTAAATACTAAAAGGTTGATTGCTGTAGTTGACCCCTATGTTTCTGTTAGAGCAGAGGACTTTGTATGGACAGTAATAACACTGCAGTTCAGAGCATACTGTAGTCTGGAATCTGCACTGTAGTGTTGCAAGTAGCATGCATTGGGTTTGCATGCAGGACAGTATGTCCAGTGCAAAATATGCCTGTCATATGTTCAGAACCAAGTCTGTAGTGAAGCTGCAAGTGTAAGCTAGGAACACATGGCCAGAAATACATCAGCTTCAGTATGCATTTGATGTGGAATTGAAGTTTGGTTGACAGGAGTTCAGAAATCTCTTAGCTCTTACCATTTTGTTGCAACCCTCCCTTACAGGGTCCTGACCCAGAGCTGGAGTCAAAGGTGTACAAATGAATACATTTCTCTGTCTGTCTGTCTGTCTGTCTGTCTGTCTGTCTGTCTGTCTGTCT
>JANHMN010000001.1:21867153-21909653 GCA_030674055.1 Rhabdomys pumilio
TCTGTCTGTCTGTCTGTCTGTCTGTCTGTCTGTCTGTCTGTCTGTCTGTCTATCCCAGACCAAGATTCCTGGGCTGCAGCAGGCTTCAACATTCTCACCCACTAACCCTAATCTCAAAGATCCTTCTCTGTGTCTAGTGGATTCCAAACTTCTACTCCGTGTGCTTGCTCATTTCGCTCACTGTTATCTTTCGATTTATCCATGTTACATGTAGCCACAGCTCATTCCTTTTCATTGCTGCACAGTATAATGTTTTATAATATCAGTACTCTAGAAGAATTTGCCTTTTGAGAACTAACCTATAATTCACTGTAATCTGTTGAAATTGCTTTGAAGAAATTACACCAAATGTTCTGTTTCCCCTTGTGGTTGACTCACTTTTTCTCTCTTGATATAGAAAGTTTTATAATAACCATTAAACTAAGCTCAGTTTAATCAAGGTTTGGTTTCTTTTAAAGTTTGTTTCCAGTTGTGCTTCCATTGATCCATAAAGCTGGTACCTTATATTCATTAGTGCAATTAGTCCAGTAATTTAAAAAAAAATTGTAAAAATCTTGGGCAGGTGAGATGGCTCTTTTTCCACATAGGACTGAGTTTTGTCCAAAATCCCAGATCTCTGATAAAATGAGAGAACTGACTTCTGAATATTGTCTTTGCATTGCCATGTGATGGGTATGATGCATACCTATCATGTGCAGCATACCCATGTATACAACATACACACACAATACACATATAAATAGAAGCTTATTTTTAATCTTAAAATATCTTTACAACTGTTATTAGCATGTATAGAGTATATATAACAATGGGGTTTTATTATGAAATGTTTATGAAGTGTGTAGCATATTTTGATTCCGCTCACCCCCATTTCCCAACTCCCCTCCCCCTCCCATTGCCCTCTTTCTCCTCAGCACCTTGATTACTTCTCCTTCAAAATATTGTGCTTATATCCATGTCTGATGTAAACATAGATATATGTAATGTGTACACATGTTCATGAGGATATGTTCACATATGCATAGAAGTGTGCTTTACATATGTGCATATGTGTGAGGAGATCAGAGCATCTTATGTAAGATGCTTTTCTCAATAGTTTTCCACCTTACAGGGTCTCTTATTGGACTTGAATCTCACAGGCTTAGCTAGATTGGCCAGCCCATGAGTTCCAGGGATCTGCCTGTCTCCAGGCCTGTAGTGTAGGAGTGTAGGGGTCACAGATGCTACATCAAACTCCTTCTTTCTTTCTTCCTTTCTTTCTTTCTTTCTTTCTTTCTTTCTTTCTTTCTTTCTTTCTTTCCTTCTTTCCTCACTCACTCCTCCTTCCTTCCCCCCTCCTTCCCTCCATTTTTCCTTTCTTTCTTTCTTTTAGTGGGTTTTGGAGCACAGGTTTTACAACAGGCTCTTTATCAACTGACTTCTCTCTGAAATCCCTTTACAGGGATTCAGTGAGGCCTTTCCTCATCTCGACCTCAAGAATTTGTGTTATTCACGTCAAACCCTTTTCTTTTTTACTTTAATCCACCCTATCATATTTTCCTGCAGTGCTATCATTTCATCCTTTTTCAACATTTGCTTTGAAGCATCCAGCTTTGTTTCAGGTTGAGAATCAAAATATCCCCAGTTTCTAATCTAGTTTTACTTTTAAAACTGTACCTGGATGATGTAGCTGTTAGTTTTTAAGGTTTTTAACTCTTGTTTTACTCAACCTCCAGTAGACTTTGTACTCTGAAGGCCTGTCAGTTTCTCCCTTGATTATTTTCACTAGTCCTTGTATGCTGGATTGTATTTTTTTACTACTGATGATCATTGTTATTTTTATTATCATATGACAAGGTCCCATCAAATAAAAAAAAAGCAATTGGTACTCCTAATATTTACTCTGCTCATATTTATGTAAATGAATGTTAGACTTTTTTTTTTTTTTTTTTTTTTTTTTTTTTTTTAGTATGGGCAGGAAAATATCCCTATTTGTTCTCTTTCTTCTTGTATTTGGTACTATTAAATGACTGGCTTCTCATGCCTGTTCATACAGACTGAAGAAAAAGTGGAAGACAGGGTAGTTTGTAAACTTCTGCAATGAAGGTCTTGGGTGGCCCTTGGAATATCTTCTGCAAAGTCCTCCACTCTATTCTTATACAGAGGTTGAATTTGTGGACTTGACTTATTTCTCAGGCTCAGCTTCAAGCCTGTTTTGTAGGATCTTGACAGGATGCTCTGGGATGCAGTTTCAGGTAGGAAAGAGATGTCCGAGGGTCCTAAGAATCTTGGTTCTGAGTGGGAGATAGTCTTTAGTTCTGTATTTTTCTATAAGAACCTCCTGTGTATTTCAATATTAACTTTTTATTATTTTTAAATTTTAACACATTATTATTGTGTACGAATAGGAATGGATCTGCATAGGCTACAGCCGATGTGTGGAAATCAGAGAACATATGGGACACAGTTCTGTCTTTCATGATGTTGGGCACAGAGATTGAACTTGGATGCTTGACTTGACAGCAGGCATTTTACATACTAAGCTGTCTAGCCAGTCCCCACTTGTTAGTCTGACACATCATTAACCTACATCCCTTTTAGTTTTAACTGTTGATTTCCTTCTTATAGATGCATTATGAGGAGTCACATTTGTGCAGTGAGTACAGAGAAGTCTCTTGCAGGGAAGAGCCTTCAGTTCTAGGAAGACTGTGTTATATCTTACTAGTTTTATAATATGTATAATTAAAATAAGGATAGTACTGTTTTACAACATTGGTCTCTGCTATAAGCAAATTACCGTGTTTCCAAATGGTATATTACAAGTTTTGTGTATAATAACCTGCTGTTAGGTTTCGACCATAAGAAAGTTGAAACAGTTCCCCCCTTCTTTTTCCAGGAAGTGCAAAAGATATCCTACTGTTACATGAAGAAGATGCTGAGGAATGGGCTCTATACTTGAGAGAAATATTTATGCATGTTGTCGAAAGAGAAGCAATCCTGTTATATCCCTTGCACAGATTTTCTTCTTCGCATTTGGAAGTGCTAAACTTAAATGCTTACAGATGTAAACTCCTGATATTATCTAATAGTCTACATAAAGACATGACACCAAAGAAGTGTCAGTTTCTGCAGAAGATACTTCACTCACCAGGAAGTGTTGTGACTCTGCTTTGTGGGATGGAGAACTCAGATCCTTTCTATCACGTGTTAAGTATCCCCAGAAGGAGATGGGAGATGTCGACAGAGCAGGAACCCGACGACTACATCGCTGTCATCAGACAAGTCTTAGACCAAGGTAGGGATGCCAAACCTTTTTGGCTGCTTTTAAATGTTTATTTGCTTATGTTTTGCAATGTGATAGCTGGAGAGATAGCCCCGTGGTTTAGAGCAGTGTCTACCTGCTTTTCCAGAGGACTCAAGCTCAATTCCCAGCACCCACATGGCAGCCACTCCAATTTCAAGGGATCAAACCCCGTCTTCTGGTCTCCCTGGGCACCAGGCACACTCATGGTACAGTTACACATGCAAAATACCTATATACAGAAAATAACCATTTTTCTTAAGTTTTGCAATTCAAAAATTTAAAGTTTCTTTTAAGCCTATAAACAGCTGCTGTTGTGATAAGACTAGACTATAGATGCCAACTGCACCTAACAATGTTCTGTCTTGTCCAAAAAATGCACTACTGTTCTTCATAGTTAGCTTCATTCCTGTAAAAGCTTATCATTGGTTCTAAAAGCGGCTAATACATACATAGATTCCTTCAGGCAACTTGGATGCAACAATCATGGTACAAGAAAGCTCTGCTGTGCTGTGTGCTGGTTTGTTTCTAAAAGATAACATCTGGTATAACTGGTGAAGCCTGAACTGCTGCTATCTGCACTCATGCTCTTGCCAGCCAACAACAGTCTAAAATCTGAAGGCTTGAGTTAGAATCATAAACCTTCTGTTGTTCTTATGACTGCATGATGTTTCCTATGGCAGAATGAAATACTGTTACTTTCACTGATTTTATTTTACATGGCGAATTTGATTTTAAGCACAGAGTCGTGATAGAAATAACAGAACACAAGTTCTTATTCATCAGCTAATTGCATTCCTATGCAATAAGTCAGGTTCTGCCACTAATGACATAAAGACCTCCCTCTGCAGGTCTCTGCTGTGTCACAGAGTGTGCTATATTCAGTTCTGTCCTTGGTTTCTCAACTTACATGTGGCCTTCAACTCCCAGCTTTGGGACTATGGTTTGGCCTCTTACAGGGAAAGGGTGGAGTTATTATTTCATATCAGATGTCCAGGTTGGAGTTCTGTCTTGGAACATACATCTGCATTCTCTGGAGAAGGCCTCATTCACAGGCCATGTCTCCCCTTTAGTTCTTTAATGGGACAAAGGTCTCTTCCTCAGCAAATGATGATTTGTGCAGCTCATGTAGATTACTACTCTTTATAGGTAGGGCTCCTTGGAGTTTCTCGAGTCTCACAGAAAAGGTCACAGACTGGCTGTTTCTCCCAGTTGTCCCACACCTGCCTGTAAACTAGTCATTTACCTTTTGTCCATACAAACTATGACTGTCATTCATTTCTGCTGTGCAGTTAGTGACATTTATTATTAGAGCAGCAGTGCAACCACAATCTGTTGTCTTTAGCTGTTCCAAACATGAGGTCTGCATATGTTGGAGTTCTGTGAATGTAAGGAACACACCTCAGTCCCTTCTGCTTCTTCCCAGCATCATGCTTATCTGCCACTGCTGAACTTCGGTACCACGGCATCTTAAACAGAACAAAACAAAATAAAAATCCCTGCTTTCTATTACTCTGGCCTTTACAAATTCAATATATTTTTGTGTTTATATGTGTAGAGTGAGCACATGTTGGTGTAGGTCATGTGCACATATGTGTGCAGGCCAGATAGCACCATCATGTTTTCCTCTATCATGCTTAACCTTATTTTTTTCAAACAACATGTCTCATTAAGTCAAAACTTTATCAATTTAGCTTGTTGGCCAGTTAGAACCAGTGGTCTGACTGGGTTCACCTTCACCTACAGGGATGGAATAACAGATCCCTCCTCTGTACAAGTTTTATCTGGGTGCTGAGAGTCCAAACTTCAACCCTCATGTTTGTGACTCAGGCGCATTACCAACTAAGCCATTTCCCAGCCCTCAAATTCAGTATTTTCTAAGCCTGTTTTAGTGACCTGTCGTTTCACAGCTACTTTCTATAAAACTTTGCTATTTAAAACCATAAATGAAGATTATAAACCAGTTAATAAGGTCCAGGAAGTAAAGTTATGACCAGAATATGTGATAAGGCTGAAGTCAAGGTGTTCAGAGCTGTAAATATCTGAAGACTCCCATGCATGCATGCCTGTGTATGTGTGTATGTATATATGTAATTTTGACTATATGTGTGTGTTTGTGTGAATATGCATGTGTCTGGATATATACCTATGAGTAAATATGTGTATTTATTTGTTTCTGTGAGTAAGTGTATGTGATTGTGTTTGCATAAGTATATGTTTCTGTATATGTATGTGTGTATGTATATATGTGTGTTTTGTTAAATGTTTATATGTATATGTGATATATATGTATTTGTTTTGTGTATGTTTGTGTGTCTGTATGTACATGTGTTAGTATGTGTAGGTGGTGTAGCTGTGTACATGTATGTTTCTCAGTGTATGTGAATGTTTGTATATAAGTACATGTTTTTCTATATATGTATATGTCTGCATTTGTGTATGTGGATGTGTGTCTGTGAGCCCATATGTGTCCATATGTGTGTGTATGTGTGTGTGTGTATGTATGTATGTATGTATGTACGTATGTATGTAAGTAAGGGTTTCACAGTTAGTGTTTCTCTTTGTTATTTTATCATCTGTTGATTGGCTAAAAGTTACACATAATAGACTAATGAAGGAGGACCCTTGCAAGCGATGTTTCCAAGTTCTACCATCTTCAAAACCTTTATCTCTTGCCTTGCACTTGAAGTATAATTTGACTGAAGACAGTATTCCTTTATTCCACCATTGTAGATTGTTAAGATTTTTTTATTTGTCTGCTGAGCAAAGGCTCCTTTAGTAATAGATGATCTTAGTGGGTCCCTAGGACGGTGTTCATCACTCCTTGTTCTGAATTACTTACCCTGGAAACATGCTGTCTGATTTTGTTTTTCACTATTTACTCAAAATTTTTTCAGGAGTAGTTTTTGAGTTTAAAAATTGAATTTTTATTTTATCTTTAGTCACGGTTTTATTCTTCAAGAGATAACTGTAAACATTTATGGGGTTGATTTTGACTGTGATGTACTCCCCTGTTCTCTCTAATTCTTTCTGACTTCATAGGATCTAATTATTTAATTTGTATCTTTGATAGCTGCTTCTTCCCTTGTTACTTCAAATTTCCTTTTAATCTTTACTATACTTTTTTGTTCATTTATTTGGCGTGAACACACTCATCTCTTGGTCTTGTCTTGGTTACCTCTCCCTGATACCTTGTACTTCTCTGCTGTGAAACCAATTTTAAAATACTACCATTATTCAGTGCACAACAAAAACTCATGGTGAAGGGTTTAACGACAGTAATCATATTGGATCTCCTCGCCTTTTTTCTCTTCCCACCCCACCACCTCTCAGTACTTTTCTAGTACATTCACATTTTAAATTCTGTAGAAAAATATTATAATTGGTAAGTTATGAGGAAATCAAAATAAAGTACATATAAATTGTGAATATCACAAGATACTTCTTCCCCTGAGGCAGAACAGTAAAGATTGATGGCAAATTATAAGTGATTCCCCACACTTGTAATTTCCGCTTTCTCTGAATAACTCTCATTGGGCCGTGTGTGTGTGTGTGTGTGTGTGTGTGTGTGTGTGTGTGTGTGTGTGTTTGTGTGTGTGTGTGTGTGTGTGTGTGTGTTTGTGTGTGTGTGTGTGTGTGTGTGTGTGTGTGTGTCTATCTGTCTGTCTGTGTAGGTCCTTGCTTACCATGGTGAGTATACAAAAGTCAAATGACAGCTCTTGGGAGTTGGAATAGTTATTGTTCATATTTTATAGGGTAAAATCTTCTAGTTACAAATTATACACCAATACTTTGAAGCTACTGTTAATACTGATTTTCCTATATTCAAGTTTTAGACTTTGAATTTTTTAGAGTAATGTGGGCATAACAAACAGAAGTATTGAAAAATGTGTGGGAAATATGGAAACTGCTCTGTAGAGAAGGCTGTTGAGCTATTTTCAGTTGATAGTTTCTAAGGGAGGAAGACAACTTTTCAGGGTGGGGTCCAACTGGACTGACCATACTATCACACATTGAACTGGTAAGTTAAAACAAAGAAGTAAAACATGAGAAGAAGATAAGAGAGGGTGAGGAGTTTGGGGTGGATGTAGGGCAGTGGGCTGTGAGAAGCAGCGGGGTGTTTGGTTGAGCATGAGTTTCGAACCCAGGAACTTTTATCTGACGGCAGGAGTTCAGCTCTGCTCCCAGGCTCTGGTTCTTTTCACTTAGCTTCAGTTCTCCAACAACCCCTCCCACAGAGAGGTTTATGACCATCAGTAACGAGGGAGGAACCGAGGAACTGTGCCTCAGACTCTCCCACATGCAGATGAGGTATCTCCAACCTCTCAGGTCAAGCCAATACACATTATCTGCTGTCAGACCCTAACCCACCCCAAAACTGTATATAAGGACTCTGTTTAAGGGAAGTAAAGGCGCATGCTTAAGAATCATCCTGGTGTCGAGAGTTTTTGTCACAAAAGCTGTAACACTTGGGGAGAGCTCTGCTCTCCCAGAACCTGCCCGGGACACTAAGCTGCCTCCTGAACCGGCTCAGCGAGGAGAGACAGGTGCAGCACCTGGGAGAGACCAGTGAGCAGGCAGAGGCAGCAGCAGGGGCAGGCAATCTCCCCTCCTGCTTGCACTGTGTCCTTTAGCCCTGACCTCCTGCATCAGGCCAGGCTGGAGACCTACGGACAGTGAAGACATAAGCCAGAGACAGTAGCCAGCCTTCCCTGCTCTCACCCTGTCCCCAGTCAGGAGATTGTCGTGGGACACCCTCCAGAACAAGGGACCCACAGGTGGATATGGGAGAAAGTAGTGGGAGGAGTGGGGAAAAATAATCAAGATACATTGTATATACATATGAAATTCTCAAAGAATTACATGTGTATTTAAAATGCTGTTGGAATATAACATATCTATCAGGAATACAAGGATGGAACCAGAAAGTTGGGCAGCTTTTGGCATACACAATTGCTATGCAACAGGTTGGTCTACTAATCACTACAGTCTGTGATTATTCATTTGCTTTGATAAACTTCTTCAGTGGTCAACTACATTGTTTTATGCTTTACATTACCATTCACATTAAATATGTAAAGCCTGGTTTTCAAACCATAAACAGTAAAAAATTGATACAACAGGGCAGAGATGTTGAATTCAATTCTCCCTATCCATTTTCGCCTCTCCTCACCCAGTGGAGAAATTACACTAGTATAAAAAAGAATCTTTTATTCGGAAACATGCTGTGATAAAGAGGATAATAAAAATGCCAAGGAAGTCATGAAAATAATTAAATGTTTAATATATTCACACAGACAAAGAAAAATCACAGGAAATTTTACAAAATTTAATGAAAGAGAAAGATATTTAATAATTACAATACTCAGGCAAAGTTTATGATATTAAAAAGTTAAGTAGTGATTCATGTTTCATCCGAGTATTTTATTTCCTTTTAAGAAATTAAGAAAACTAAATTTCCTGTCTCCCTAATTCTCAGAAGGAGACTAACACATATGCCTGTGATCTCTCTCCTTGCTACTTTACAGCACACATGGATAGCATTTCGCCCTTCTTCCTGTTCATTTCTTCATTTGACTTTGTCTCTAAAAATAATAGTTTAGAATTTCTAAGTTTCCTACAACACTGTTTATATGATATAAACACATCATGTGTATATATGTATATATGTATATATGTAATATATATTACATATAATATATATATATACCTTTATATCAAAGTTATTACAAATTATCCAGCATTCTTTTATATTTATACTTTTAACTTTTGAGAATTTAATGTGAGTACTATATTTACAAAATTTCTATCCTTGTTTCTCTCTCCAAGTCCTCCTGTGCCCTCATCTCTTACTCTGAAATTAATGGCCTCTCCTTTAATTAGTATTGTTGTATATACACTCACACATACAAATGTATAGTCACACATTAATACAACCTGCTGAATCCATTTAAGTGTTGTTCATACGCACAAAACATTACACATACACTTGCACATATGCATCCACTTGAATATATTCATATATATTCTTAAATAAACTGTGTTTAGTGATGACCACTTGGGATTATATAAACTATCAGGGGACTTGCCCCTGGAGAAGAGTGAATCTCCTGGTCTCGGCAGTTAATTGCTTCATCCAGTGGTAGGGCCTTGTGGCATTCCCTCTATTCATACTGATATATCAAATGGTGTTGACATTGTGTTGATCTTGTTTAGGCTATCAACTTGTTTAGATTTTATTTGTGTTGTTTCCTATCATTAGTAGAAAACTCTATCTTATACAGAAGTCTTGGTCTTCTGGCTTGTACAGTCTTTCTGGACTCTATCCATGGTGTTTCCTGAGACTTAGGTCTATACAATATCTTTGTAGATATATTACTTGAGGTTGGGCAATCCATGGTCAATTGTTCTCTGAATTTTGACTCATTGTAGATACAAAGAGAAGCTTCTAAGATGAGGGTAAGAGCTGCACTTACCTGTGGGTATAAGGATATGCATTTAAAATGCATTTAGATATGATATTGACTTAGGAAACTGGCAATAGTAGCTTCTTTTCCTTTAGTTAGTATCCAGAATCTCAACTGCCTTGAATAGTTAGTTGGCTAAATTTGCCATACCAAGCATGAACTCGTGCTATTTAAGTGAACCTTAAGTCTAATTAGGTGGCTGTTTATTGCTCATAAGACATATGTACCACTATTGCGGGGTTTGTAGACCTTTCAGCTGGGCAGGTCTGTTGATTCTTTTTCTTCCCTTAGCAGCTTGCATAGAACCTTCAGATACTAGGAGTGCTATCCCTCAGGGAAGAGTCTTCCCTAGCTGTTTCAGCTTCAATTCCTTCAAAATGTGCATTGTATTCGGGAATGCATTCTTGTAAAAGTAACTTTAATTCTCCTGATGCAATTGTTGTCTTGGAGTCTTACTGCTTCCCTCTGATAACTTAAGCTTAGTCCTGGAAGCTTCTAGATGCCATACAATATAATTTAGGCCTAGAATGTATTCATCTTCTGGGACTTACTGTTGATTAAGCTTACCCTTTCTAGCTCTTTTTGAACTCTGACTGCCTAGTCAACTCAGCTGTTCTGGCTAAAAACTCCTGTCCACAATGACCAATTTAAACTGGCTTCTTTCAGTTGTTTTGTTTTGTTTTGTTTTGTTTTGTTTTGTTTTGTTTTGTTTTGTTTTGTTTTGTTTTGTTTTGTTTCGAGACAGAGTTTCTCTGTGTATCCCTGGCTGTCCTGGAACTCACTCTGTAGACCAGGCTGGCCTCAAACTCAGAGATCCGCCTGCCTCTGCCTCCCAAGTGCTGGGATTAAAGGCATGTGCCACTTCTTCTTTCAGTTTTTGACTGAATTTCTCTGCTTGGCCTCATACTGCCTTTGGCAATATGTTTTAATCTTCTGGCTCCTTCTGTCTTCAAATAGAAACAGGGTTTTCCAGTAAGCAACACAATCTCAGAGTTCATAGTGTGGTCAAAAATCCTGTGTACCCAATGTGGTCACCAATGGGGTACCTAATGGAGGAGTTAGAGAACAGACTGAAGGAACTGAAGGGGTTTGCCACCCCGTAGGAAGAAACCAACCAGACCCCCCAGAGTTCCCATGGACTGAAATACCAACCAAGGAGTACACATGGAGGGACTCATGGCTCTTGTTGCATATGTAGCAGAGGATAGCCTTGTCAGGCATCAATGGGAGGAGAGGCTCTTGGTCCTGTGAAGGTTCGATGCACAGTGTAGGGGAATTCGTGGGCGGGGAGGCAGGAGCGGGTGGTCTATATATTCGTGGGTGGGTGGGCAGGGAAGCATCCTCATAGAGTCAGGGGAGTGGGGAGAGGATAGGGGGTTTCCAGGATGGGGAACCAGGAACCAGGATAACGTTTGAAATGTAAATAAAGAAAATATCCAAGAAAAAAAGAAAAACAGAGAGAGAGCATCTTACCACCTTTCCATCTCCTAATGTCTTCCTCAGTCTTTTTCTACAGAGAATAAAAGTTTCCATTTATACTTTCACCCCTTTGGTTAGGTCTATTTCTAGATATCTTTAAAGGCTATTGTCAAAGGAAGTGTGTCCATTTTCTTTGTCAGTGTGTCTGTTGTTGGTATTTAGAAAACCTACTGAGTTTTGTAAACTGATTTTATATCTTATCACATTGCTGAAAATATTGATCATGTCCAGAAGCATTCTAGTGGGATTTTTGGGATCTCTTCTATATAATAGCATGTACAAATAGGTATAATTTGACTTCTCTTCCTGTTTTGATCTCTTTGATTCCTTTTCTTGCTCTAACTAGTACTTCATTGAAAATGGGTAGAAATGGCAGACAGTACTGGTCATTCCTGATTTTTTTTGTGCTAATTTTTTTATTGGATATTTTATTTACATTTCAGATGTCATCCCCTTTCCCCATTTCCCCTCCCTAGAAAACCCCTATTCCATGTCCTCTTTTCCTTTTTGCTTTTATACAATTTTTTAAAAATGTTAATCAAAGGCTTTATAAGTTTGGTAATGCTCAATCAGAAGTGTAACCCAATACCCAACCTAAATATATCAACTATCTTTGACTGGTGGAGACACGTGAACATGGAATTGCTTTGAGTTTTTCTCCATTGAGGAAAAAGAAATCTATGGATTCATACAATATGTTAGGGTCTGTTTACTTCAGTCTTTTTAGGTCTTTAATTATGAAAGCATGTTGGATTTTGTCAAATGCCTATTCAGATGATCATGTGACTTTACAAAGTTTATTTCTATGAGTTATTACATCTGCTCCATTGATTCACCTCTGTATCTTCAAGATAAAAAACAACTTGATCATCCTGGATAACCTTTGTGGTATGTGGTTATATTTTGTTTTACTCAGGATTTTTGCATCTATGCTCTTCAGGGGTTTCCTAAGTAGTTTCCTCTTCTGTTGTTATGGTTTTACCTGGCTTTGGTATTAGACTAATGCCGCCTTTACAAAAAAAGAGTTCTAAAACACTTCTGCTTTTTGTATTTTTTAAAATGATTTAAGAAGCACGGTAGTGGTGGTGCATGCCTTTAAGCCCAGCATTTGGGAAGCAGAGGCTAGCAGATCTCTATGTTCAAAATTAGTCTGGTCTACAAAGTGAGTTCTAGCACAGGTAAGGGACACCAAAAAACTCTGTCTCAAAGATGATGATGATGATGATGATGATGATGATGATGATGATGATGATAATAATTTAAGCAGTATTAGTTATACATCTTCTTTGAAAGTATTATAGAATTCCACAGTCAGACTTTGGACCTACACTTTATTAGACAGAATCTTTTATCATTGCTTCTGTCTTTTTATCTGTTAAGGGCCTATTTGAGTTGTTGGTGTGTTCTTGGTTCAACTTTAGTGGTTTTACATAAATAAAAAATTTGTCTTTTTTTTTCTAACCCAATGGAGTAGGGATTGGATAAAAATTTCCTTATTCTCGCCTAAATTTCTTTGGCAGCTATTGTAATGCTTCTCTGTTCATGTCGAATTCTGTTAATTTGACTCATCTCTTTAATTTTTCTGATTGGTTAGGCCAAGAGTCTGTCAACTGATATTGTTTATCTTCTCAAAAGAAGAACTTTTTAGATTCATTGATTTTCTGTACTACTCTCTTTGTTTCTATTTTATTAATTTCTGAGCTGACTTTTATTATTTTTTGCTGTCTGCTGGATTTGATTCTGGCCTGTTAATATTTTCAAATTGTTGAGTTGCATCTTTCTGATCTGTTGATGCAGGGACTTAGATACACAAATTTCCCTCTTGCTGCTTGCTGCTTTTAATGTGTCTCAGATATCTGATTGTATTATTTTCATTCTTAATTTCTTCCTTGATTCATTCATCATTAACTAATTTATTATGTAATCATCTTGAGTCTGTATAGTTTCTAGAGATTCATTTAATGTTGATTTTATACGTATTCTTGCAATGTGGATAGATAAGAAACATAGAGTTATTTAAAATTTTCTGTTAAAATTTGTGATGTGCCCCAGTGTGCGTCCTATTTTAGAGAAGGAAACATCCATGGGTACTTAAATATGTTAATTTAGTACCAATTTTACAAAAAAATGTGAATGTTTTACTATTTGGGTGAAACATTTTATAGATATCTCTTAGGTACATTTGACATGTCATTTAAATATGATATTGAAATGTTTTGTCATGATGACTTGTCTGTTGAAGAAAGTGGGGTGTTGTAATTGCCTACTATCACTGAAGTAGAGTTAATCTGTATTTTAAGTTCAGTAATATGCTTTTTATGAAATTGTATGTGCCATGGTTTGGTGCCTAATGTTTATGATAGTAATGTCTTCTTGGTTAATTGTTTTCATGATTATAATGAGGTGTCCTTTATCTCTGATTAGTTTGTCTTTGAACTCTTGTGTCAGCTATTATGATAATTGACTCTACTTGCTTTCTAGTCCTGTTTTCTTGGGACACATTTTCCATCTTTGAGGTAGTGTCTGTCTTTGAAGGTATAATGAATTTCTTGTAGACAACAGAAAGAGATTTTTTTTTTTTTTGTTTTTTTGTTTTTTTGTTTTTCGAGACAGGGTTTCTCTGTGTAGCCCTGGCTGTCCTGGAACTCACTCTGTAGACCAGGCTGGCTCAGAAATCCGCCTGCCTCTGCCTCCCAAGTGCTGGGATTAAAGGCGTGCGCCACCACCGCCCGGCGAGATTTTCTTTTCTTAATCCTTTAAAATAACTCATCTTTTGTTTGTGGATTTGAGGTCATTGATATTTAATGTTATTATTGAAACGTGTATTCATTGCTATTATCTTTGTTTTTGTTTTACTGTTTGTATTCCTAGTCCTATTTTATGTTCCGAAAAAGTCTCAGTTACATAGCGTATCAATATTACTTAGAAAAGCCTCTGCATGGGAGGCTATCTATTCGGTGAGGCAGCTCTGCTGAGCTCTGGCCACTAAAAGTGGCCAGAAGCCATGTGCGCCATAGCTAGAAGTGGCCAGAGGCCAGGCATGCCACAACTAGACCCACAGGATGCCAGTGTAGGGGATGGCTCTGCCAATTTACCACGCTGCATCCACAAAGCTCAGCTGAACCCCAGACAATATCTGCCATACTCGCGGTACCCGGTAGAATGAAGACTCTTAATGTTTAAAGATTATTCAATAGATTTATATATTTGGAAATGCTCAATTAACAGGATGCCCACACAATTAGAATTGTTACCCAATATCTAACCTTTTGATAAGTTGCTACCCAGGACTGCTCTCCAACCATCTGTCCTCCTCCATGGTCAACAGTCTCTTCTCCTTTTTCCTTTTTTCCTCTCCTTCCTCTCCTTCTCTCCTCCTAACTCCTCACTCCGCCCACCTCTCATACTGCCCAGTCACTGAGCTCTAATGCATATACAATTTAGCAGTAGCAGGAAATTATCCTGCTGCAATATAGTCTCTTGGCTGTGCTCATTTTTCTATTCAGTCTATACTATTTCTTCACAAATTCTTTGTGCTGCCTTTTGGCTTGTTTATGTCACAGAAAGTTTTTCTTTCTCCTTCAAAGATTGTAGATAGTTTTGCTGGGCATAGTAGTCTACAGTAGTCATGATCTTTTAGAATTTGAAGTATATTGATCCAGAATTTTCTGGCTTTTCAAAATGTTCATTGATAAATCAGCTGTTATTTTGATTCTCTCTCTCTCTCTCTCTCTCTCTCTCTCTCTCTCTCTCTCTCTCTCTCTCACACACACACACACACACACACACACACTGTACTACAATAATGCAGTGGGTAAATTTTTCTTTGGTGGTCTGTAGGCTTCTTGTATCTGTGTTTGTCTTTCCTCAATTTGGGAGAAGTTTTCTTCTATGATCTTGTTGAAGATCTTTTCTACACTTGGAGTTCTTCTCTATCTATGCCTATTACATGAAGATTGGTGTTTTCATGGTGTCCCATAGTTCTTATATGTTCCTTTTTGAAGTTTTTAAAAATGAGAAAAATATAGTTTACTCTAGTGAATTCTTACTGAGTATACAAACCACATGATAGGACAGGCCCCATCCCTAGCAGAAGCAGAAAATAGCCACAAAGAGAACTAAATGTTATGGGGGGAGGGGCAGTTGTGTGTGTCTCAGACCTGGGACTTTTAAAAGCATTACAGGCCTTTAGCTTATAAAGATTTTTCCATATTGTTTTCTTGAATAGTTCAATTTCTCTATTTTTTTAGATTAATTTTTTATTGAATACTTTACATTTTAGATGTTATTCTCTTTCCCCATTCCCCCTCCCACTCAGGCACCCCTAATCCGTCACCCCTATTCCTATGAGGATGTGCTCCCACCCACCCAATTACTTCCACCTTCCCACCCTCGAATTACCCCACACTGGGGCATCTGGCCTTCACAGGACCAAGGACTTCCTCTCCCACCTGTGCCCAACAAGGCCATCCTCCCCTACAAATACAGCTGGAGTCGTGGGTCCCTCCCTATGTGCTCCCAGGCTGGTGGTTTAGACCCTGGGAGCTCTGGTTGGTTGGTATTGTTGCTCTCCCCATGAGGCCACAAACCACTTCAGCTCCTTCAGTCTTCTCCCTAACTTCTACGTTAGGAACCCCATGATCAATTTAATGGTTAGCTGCGAGCATCCACCTTTGTATATGTCAGGCTCTGGCAGATCCCTAAGGAGACAGTTATATCAGGCTCCTGTCAGCATGCACTTCCTGACATCCACATCAGCGTCTACCTTTGGTGACTGCTCATGGGATGGATACCCAGGTGGAATGGTCTCCAGACAGCCCCTCCTTCAATTTCTGTCCCACACTTTGTCTCCATATTTGCTCCCATGAATATTTTGTTACCCCTTCTAAGTAAGATGGAGGCATCCACACTTGGTCTTCCAATGTCATGAGCTTCATGTGGTCTGTGAGGTGTATCTTGGGTATTGTGAGCTTTTGTCAAACAAATTATCAGTGAGTTCAATTTCTCTATTTTTTAATTCTTGATATCTTCTACTTGGTCCACTCTACTTCTCAAGCAATCCCTCTCGTTTTTCTAACTGTGTGGGGTTCTTTTTGTTTGTTTCTTTGCTTTGTGTTTGTTTTGTTTTTATTTTGTAGTTTTTCAATTGCATTTTTATTTGAGCTTGACTTTTCTGGACTATTTCTATCATGTTTCTCAATTAAGTTTATGAATCCTGGATTGTTGTCATCTTTCATTCAACTCCATATTTGTGTTTCCTTGAACATCATTGAGGTATTTATTTCTATTTTATTTAAGTTCTTTGAGCTGCTTTTCATGCCTTTTAAGTCCTTGAATTCTCTAATGAAACTTATGGTTGTTCTTTTAAATTTGGTGCCCTTGAATTCATCTGGGCAATTCTTATTTTTTAAAAAAAATTTCTATAGGACTGCTTGGATTTTGAGTTTGGGGTTGCCACTTTGTACCATTTGTTTGTGTTTTTGTGATATGATCTAAGCATATGGAGTTCTGCCCCTTTCCCCCCGCTAGTATCTGTCTGATGTTTGATATTAGAATACCTCAGGCTTTTCCCACGTATGTGAGCTTGTTTGCTTCCTTTGGTGGCGAGTTTTCTTTTATGATCTTGTCGAAGATCTATTCTATGCCATTCACCTAGATTCCTCTCCTTTATTCAGTGTTTATAATATGGAGGTGTGTTTCTTTTTTGGGAGCTGTGCTGGAGTTAGTCATTGGGGTGTGAGATAAGTATGGGGTTGATTCTGAAGGGAATCACCAGGGAAAGCCAGTACAGGAGCTGGGTGAGTTGAGCTAAGCTTTTGAGTGTCTGGTTAGTATTCTTGGTCATCACTTTAAAAGCTGTGATCCTTCTTCTCAGGGATAACGAGCTATCTGTTTCTCTGAGAAGGGCTCACTCTACCTCTGACTCTCCTTTCTCTTTGTTCTTCATTCTGATACCTTTGGCTTCTGAATGGGTTGCTCTCAACAGTGCCAGATCTCTCAGTCATTGATTTTATTAGGTTGTCTTCATGGCAAATAATTCGGGGGTGGGGGTGTGGTGGGGGGAGGGTGGGATAGGGCAGAATCGTAATATTTTCAGGAAGGTATTGAACACTGCAGTTTTATCTAACTATTGCCAGGCCCACATTTCAGCCTGTGATTTCAAAGATGCAGCTTAACCTGATAAGCAGCAGTGCAGTATAACAATGGATTTACTGGGGATATGAAAAAGTGATGACGCAAGCAATAACACAGGAGCAACCTCATAGAAGCTGTTTGACCTTCTCTTGGTCTGTGTATTACAGTTACACATCTGGGTGTCTGAGCCTCCTGAGAAGTGGATGAAGAGGCCTCCTGACTTGATTGATGGCTATAATGAGTCCATTCTATATATAATACACTATAGGAGTCTGTTCTTCCATTTTGTATTACCCATTTGGAATATTTCTTAAACTTTTTAGAAGTATTCGTGTTTTTTGTTTAGGCTACATTTTATTAATTTAATTTTCTGAGTGCTTGTTTACTTTATTAACTTACTGTCATAAAATTGATATGAATTATTTTCTAATCAGAATGAAATATTAAGCCCTTTCTTTTTGTCTTTCTCCTTCTAAAAACTGACTAATTTTCTAGAGCTTTGTTAATCTCATTTATGTTCTTTAGTAATGACCTTTTGAATATTTGAAGAATCGTATTTTTTTAACTTCTTAATTTTGATACCTTGTTTAATATATTTCCCTTGTTAGGGTTTGAACTTTTAAATGCTTGATTCTTAGAAACATAATCATATTATTTCCCTTTATACAATAAGTATTAAGTACTACAATTTCTTTATAAATATTACATCTGATAGTTATCATTTCTTTTCAGTTTTAAAAATTATCTATATCTTATTTCTTCATAATAGATAAAGAGAAGCATGGGGCTTAGTTTATCTGTTGGTTGTTGATGTGTAAATTTTGTGTGATGGTCAATGAATGTGATTTACATTATTCAGTTGGTCTGAAACTGATAAAAGTTCTTTTATGGCCTGATATTTTATTCGTAATAAATGGTCTATGTGTTCTTCAAGATAGTACTTATTCTCCTTGCTCAATGTGGATGATTCTGCATGCATATGACACTAAGATTTTATTTACTATATTTCTTTTTATGCATTATCTTTATATACTTTATTTTTTAATCTACCTTATAAATGGCTGATAGCTTGATTTTAAAAATTGATAGTGAATATGTTAGTATTTTACATATATAATATAATCAACTTATATTGAGTCTGAGACCTATAAATGTGTGTTTGAATCCATGATACTTTTTGTTGATTTCTATGTTTTGCTTACTGTGGTTTTTTTGAAGGGTCATAGGGTGAGAATGGGGAGGAGCCTTCATTTGGATTGTGACTATGTTTGTATCCTTCCAATATTTTCAGTTACAATCTAGAATTATATATTAAGTTCAACAATTTCACCTTTATTGTGGGCACCTTATTTTCCTCTGAAGATTATAAAGATCCTCTTTTGCCTTAACTAATCACTTCCTTTTCCTACTTTATAAGACTAGTTCATCTTCCTCACTTCCTGTTTTTTGTTAGTTACAGACGCAATATTTGCTTAGCTTAAACATTGGTTATAGTTCTCTTGGATCTTCATTGTTTCTCTTAGGATTGTCTCCCTTTGTGAACTCCATTGATATCAAACTTCCTATATCCACTCTGATAGATGTAAAGCATCAGTGCTCGCAATGATATTGAAAATAGCTATGCTATTAATAGAAGTCTAGTTTTAACCCCTCCAGTCCTTTAAACCATTCCACTGTCTTCTCACTTCCTGTTACTAGAGATGAGAAGTATGCCCACGCACTTTCCTCTACATTCTATCCAGTTCCTGTGTGCTGTGGTCTTTGGGTTTCTGCAGTATTGTAGTGGGATGTCTAGTATTAGTATCTGGATTCATCCACTAAATGATTATTTGATTTTAGATCTGGGGAATCATGTCTTTTGATGATGTAACAACTTGTCACTATACTCACTATGGTCGAGCCCTCTTGTCCTGGCTTCTTTTGTGTCAAATTGAAACAAGCTAGAATCATTTGACAAGACACTATCAACTGATGAGTCCATAAAATTTGCCCATGGGCAAGCTTGTAGGGCAATGGTTCTCAACCTTCCTAGTGCTATGTTCCTTCAATACCCATTCTCATACTGTGGTAACCCCCAATCATAAAATTAGTTTTTGTTGCCACTTAAAAACTGTAATATTGCTATTGTTATGGCTCATGATATAAAGAATTTCTAGAAAAAGAGGTTTATCAAAGAAGTCTAGACACAGTTTAGATGCAGGAAGAAGCCCTGCCTCTGGGTCCCTTCCTCAAATTTCTTCCCTGATTTTCTTTGAGGAAAGGCTGTGGTATGAAAGTATACACAATGTAAACCTCTTCCTCCCCAAGTTGCTTTTAGTCATGGTGTCTTATTACAGCAAGAGAAACCATAAGTAAGCCACCTCCCCTGCAGTAAAAGTTTGAGCAGTGGTAGTCTCCTTCCTCTCCCCTCTGTACTGTTGGCTCCTTTACACTGGCATTTCATGTTCTACCATTTCACTGTACTTTATCTTTTCTGTCTACCTTTTGGATGACAGACTTAGTTGTTTCCCATCTGCCACCACTGAATGTCACTGTTTGTAATCCCATTTATCAAGTGCTACCTTATGTTTATTTGTATGAGTTCCCTTTGGATGCTTAATAAAAGGCCCACCCTTGATTTCATCACAACCTGATAGTCTCCTTTAATTTCTCCAGGAACTTAGCACTAAATTACAGTCTTTTTTTTTCTAGAAGTAGTAAATGTGGATTGCTGACATGGCTCTCTGAGGATTATTTCTGGTTGTTTTAGTGTTTTCCACTGTAATCAGTGTAGCAGGAAACAATCTGTGGAAAGACCCAGAGGCCTAATTTCAATGTGTTTACTAAAGGAACCATTTAAGTCTTTCTTTGCAAGAAACTGAATTTACACCTGAGATCTCTTTAAACTCTGTTTGGGTTTGCACTGTGGAATTGTGTATTTATTAGAGTCTACCCAGCTCCTAAACCTTTATGGGTCTCATCTCTAGGGAATCTGAAGACAGAGTAAGCGGCTGAACAAAAAAAAGAAAAAGAAAAACAACTTTCTTCCAAGTTGAGTACCCAGTATATCTAGGAGATGTAGGAAAAGCTCTTTGCTCATGTACCAAGTGTCTCTGTACAGTGGGTCAGGAACCCCACCAGCCTTACATACTGGAATGTCAGCCAAGAGCCAAGGGCTAGTATTCAATCACAGATGTACACCGAACAGCAGGCTTGGGGGTGGTGGGTCAGGGAGAAATTTTTCTTCTTTTAGTTCATTCAGGTGTGATTTTCTACCTTAGTTTTGATGTCAATGAACTAGATGGCCTAAGTCTCCTCTTTGTCACATTTCTATAAATTCATTGTTGGAAAACCTACATAAAACCAAGAAACAGTTCTTTTCCAGTTAGGAATGTGCCAGGACTTTAAATAATTAAACATCTCAACTAATCAACTAATCTCCAAAACACTGCACAACAGGGCTCTTGTGGGCCTTTATATGACACAGCAAAACCTGCTTCCCCTTTGTCTCATCTCTCCTTGATTCACTTTCCCTGTCACAATCCATTTATGAAACAGAGAATCTCAAATGACAGCAGAGTGATAGTACACAATCTGTAGACATTCTAATTTAAAAGAGAAAAATCTTTAAAAGCAACTTTAAAATACTTTAAATAAATATTTGTTTTTAAAATACTGAAAGAAAACCTGTTGTGCCTAAGTTGATAAGGGAGGATTATTCCTTAGCCACTGAGATTTTGTCACTTTTTCAGAATAAACCGCCTGCGGTTCTTTAAAGATCAATTTAAATATATACAGCCTGCATTTTACCTTCTCATCCTTCATGAATTATCAAAGATAACTAAATGGTCTCTTTAGAAAGACCTAGATGCTTTCTTCAGTAAACATGTTGAAATTAGGCCTCTGTGTCTTTCCACAGATTGTTTCCTGCTACACTGATTACAGTGGAAAATACTAAAACAACCAGAAATAATAACTTTATTCTGTTGTAGGCAAGATGTGAAATAATTAGGTTCCGTATTTTGTTGATATGTATGATATCAACTAGCTAAATTCAGAAGCAGGTCAAAAATACTTATTTCTTTAGCAATGAGAGTACAATTATACTTATTAACTTATTTGCATTATGTGAGATTCAAATAAGCTGCAGTGTGGGATATTAATTAAATTGTAACAGTAACATCGAGGCTGTTCCACAGGTTCTCCTCTTGGGAGCATCTTTGGAGGATCCCATTAGTGTAAAGATAAAAATCTGCAGTCCCACTAAGGAACTCCTGGGTATGCTATCCACTGGCTGCTCTAAACCTGTGTATATTCTGTTGCTTGAATGTTTTGAGAGACGACTGTAGCATCAGAGAGAATAAAAGACCTGCAATAACTTGAAATTTATTTATAAATTAACAACAAAAGCCTTTATTACCACAGCCCATTAAAACTTTTGTTGAATCTCCAGGCAATTGCAGTTAGCAGAAATCCTCTAATTCGAAGACATCATAAGAAAAAAAAAAAAGATGTTTTCCAAACATTCTGTTTAGATCATTCCTAGCCAATTATATTGAAACATAATTATTTGTCAGATTGGAAGGAAATTTTCTGGTAATTTTAGTAATTATTAAATAGTTACAACATGTTAGTAAAGCCTGCTAGTCAGATCCATGAAATGATTCAAAATTATCTAAGAGCCAGGTAGGTGGCTCAGTAGGTAAGAACACTTTCCAGACAATTAGAAACTTGAGAGCAGTCTCGACAACCCACATGTACATGGACAGAAAGAACAGACTTCAAAAGTTGTTCTCTGACCTCCTAACATGTCTCACGATACACATACCCACGTGTATCATACATACACATACACACACCATATATATGTATATATATATATATATACATATATATCTATATTCCAAATAGACATATACATACATGCACATACACACACAAACAAACACACATACATACACATACATATATATTTCTTGATGGGATTATTTGTTCTTATTTCTTTCAGTTACTTAAGTTCTGAAGTGCGGTAGGAATGAACACATGTGACGTGTGTAGTTTTGAAGGCCAACAATGTGAGGTTTACATGTGGATTATTTTGTATAAAAAGGGCCAGAGAGTTCCACTGTGGTAGGTGGAAGTCTAAAACACTTTCCTTTGTGGAGTTTGAATTTTACCTCTGGGTTACTGAATGTGAAGTCCTTTCAAACGTGAATAAAATATAATCAGGTGTAATTACTCTCCCACCGTGATATACAGATCATTGCTACAGTGCCTGGGGAAAATTAGATGCTATAATGACTTGGGAGACATGATGTGGACCTCAATGAAAGAATTAACAAGATAAATTATGAATGAAAGACATATTAGAAAACTGTCAAGAGGACAAAAGGGAGTCCCGTTTCAGAATGAAATGGGACTTGTGCGATGTATGGTTTAAGTCACCTCCATGCTATGAATGCAGAATGGATTACTTTAGCCTATGGATTACTTTAGCCTAGCAATTCATGAACATTTTATTTTCAACATGGCTTTCTAAAGAATGCTGAGATCTTTATTTTAATGTTAATTAAATAAGTTGTTTCAAGTTCTGGTGAGATGGCTCAGGGGCAAAGGACTTAGGTTCAAAACTGATGACCTGGGTTTCATCCTCAAGCGGTCCTTTGATTTCTGTGCAAGTGTGCATTTGTCTGCATACAGTAGTATGTGTGAACACAAACACATAAATAAATACATAAATAAATATTTTATGGCAAAAATAATATATTTTATTGTGGTGAGCTTTATATACATAAATACATACACATATATATGTATATGTATATATATGTGTGTGTATATATATATATATATATGTATTATATATATATACACATATGAACAAGTTGTGAAGAGTGTATGTATTTGTTCTTATTCATCCTTAGTCTTCCATTGATTTTTTCAATAAACCACATTAAATTTTTTATTACTTGCCTTAGAAAAAATAACAAAACATATAAAATTTAAAAATATTAACTCAGTGAAATTTAAAACACATGTTTACAGAAATTACTTATTTTCAAAGACAAAACTCAATGGGAAACTTAACGTTTTCTTCCATTTTTCAAATGTCTTTAATGTTCAGTTTAATGGAAGTCATTTAGCTTCTTATGCTTGCTTGAGCAATACATTGTAAATTGATAAAATCCTTTCTTCCCCCATTTACATTTAGGAAGGGAAAGGGGTCTTCAGAGCCACACCCAGGCTTGACAAGCAGCATTTCTAAAATCTTGGAATCTAACTATCACAACATCTTTTACTTTGGGCTCATCTTGCTCTTATATTCCTAATTGCCTACATAGCATCATATAGTGGCCACTTAAAAAATTCTGGTGTAACAAATTACGCAGTATTCTAATACTGACATGCTGTAGCGCACAGCACCCCAAAACCACATCAATGATTTTCTTTATTGCTCTAGACAGGAAAGTCTTTGAAAGCTTTCCAGCTCATAGTAGGCATATGCTTCTTTCAAAATACTATCTTTTCATGCAAAATGCAAGATTTCTCAATAGCAAGGAATATTATTAGTCTTACTTAAAATGAGAAATGCACTTTAATCTTTCTCAAGAAAATCCCTGTCATAACTCAAGTCTGACTGACCACAGATGTGCCAGCTCACTGTTCAGTTGAATAAGCCTTGAAACTAACCTGATTTCAAATTATTGACCTTAAACAGTAAACATACATTAAGCATGCTGACACACAGAATACGAAAAGGTTACATGGGACTTCTGTTTATCAAATTGGAGTAATTAGGTCCAACAGAACCTGACAGATATAAAGCAACAGTTTTCAAATAGTAGATAACAGGCAGCTCAGGGATGTCATCCTTAAGAGGTGGTTTGGTTAGGGCTGAAGTGGCTAACCTGCAAACGGAAGCTTCCCAAGCCTCAGCAGGAAAGAGAATGAAGGTGGACCAGTGGCTTCACAGAGCTTAAGAGATGGCAAGGATGTCTCAACAAGGCTAAGGTGATTGGAGTTTAGAAGCCAGTGTTGGGAAGAAACCTATGTAGAGGGCTGTGCAGAATAAGCTCTGTCCATAAAGTTCATTTATGTATGTCAAGAACCTACTCAAAACCAATGCAAGAAACACATGAGTTCACTCAAGATAGAGTGTAGTTTGTGTCTCTAGCAAGGGTGGTAAAGCTTCATTACTTCCAAAGCATCAGGTATCTGGGTACTGGAGGCAAAATTATCCCTACATAATGAACTATACTGGTTCTTCCACACAGAGTTAGTAAGTTTGAAAAGGAATCAAGCTGTCTTGGTATAATAAAACTTCATTTCCAAGCAAACCTAAGAATAACTATAGAAATAAACACATAAGTTAAAGTTCTCATCTGGCAGCACATCAAAAGTGACCTAGCATGCGAAGAAGGAGATTTTCCTTCATAAACAGGAGGAACATCTGTAAAGGACTTGAGTCCAGAATGTGTAGATATCCAGAAAGCACGGTAAGAAATCAAATAATATAACTAAAATTTTCAGCAAGAGATTTAAATAGATGTGCTATCAAACAAAACATCCAGAATGCAAGGAAGCAAGGAAAGCATTATCAATGCTATAATTCATCAGGGAAATAAAAATTAAACTACTATAAGCCATACATAACCACCATAATGGCTGAAATTACAAGGCTGTTGTTTAGCAGCAGAACTCTCAATACTGCTGGTATTGGGTCATCTATTATGGTACAGCCACTTTGGGGAAAGTTTATAGTTTCTTAGCTACTCAAACACAAACCTGCCCTATTTTCTAGACATTTTCCTACTATTTAGCTAAGAAAAATGAATGCATATATCTACAAAAATATTCATAGGAATGATTTATTACACAGATAAAATGGGCATGTGTATCCATGAAAAAATAAATGGATATACACATAGATGTATAAATTTTCATGTAAGTATATATGTATGTATATATATATATATATATATATATATATAATACAATTGCTATAGATAGATAGATAGATAGATAGATAGATAGATAAAACTTATACCAATAAATATCTGTGAACCTATACAAAATTTCAGGAGAAATGATATGATATTTAGTGCATCAAGAGGGACAGTATTAAATAGAATTTATACTGTTTTAAATTGTAGTTGCATTGTGACTAGTGTTTGGTGCCTCTGACTTTATGCATGCTGAATGACAGTTGCTTGACTTCCCACTGTTTTTGTACCATAGTACAATTATTTGTAGCTTAGTGTGTTGGTAAAATTGTCTTATCATTGGTCACTGTTTTAGTGCACATGTTTCTTACTAGGCTTCATATTACCTATTTCCCATCTCGAGATTTGCTAATTCATTGTTTTCTCCTCTCTTGCTTCTGTCGAAAGAAAGAAATGAGTCCAATTCCTATGCTCTATGTTAAAGACTGTGCCATTGTGCCATGACTCTAAGCACCACAGAGACTTTCCTATCTCCTTATAAATGACTTACCTCTGCCATATAAATTTCTGTCCTCTCATGTTGACAGAGATCAGCATTTGTCCTTTCAGGGTCTGCTGTCTGTATTTCCTACTTAGTAAACTTTGTCTTCCTCTCTCCTCAGATGCTCACTAGGTTAGGGGATTCTGCACTGCCTGTAAAATATTCTGAAAATTCTCTAGATTAGTAAGAAAAGACCTCTCAGCATCTAATTCTACTTGAATACTTTTTAATTACCAACAGAATTCAGAGACCCTGTGTGGTGGTTTGAATATGCTTGACTCAAAGAGTGGCACGATTAAGAAGATTAAGGGGTAGGTGTGGCCTTGTTGGAGAAAGTGTGTCACTGTAGGTGTGGCTTTAAGACCCATGTCCTAACTTCCTGAAAACTAGTCTTCTCCTAGCTTTCTTTGGAACAAGAGGTAGAACTCTCAGCTCCTCCAGTGCTATACCTGCCTGGATGCTGCCATGTTCACACTATGAGAAAGGACTGAACCTCTGAACCTGTAAGTCAGCACCAATTACATGTTGTCCTTTATAAAAGCTGGTGTGGTCATGCTGTCTCTTCACAGCAATGAAAACCCTAAGATACCCTACATTAATTTTTCCCCTAATTTAAACAATAATTAGTTGATTTCAACAGTAAAAGTATAATAATAGCTTAATATATTTAAGAGAAAGGCCAGTAGTGCTGTTTTGCACTTTTTAGAATTTATTAAATCCTGAAAAATTATTATGTGACAACTTTAACATTTAGGAATTGGATATCTGTCTTTTTTCTTTCTCTAAGAAACTAATGGTTCATTATTACTTCAGAATTCCAATTAAAATGATGGATTGTTTGAAATGTATATTACTCAAAAAGTCTGAATTATGAATGTGAGTTCAGGTATCTGATACTTTAGAAAGTGAGTTCTTTGGTCCTAAAGTACTTCTCTGCTTTACATAATTTATTAAATAGATGAATTTTTTTTCCTGAGGCTGTAGATTCTCAGGTTTCAAGGTCCTGAGTTTATCATGCATATTCTAATTTTTAAAATATTTTTATTTGAATCATGATGAACTCTTGTTTGGTTTCATTTTATTGTCTACATTTGTTTCTTTATCCATTTCTTTTTGGTCATTCTTATATATATTTAAAATAAAGCAGTCATCTGCTGTAGTAAAGGCATTACTGCTCCCAGCCTTTCCTGGACATCAGCTTAAACATCAAAATGAAGAAACTCTAAAATGCAGAGCTTGATACCTTCTGAGAGTTGACTCCAGAATGCCACGGTTACCATAATCAGAAGATATCCACACTCTTTATGTAAATGATAAAGCATTTGCATATGTCCTATGCACATATAGCCAAGTATTTTCAATCTTTAAATTACTTTAACTTAATGCAATCTAATATTGTAAGTACTATATAATTTAGGAACTAATGGTGACAGAAATGTCTGTCTATGTTTAGTACAGGCAGAGTTTTATAAACTACTTTCAATCAATGTTTGATTGGATCTGTAGATTCAAACTCTACATCAACAGAGGACCTCTAGCATAGAGCCCATGAAAAGATAGACTATTAATCTCTGTTAACTCAGTATAGTACAAAGCTTTAAACTATATATCAAGAGAGTTGGAAGCTTGAGTTTCACAGAACTGTACACCAGGGATAAAAGGACCCTTTACGTTGAGCCATCAGAATCTAATGTTTACTCATGATCCATTGTTTATGTTTTATTTAAACATGTTCTGCTCTAGCTAGTAATCAAATGCTTGCTAGTCACAGTAATTACTTTCCTGGAAATACAGTTGAATAGTATTTTATAAATGTTAGTAATATTTACTCTACCTTACCATTTTGTCCTAGCAGATAAAGGACCAGAACAAAACTAAAAGCTAAGGTACTAAAGAATGTACTAGGGACTGACTTACTATATTTTTATACTTCACATATAGAGCAAAGAAAGAGATTTGGATTTTTAATTTATTCTTCATTTACAAACATACTAGGTATTTTAATCTAAAAATGAATATTTTTGAAATCAAACATTTTATGGTACCACTAAATGAGTTGATTTATAACCATATATTGAGGATAACTCAGTTGTTTTTACTGATACTATTGAGTGCTTATCAAGATCAACATGGAACAAAATAGTACATTTTTTTTTATTTTTTTAGAGAATGGAGAAAAAGTAGTGAGAAAATTTATAAAATTGGTTTTAAGATTTTTCTCTTCCATTCATTGTTCTGTTGAGGAAATCAACCTGGAATCTAATACTAATGTCTAAGTTAAAGTGGTAATAGAATATATAGCTAGGGTATGTATATAGATGTATGTAAATCTGTATGGCATAATATGCAAATTAAAGTATACACATGTGAATATCATATGTGAGATTCATTAGAAAAGATATATTTATATTTGGTAAGTATGTATGTTTATACTGGAATTCTTAAGATACTTAAGAATTTATAATTTATATTTTTAAGCATAAATACTTTATAATTTATATTTATACACATATTATATATATTATATTCATAATTATATTATTAGAAGTTATATAACTTGAATAAATATATATTCAAATATATACCATATAAACAAATCACATGTTATATATATTATGCAAATTCTTCACAGTAACTTGAGTTTACATGCCAAGATTACATTTTTGTAAATATCCCCTAGGTATGTAAAGTTTATATGGAAGCAAATAAACAGGACCATTTCTTAAACACTATTGAAGTTTTATTCTCTTTCTCGGTGAAGAAAAATCTATAATTTTTTTTTATTTATTTTGTAAAAGTTTTGTAAAAGATTTTCCTGTTATGCACTACTTATGGCTTTAGGCTAACTGTATTTGCTTCTTTGAGTCTTAACATCATGGCTAAAAGTTCTATTTCCTTTAGAATTTTGAAAAGTTTTAGGAAAGGAAGAGAATGTTCTGTTTTTCTCAACAATGAAGGAGGATGTTTTTAACTCACACAATTAAAAATTATCTACAAATCACTCTGAATGGTGAACAGAAACTCAATAACCCAGTATCAAATGGGGATTAGTTTTGTGTATATTCAAAATAAGGTCCAGTGTGTAGCAATAAACTGAAAAGAACAGCAGGGTATGACGTATTGGTAGAAAGGTGTTATATAGTCCACACTGGCCTTGTACCCATTATGTAGCCACAGGTGGTCTTGAACTCCTGATCTTCCCAAGTCCATCTGCTCCCATGCCTGATTTAGTCAGTACTGGGGCTAGAACCCAGGGCTTCCTGTATTCTATTCAAGCATTCTCTGAACCAAGCTATTTTAAGTATTTATCTGGGGTATTTTATCATGTTGATGGAAAGTTAACTAACACAATGACTAACAAGTTTTCCAAAATGTTCCATTAAGTAAAACTAATTTTGCCAGGGTTAATGTTCTTAGTATTGATTTTGGTGACTCTTATGTGATGGAGAATTGACCCAGGGAGTGAACTGTTTTAGTGACAGACAATAGTTTCCTTGAAAATTATTGTCAACTGTCAGTTGCTACTGCACCTTTTTTGAGCACACTGCTTCGAACACACGCATCCCAAGCCAATCTCTCCAACCCACTTAAGCTGCAGAGGAGCACTGACTAGCTCTTCTTATCTTTCTCTGCTAACTTTGGCAAATGCGAAAATACATCTGGTTCCACATGTTACCTTATCCAGGCCAGGCATTTTTGTCTAGTACATTTTGTCTAGAAAAAAATATAAGTTTTATTCAGACAAAGGCAAAATGCTTTTTCCCAAACAACAGTAGTAGCTGGGAAAGTCCCAGTACTCTGAAGTGTTACAACTTTGATTTTCATTGGTTGAACTTTGATTTCCTAGGGCCTCTACTGGTCTGATTTGTTTATCTTAGGAGCCCCGGGCTTGGTGGTGTTTGAATCTGGAGTTTCTTTATTTTGAAAAGTAATTAGTTTTAAAAACCAACCTTATATTTGAAATTATGTTTTCCAATCATGTTTTGGGCACTATTTGATCTGCTTGGGCATCTGTGTTCATCTAATTTCTGATTAACATTGATCTTTCAGAACTATTCAATGTTTGCTCTAACTCAGTGGTACATATCAATATCTAGTGATCTAAAGCAATTATTTTCTTAGACAATCTATGTCTTACCTGCATATTGTAGAAGGAGATAGATGCGTATATTTAGCCTGAGGCCATGAACAATCCATTCCTTGGTTTGAAATAAATGCATATATTTTATTCTATAAATTATTCTGTAAAATACATTTCATTGTAGAAAAATCATGATTTTTATATATAATTTATAATATATAATAGATAAATGATATATATTTGATAGATAGATTACATAGATGAGACTGACACTCTCCAGCTGCCACTATATATATATATATATATATATATATATATATATATATATATATGATAAAACTTGAAATCTAGAGATAACTACTCCCATGATTTTGCTATAGAAAGGGTTAGTCTATTCTCATTCATTCATAATACCATACACACACACACACACGAAACTTTAAGGTGACTGTTTCTTTAGCTTGGATTTCTCAAGTTATACTATAAAAGTGTTTCTCAATGTTAAATATTATCTGATAGAATTTAATGAGTGACATCTTTAATCTTACAGCATATTTTATTTGTTTTTCTGCTGCTTATTTAGCTTCCTGATTTTCATTTGCAACCACAGAGATCTCATTTTCCTGTATCTTTAGGACAAATAAGTAGCTCTTTATAATCCAACATCACAGAGAAATCCTTTTCCAAGACAACAACACTTTGATACTGCTATGATAGAATGCCTTGTTTTACATTGTATTAAGTAAAATCTGTCTTTTAGTTCTTTCATCAATTAAAAAAACCTAGTTTCATGCAATGTTGAATACAGGGGGTGGGGACACAAAGGCACAATGAGACTGCTCAGAAAATGGTTTTAAATTGCCAGAGAAATAAAAGATTATTTTCATCTGTTGTAAATAAGACCAGAATTAGTAGAAATCTGGAAATTTGGGTTGCTTTGTGCCCTAGTTCTTCAACTTTCACAAAACAGAAATGAAGCAATACAATACGTAACGGCTCTTAGAAGTGACTGACGTCTGCTCCATTGCTTCCTCTCCAAGGTTCTCCTATCTTCGTTCTCATTTTGGAGCTGGCGACTTCCTTGTCTGGGCATGATTGATATCAAGTTTCAGAGTAGTTCTAGATTCTTATGTCCCCAAGTAAGAAGATGAGTGAAGACAAACAGTTGGAGCAGAAGTAGAGATTGTTTTCAAATGAAAACTTTGAAGGAGGAAGTGATCTGGAGCACCGAGAAAGTCCAGCTCCCTAAAGGATATGGGTTCTTTCCCTCATTGCTACAGCACAGGCTTTTCTGTACATGCTCTCTCTGTTGTATGTTCTAGCATGTGTTACATGTGACATGAGTATCTTAGGTTTCCACCAATGCTATGTGTTTTAGTATTATTATAAATGTTTGGGGAGAATAAGATTGATTTTGCACAAAGAAAAACATGACCAGATTGAAAGTAGATTCTTTCTGTAAAAGGGTGTGCTAGAACCCAAGTGGACTAGCAAGCACAATGGGTCAAAATAGTCTCCATTCTTTTATCACTGACATAGGTGTGTGACTGTGTCTCATGCCACTTCATGTAAACTGCATGGGGGAAGGGCTGGCTACGGGCCAGAGGGAGTGGCCAGAATCTCAGATGAGAGTCCAGTGACCTTCCCAATCCCATCTTTCCTGATTAAATGTTGGTATCTACAGGCTACCTAGTGATGGTCAAGATGTTTTCTTGCAAACGAGCACAAAAGATGTGATGAAGATGACAGCTGGTATGCCTAGAGTACTGCATTCTATAATACTGTAAGCCAGTAGGATAAGCATACATAGAAAATGAACACCTTTGTTGCTGGCGGCCTTGAGTTCAAAACTCATACTTGGCCAAAAACCCAGAAGCTTATGTCTCTAAGCTTTAAGCACTAGAGTCATATAGTTTTATCCTTTCAAGGTCAAAGACATATGGTTTTAGATAAGTGGTTCTCAACCTTCTTAGTGCTAAGACCCTTTAATACAGTCAGTCCCCCATGTTATGATGACCCGCAACCATAAAATTATTTTCATTACTATTTTACAACTATATTATTGCCATTGTTATTTATTATAATGTAAATATCTAATTTCTGGCAATCTTACGCAACCCCCTGGAAAGGGTTGTTTAACTCTCAAAGGTGTTTACAACCCGTGTTTAAAGCCACTGTTTTAGATGACCAAAGAATTGGCTTATTGTTCTAGGATTATGCTGACAACACTGAACAGTTAAGAGTTTCAGCTCCTGAACTTTGGATACTGAGACCTGAATCCTTGATAACTCTCTAGCACTTTGAGCCCTTCGGATGCTCATAGTCTCTTCTTCTCAATTCTACTGCACTCTTAGTAGTTTTAGATTCTGTCCTTTCGTCCTTAGCCACTCTTGACTCTCTGAAGGTGCCTCTTGTTTCTCTGGGCTCTGAATATTTTATGGTCTTTACTCTGGGTTGTTCTCTGAAACATTTTTTTTTTCCCTCATCAATGTTGCCAGTTCTGGGGTTGGAAGCTCTGACTAGGTCTTCTCTCCACTGCCTGTGTTTAGACAACAAGTGGACACAAGAGATCATTTAGGACGGTGGTTCTCTATTTGTGGGGTAGTGCTCCTTATGGAGTCGACCTGCCCTTTCACATGGGTCGCCTAAGAATATTGGAAAACACAGATATTTACATAAAGATTCATAGCAATAGCAGAATTACAGTTATAAAGTAGCAATGAAAATAATTTTATGCCGGGCGGTGGTGGTGCACGCCTTTAATCCCAGCACTTGGGAGGCAGAGGCAGGTGGATTTCTGAGTTTGAGGCCAGCCTGGTCTACTGAGTGAGTTCCAGGACAGCCAGGGCTACACAGAGAAACCCTGTCTCGAAAACCAAAAAAAAAAAAAAAGAAAAGAAAATAATTTTATGGTTGGGAGTCACCACAACATGGAGGAAGAACTATATTACAGGGTTGCAGTATTAGGAAGATCAAAAACCACTGATTTAGGAGGTGATTTTAATGGGACTATTCCAATGCCGGAGATAAGGGAGACATCAATTTATAAATGAGAAGCACCCAAAACTAACTCCACAAGAGTAGCAAATAGGCTCCTAATGCAGCTCAGAAAGAGCCAGAACATGCCTGTGCTCAGTCTATAATCCCACCAATCATGACATGCCTTGCATTTTAATTATCACAGACTCTATACCAATCACAGGCCTCAGGTAGGTCCAACCCTTTTTCTGGTTTTTCACAAACTTTTTGCTGATTCACTAAGGTATTCTTTATATTCCTTACCTAACTAGGGCATGTCATGCTTTGACATGATCCAGAGCAGCAAGAGCCAGGAAACATTGGAGCAGCTGCAGGTGACATCATCTAGCGGTCAGCAGAGCTTGTCGAGAATAAAGATAAGCTTTATATCCATCGAAGGCTACAGTATTTATGTATGACTGATGTCATGTCTTTATTTTTATTGGATATTTTCTTTATTTACATTTCAAATGATATCCCCTTTCCCAGCCCCCAAGAAGTCCCCTATCTTATCCCCATTCCCCTGCTTCTATGAGGGTGTTACCTTACCCACCCGTCCACTTCTACCACCTCCCTGCCCTGGCATTCCTCTACACTAGGTCATTGAGCCTTCACAGGACCAAGGGCCTCTCCTCCCATAGTTGCCTGACAAGGCTATTTTCTGCTATATATGTGACTGGAGCCATAGATCCCTCCATATGTACTCTTTGGTTGGTGGTTTAGTCCTTGGGAGCTCTGGGGTTCTGGTTGGTTGGTATTGTTCTTCCTATGGGGTTGCAAACCCCTTCATCTCCTTCAGTCCTTCATTGGGGACCCCGTGTTCAGTCAAATGGTTGGCTATGAGCATCTGCCTCTATATTCGTCAGGCTCTGGCAGAGCCTTTCAGGAGACAGCTATATCAAGCTCCTGTCAGCAAGCATTTCTTGGCATTCACAATAGTATCTGGGTTTGGTGACTGTACATGGGATGGATGCCCAGATGGGGCAGTTCCTGGATGGCCTTTCCCTCGGTCTCTGTTCTACACTTTGTCCCCATATTTCTTCCCATGAGTATTTTGTTCTCCCTTCTAAGAAGAACTGAAGAACACATCCACACTTTGGTCTTCCTTCTTCTTGAGCTTAACGTGGTCTGTCTTTTACTAAGTGGTATCAGTGTTTGAGGCTCCAGTGTTCCTGAAGCAGCATATGCTCCCTTGAGGCTACATTGAAGTGTTCAAAGCAGCCAGGTAACCATAGTGACTGTATATCAAGTCACCTAGAGATGGGTAGGTTAGTGGAAAGCTCTAGAGTCATAGCAATCAACATAAAAGAAAGTTCTGTTAGCTGCCATTCAAGGGGCCAGATGCCTGCTGGAGAGTCTTTTGTTAATCCCAGGAACAGCGAACTTTAAGGGTGCCAACAATGTAGAGATACCATCAGCAACACTATTCCTAATAATATCTAGCAGTGTTTAACTCTCTACTAAAGACATATAGGAAGAATTGGGTCCCTCTAAGGTGTCAATGAATAATTTTATAATTTTATATATTAAAAACTTTACTTAGAAGGAAGAAAACTCTTTCAGTTTGCTTGGACTGAGGTGTGGAGGATGGTTTCCTGGCACATAGAATTTTCATCATTGAAGCCAGAAAACTCCTAATTAGACAAACTGAGAAGAGTGGCCGACCCTATCTGAAGTTAGGAGAAAGGACACAAATGCTGGGGTTGTAATGAAGTAGCAGTCACTTATACCAGCCAGAATTGGGCATGATCAGTCATCTCTGATGAGCAGGTACTGTTCATGTTTGCAACATGCCTTTAAAATGGCAGAGTAGCCCTGTCTGGTAACGTGGAAGTATTCCTCAGCACAACAGCAAGAGCCCATTCTGGAAAGGCAAGCTCTTTTAACTTGCCCAGGTCAATTTTTGTAGAGAACACTTTTTCTTTTGCAATTTCCTTTTTTTTTGGGGGGGGGGTATGAGTGATATTTTGAGGTGATGCTAAAAATTACAAATGTGACCTCATTCTGAAAATCCTAATTCAACCCATTAGGATCCGAATAAACACACTTTGGGTTTTAAGACACTGATTACCTTTTTTTTTTTTTAAAGTAGGTTTATTATTATTCATCATCTGTTTATTTTTCTATCAATTGAGAACAATGTTTGGATAATTGAAACTAACTGTGGTTGCTACATGTTAAACAAGACAAAACCAGTCACTTTACCCCTCTTTAAGCTCTGCAATACATAGTAATATATTTCATTGTTCCTAGAATTGCCATAAAGAACTCATTTGAATCTAATCACTTCTCATAGAACACTTAAATATTTTGATGAGTACTCATATTTCATTATTTTAATTTATGTATGTGCATATGTATCGATGGAAATATATTCACGTATATGTGAGCGTTTAGAAGGCCAGAAGTTGTCAGATCCCCTGGAGATAGAGTTACAGGCAGTCACTGGCTGCCTGATCTGGGTTCTAGAACTGAACTTAGATCTTTGGGAAGAACAATAGGGCTGTGAACTGCTAAGTCATCCAGCAAGTCATGCATCTCATTACTAAACTTACTGAGTAGCGTTATTTTACTTAATAATTGTTGCATGTTTATGTTTTAGCCCAACCTGTCCTGGAACTCATTATGTAGCCCAGGCTGGACTTGAACTTTTACCATAACTACCTTTTCCCTCTTGCAAATTCTGAAGGTGCAAGTGTAATAACCATTTCCAGTTTATAATTAGCACTTACAATTAGAATCTGTATATGTGAGTTAGCACTTTGGCCTAAATGTACTAACAGAACTTTTTCTTTATAGTAGCCATGCAAAATGAATTTTCTAATATTCTACTAGTTTATTAATAGCAATAGAAAACTGTGACATTTGAAAGTTTTGTGAACATTTGACAAGCCGATGAACATATAATCATGCAACTAGTGTGGCTTAGTCATAAGTATTATAATAGTATTTAATCAAGAAATGTTATTTTAATGATAAAGATTATTATTTCAACTATCCAAGACTCACTTCCTGTACTGATGAAATTTATTCCACAGCAATTGGTCTTTTAGTAGTGGATGGAATGATAATAAATTTTATTCATGCAATTTTTCTCCAGGTCCTGAAGACTACCTTGAGGTCACCATTCCAACAGACTCAAGAGCAAAATATTCTGAGGACATGAGTGGACAGAAGGGAACTGATGACCTAGCAGTTTTGAGTCCATCTGTACTAGTGCTTCCTGGGGAAATTTCCTGTGAGGTCAGTACTGGTGGCCTTATTTAATGGCTCTGTTGTCTTTGGGGACACCACATTCTACTGTGATGTCATTTTAGTTTGCTCCTTTTCACAACTACGTCCTCAGAGAGTACAATACTATCTAGCACCTAGTGGGCATATATATACTTTTTATAACTTGATTTCAGAATAAGATTAAATATTTTATTTCCCTAAAGAGGTATTTACTGTTTAATAGAACTTAAAATCACTTATTTTTCATCACTATTTTAAAATTGTAAATGTGTTATGGAATGGTGACACCATACAAGATGGACAAACTAATCTCTCAGGACTAAGAATATAGTTAGAGGAAGGGTTTGGAGAAAGTAACAATATAAAAACATTCTTGATGTTTCTTCCCCTGTGCCTTTCTTGGATTGACTAACTAAACTAAACCACTGGAAGAGGTGGGATCTCAGTGCTATGTCTCTATATCTATAGTGTCCTTGGGTGGACAGGACCACAGTATAAAAGAGCCTTATGGGAGATTCTTGGAAAGGTCCATCTAGAAGAAGCTGGTGTATGTGACCTGAGATCAGGTGGTCTCTGATGCTGTCTGTCAATGCTGTGGTCAGCAAAGCTGAATGTTCTGTAGGGTTGCTGAAGGTTGAATTCCTTACTTTCACCCATCACACTGTTCTGACAGAGGAATCACTCCTTTATGTCACTTTCCTGTCAGGTCTTGAGAAAATGGAACCACTCAGATACTACCACAGACATGCTGGGAATTTGAACTGTGTACCTTCCAGATACTAGACACAGATGCATAGGCAAAGACAAGTTTCCACAAGGGTAACAGGATGGGTAGCTTGCACTGGGGAGAATGGGGCTAAATAGCCAATGCTGGCAGCTCCTAGGGAGTCAGAAACCATGGAAGAAATGGAGGAAAGAACAGTATATCACTGATCTAGTCTCAAATAGATGAAATCAAAGTAGGAAATAAAATGACACTCAGAGTAAAAATAGTTCTCTGAGAGTTATGCAATGAGTCTGAATAGCTGATTTAAAAAATATCTGCAGCAGTATAATTTGAGTATTATAAAACCCTCCCTGTATTAGTCACACGAACATTGAGGTTCAGTAGCTTCAGTTGTCCTCAAGCAGACATTCCTTATGCTGCTGACTTGTCAGGGTCCTTTCAATACATCATCATGGACTTTTCTTATTTCTATGGATATGGATAGAATTCGTTCAGGTCTGATAAAGTTAAGGTATTTCAATATCAAATCTGTCTTGAGAACCCTACTTTAAAAAATAAAACCCAGAAGTCAAGAGATCATATAAGTCATTTTAAACTCAGCATTATGCTCCAAATTTTCAAAATAATCTCATCCTTTGGACCAAAAATAGTTATCCCAAACAAATCTTGGGCTCTCAGTTAGTAGATCTTAGTATAATTTGAAGCACCACAAAAAAAAAAAAAAAAAAAAAAAGACCATTTGGTTCCAGCTGAGTGAAAATTGTGTTTCTGGTTTCCATGGAGAATGTTCAGTGTATGCCAATGATCTGAAATGACAACCTTTGAACTTCACCTCATTTCTGAGAAGTCTTCTAGGTAGTGGATGGGCAGAGACCAGAGACCAATGCCATCTCTAACAAAGGGACAAGAGAGAGGTCTCTGGGATCCTAAAATTTCCAGAACCTCTCAGTGCTATCTCTGACAGTTTCTAGGCAATTGGAAGCGAGCTTCATTCATATCTAGCACTGTTGAAACCCATAGTTCTTTAATTTCTAACATGCTGACATGACCATGCATTCAGTAAGGGACAGACTTCCTTTCCTAAGAAGAGAATAAGTTACTTGCTGTCCCTCCTCTCCACCCCGTTCCCCACCACTAACCCTGCCCTGTTGCTCACAGCTGTACAGAAGCTGGCTCTGTGGACCTGCCTCCTATGGCATTTCCATTCACTGTCCATCCTTGTTCTATAGAGATGGCTTTTGTAAATTGCTAGCTGAGGAAGTGCTTTAAGCTGTTTACTGCCTGTGATCCCAGGAGCTGGAGAACATTGATTCTTCTGCTGTGTAACCTTTCCCAGCACCTTTCTTTCCACAGATTATCAATTCCATAAGCCTTGACAATCTTGTTCCATTTCAAAAACAGGAGAAAAATGTGATTTTTCTCCTTAGTATTGATTCACTGTTCTACTTATAAGGATTATTCCCTAACTCTTTGAGAAACAAATAAGTAGGTGTGTTCTGTGTATTCTTAAACCGGTTTCTTGATAGATCCTTTTTTTTAAAAAAAAATTATTATTGTATTTTACTTTTTATTAATTATTTTATTTCTTTACATTCCAAATGTTGCTCCCCTCCCAGTCCCCCTCACAGAGTTCTCCCATCTTCCTTCCCCTTCACCTTTGAGAGAGTAGCTCCCATATCCCCCACTCTGGGGCATCAAGTCTCTACAGGATTAGGCTCATCCTCTCCTACTGAAACCAGACAAAACAGCCCTCTGCTACATATGTGCTGGGAGTCTTTGACTAGTCCATGTATGCTCTTTGGTTGGTGGATAGAGCCTTGCTTTAAGCTTCTATTAGATTGTATATTTCATTCTATTTTGGCATAGGACCTTTTCATGTGTTTATTGCTCAGGACATTTGGCTTTGTAGCACATTACTCTGGATTCTGTATTGTGGAGTAACAGATATAAGGAATATGGTGTCACTAAGGTCTGCCAAAAGTAGGCATTGTTCAAAGAACACATTTATTTTCTCCTTTCTGATGAAATCCACATGAGTTTGTTGATGATATCTAGACCAGCAACTCTTGTGCACACTGTCCACGGCTTCAAAGATGTCAGTCTATAGTGGTTCTCCACTAGAAAGAGTTCCCTTTCTTTTATAGAAGAAGATGCTGAGCAAACCTTCAAGCATCTCTGATTATCACAATTGCTACTGACATCTAGTTGATAGAAACAGAAAATGCAATGTATTACATAATGCACAAGGCACACTCATGACAGTAGCTTATCTTATCCAAAGTAGCAATCCTACTAAAGTTAAATCCTGTTTTCTGGCGTACACCTACAACAAATGAGTCACCATCGTTTCTGCCTAATGGTGGCTCCAAGAACTCATGCTCCCGCCTGAGGCTTTGGTGAAGATGGTACAGTTGTCCTGTGTTCACTTATTTTGTGAGACATGTTAGCCCTTTAGTGGTGACTCCATTAACAATCTTTCACACATGTTACATAAAGCTTTTAGAAGCTCTCTTCTCAGAACCCTCACTTCTCCTGCTATTTCTGTGAGACCCCATCAAAAATGTAATAAGGATGTCTCTCTCACCTGTGCAGAAGCACAATTGAAAGCAAGCTTTTTTTTCTTCATCTTGTTTTATCTGTGTGGAATCTCCTTCACGTATTCCCGATCTTTCCTCCTAATTTTTTCTCTGCTGGTATGGGGCAAATTGGTGTTAACTGCAGAAGCCCATGCAGTAAGTTTACCAAATTCCATGAGCTTATCTTCATTGAGGTGGTATCTTGTAACCTAAAGTAGTCATAACTATGTGAAAAAGCCATAGGTCACTGTGAAAAAGCCTTAGTAAGCCAACAGTGGTCTACTGGAATCTCAATCTTCTATCTGTGTTTAAATTTCAGACCAAAGACCCAATCAGAACCACACAGCATACATATTTTGTTATAGACCAAATCACTGTCCTTTTGATGAAATGTTAAGTTTTGTGAGCAGTACAGCAACCTTTAGTGTTGAGAAGTAGCAACGATCATAATCCATTCTCTCTGTGAATTCTTAGACTCCCAATCAAGGACACAAACTCAGGGATCAAAAATATGAAGCACTAAATGATAACTTTAAAAATCAATAAAAACAAATTGATGATATTTGAGCATCCTAAAACTTTCTCCTTGTATCAAATGTAGCCATGCAACTAAAGCCAGACCTTCTGTCCTGGATTAAGCACTTCACTTCAGGGAGCTGTAGATGTATGTAAGGCCCCAACATGGAGGGTAGTTTAGTTAGTAACAGAGCCTATCATACTCAATTCAAAACTGTCATATTTTTATAGGCATATTTTATATTTTAGAGGATCCACTATATCCATAATGCTCAGAAGATATTAAAATGACATGTCAGAGTATTATGGATGAAGAGACCTAACAAAGATAAGAAGATTGACCTAGTAATGGCCGGGTACAAATGTAGATATGAACTTGTTAGTGCTCATTTGAAAGTTCTAAAATTCTTGCATGCTAAAGTTAGCGGGAGGGTACTATAAAATCTGAGTTGGACTCTGATAGAAAGCATAGCTATGAGGAGGCAGAGGAAGAAAGAGCTGATCAACGAGGCATCGTCATCTTTCAACAGGACCAGCTAACTTTACTTGCAGTGCAGAATGCAAATGCAAAGCCCTTTGTGAAAATTAGTTTGCATTTCAAGGCAATGGCATTAAACTATTAAACTAATGCTTTCTAAAGCCCTTTTAAGCTCTGTGTGCCTGTGAGGGTCTTGGACCCAAGAAAGCAGACTGTAGTTCAAATGAAGGGTGTCTTCTGCTCGGAACTTTTTGCTGGAATGGTTAAAAGGTAGCATCCTGCCCTCTTTTATATCAGGACCCTGGTACATAAGAAGCATCATATGTCATATGAGGGGGCTGCTCATAAATGAGAAAAAGAGATCTTAGAGAATAAAATGTTTGGAGAACACACCTGTGCTTATCAGTTCCATAAAGTCAAGCAAGGAGTGAAGTAGGCATTGAAAAATACACTGAAGAACTTTAAACAATAGTTAATGATGGCTTGACCGAAAGTGAAATGTGAAGTCATTGTTCAGGGTTGAGTGGAGAGATGCCAAGACATATGAAGAGCAGATATGACCCTGTGTTCTTTGGTTTTTGTTGTTGTTGTTGTTTGGTTGGTTGGTTTTGTTTTGTTTTGTTTTAATTTTATTTATTTATTTATTTTTATATTTTATTTACATTTCAGATGCCATCCCCTTTCCCCATTTCCCCTCCCTAGAGAGAACCCCTATCCCATGCCCCCTTTTCCTTTTTGCTTTTATACATTTTTTTTAACGTCAGTCAAAGGCTTTATAAGTTTGGTAATGCTCAATCAGAAGTGTAACCTAATACCCAACCTAGATATATAAACTGTCTTTGATTGGTGGAGACACGTGAACATCTGCCTCCATGCCCCCCTCTCTTTCTCTCTCTTTCTCTCTCTCATCACCTTGCTTCTCCTCTCCTTCATCTTCTCCTCTCCCTACTCCATCCCTTTCTCTCGGTGCTCCCTCTCCCTTAGCTCCTCCTACATATCACCCTTCCTGTTAAAAATAACACTTTTCTCTCAAAATACAATTAGAGCATAATTATTCCTATTTGTACCAGTGAGGTACAAGATAATCCTAATACCCGGTCCATCATTTTGTCGACTAACCAGAGCCTCTGTCGTCTCTCCTAACTAAAACACTTAGTTTTGAACATGGCTGTTTTTCTTGGCTTTAGAATGAATGTCAGCTAAAAACTATCCACTCAGCTGACCCTGTATTCTTATAAAGCTGACATGTTACATATCAGGAGCAGGAACCAAAGCTGCTATGATGGCAATTCCTGTTAGGAAGGATGTGTTCTCTCATGTAAAGGGAAGTTTAAACCAGACTTGGATAAATACTTGGAATATGACTACTACAATGGAGAATGCCTAAAGTGGACCTGAGCGATTGGTAGCATTACATACCACCTGTAAAAAGGCCTTGGTATTCCCTGCTAAGACGGCAGTTTCACTAGTGTGTGATTTTGCTTAAAGCAATAACACTAGAGTAAAAAACATTTAAATCGATGGCTTTTTAATAAATATATCTGAAAGTGTGTCTGTGAGTTAGTTTCCTACTTACTGTTAGGATGAATTTACAATGATGAGAGCTTTAGAGAGCTGATATCTGATAAAATCATAAAATATTTCACTTTTCACAGTATCAGGTAAAGTAAGGAATAATATGGATCTGCAAGTTAGATAATTCTTAACAGGGTTTATAATAGAATATTAAATTGTACTTCTTGTGAGAAAGAACAGCTGTAGTCTTCTCTATTTCAGAACTATGGTGTGTGTGTGTATATGTATGAGTATGTATATATAGAACTAAGATATGTATGTATATGTGTGTGCAAGTATGTGTGTATGTGTGCATACAGTAGATGCATACATGTGTGTATATTAATTATGTGTTTCATGTGCACATGTGTGCATATATGTGTTTATCTGTGTTTCAGTTTGTGTTTGAGAAGGTACCCTTATATAAAAAGTGTTTGTAATAATTTCTATAAAGTACATGGACATATAAAAGTTTTTATCCATTCCAAATCT
>JANHMN010000001.1:21914653-21922869 GCA_030674055.1 Rhabdomys pumilio
TTTGTTAGCTTTAAATTTACCTGAGCTAAATGACCAGGGGTATGTGAACTTCACAAGATGACTTGTGAAGGATGTTTAAGAAAGTTAAGCACTCATGGCTGTTCAGGATGCTGGTCTTTTCACTAGACTTCTTCTGAACCCCAGATTTTGAATGACATATTCCAGGAGAATTTGAGTAATATCTCAATGACAAAGTAAAAACTGTTAAAATTTATTCTTCAAATAGATGCAAAGACAAATTTTGCTTAAATATGTTACACTGAAATATTACTTTTTAATTGAAATCATTGTTTATATTTTGTAATGAAAGACCCCAGGTTTTTATGTCATTTTACTTTTGTTGGTATATTATAGTAGAATCCAAAGTACAGTTTGTCACCCATTTTGAGCAACTTTTTTATAGAAAGGCTTTAGATGGATAGATGGATGGATAAAAGGTTGGACAAATGGAAAGATATATAAATGGAGGAAGGGAGAAGAAGAGGGACAGAGGGAGGCAGGGAGGGAGGGAGACAGGGAGGAAGGAAGGCAGGAAGGAAGGGAGGCCTAGAAACTTGCATGTAATTAATTGTGTTTCTTCTTCATGAAATTGAAACAAACACCTTGGTGTGCATTATACTTGGCTCTTAACTCTTGTTTGTGTTTTGTAAGATTTTCCAGCTGGTTCAGTCACTGTCAATATCCACTGTGATGGCATCATCAAGGCCACAACAGAGATTAAATACTGTTCAGCAGCAAAAACAACAGAAAGTCCATTTAGAGTGTCAGACCCAGGCAAGAGTTTGTGCCAGGTAAGTTGATCTGTCTAGCCAACTAATCAAGTATATGCTAAAGGGCTAATGCAGGGAGAGAGAAGTCTTGATTTGATGTAAGGTTTAATGGAATGTGAATGGAAGAATGATCCACAGGAAGGGAAGGTGCCAGCCACCCTCTGAGGTGCAGAGATACAGACAAATTATTTCCTTTCAGTCAAGTCATTCCTGATAAAGCCAGCCAGAGACAGCTTGGCTATTAAGCCAGCCAGAGACAAGATGGCTATTAAGACAGGTTCTATTTGAAGTGGTTACAGAGCAGATGGATAATGGAAGAGAGAGAATCAAGGAGTATCATTGAGAAATGAACTTCTTTACCTAGATGTGAATAGCACCAAACAAAAGAAAATCAGACTGTGTATATGATGCTTTGAGACTCTGTCAGCTGACCTAAGCTACCACCGAACAAGGAGAGCTAGGAATAAATCTTGCGTCTATGTTCACATGGACATTTTTAGAATGTTCTGACTTTCATTTCTGTTACCTGATAGTAAACATTATTGAACCACCCATGTTCATTAAGAGTTCCAGATAGGTCAGGAGGTAGTGGCACACTCAGGAGGCAGAGGCAGGCTGATCTCCATGAGTTCAGAGGCCAGCCTGGTCTACTGAGCAAGTTCTAGGACAAGCAGGACTACACAGGAGAAAACAACAAACAAGCAATCAGACAAACTAGGCATGAGAAAGACCTAATCCCCAGATCCTTCCTCTCACATGACAAAATCTTGCTCAGAGATGGAGATTTCATTATGGATTTCCCATACTTGGCATGTTTTCCTATGTGTTGGATATATGAAAGAATCTTAAAGACTTTTCAGGAAGCTTAAGGTATTAGTTTTGTTTCTGCATTTTTTTTAAAAAAAAAAAAACTTGAATGACTTAATAGGAAGAAATTGGGCTTTATATGAAAATGTATCATTTATACATTTATTCCATGTAGTTTCAAAATGAAATAAATATTTTGATGTGAAACAGAAAGTTTGATAAGATCTGATGTTATATGGGAAATACAAAAGTTTGTGGGTATTTTTTTTCTTTTTGTTTGGTTGGTTGGCTGGGGTTTTTGTTCTACTTGGCAATTAGAATTATAAACTTTGCTTAATTGTCTTTCTGGGAGAGAAGGTCAGAAGGAAGTGGAAGGGAAGGGAAGGGAGGGTTGGTTCATTCAAACAGTGTGATTTTCACATTTACCGTGACAAGCCCTTTGAGATTTCTAGCAAAACTATCAATGACAGTGATGTCGACAGGCTGCCGAGAACCTTTTGTGACTGGCGCTGGAGGCGTGACTTATTTTGTGCCACTCTCGCTTCTTCAGCGTCCTTCATTGTGAGTGGTGAGTTTTAGGACAATGGAAAAGGCAAACGTCTTAGGAAAGAACAGAGTGAAATACCATTTGTCAGACTGGAAAGTCTAAAGACAATTGAGAAGTCGTCTACACTGCAGCCACAAAACAAGCACAAACATAATAGCTTGAAATCCAGATTGCTTCATTTTCTTGTGTCAAGTCTACCTTGTCTTATATTAAAAGTTCAATTCATAGCTAAAACTTGATAAAAAGAATATACAGTATTCTCTGTCTACAGCTGGTCTGGGAGTAGTTTCCAAATACATGTCCGCACTGGGTTTAATGCCCGGGGGCAGATAGTGTATAGCAAAAATGTAATGTAAGATGCATTTTTTTTAATAAAATGATGTACACGTTATGATTTCCACTGTAGCTTGAAGTGTATGTGCACATTTTAGAAAGCTAGAAAACATGCTAATTTATTTTGACCCTGTGTCTGAGAGATGAGAAAGGACTATGGCTATGCTGTGGTGTTCCCTTCCCCAAGCCCAGGGAACTGTACAGGGAAGACAGACTAGATGCAGTCTTGCTATCAGGATCAGCATGTGCACTGAGTCCCCAAAGACAGAGCTAGTCTAGCTTACGGACAGCAAACTTTCTCCTGTCAAAGAGAGACTTTAGAGTTAGGACGAATGTACCTCAATGGGGAGAGATGTGAAGATTTTGCTACTGACCTCAGGGCCCAGGTAGTACTGGGGAATTGAGTTAAGCACAGTGGGCCCTATGCAAATACATTGGGCCCTAGGCCAGCCCAAGTGTTCTAGCATAGGCTAGAAAGAGTAACCATACTTTAGTTCTATACCACAGACCATAGACTGCATGTGGACTAGTGTTCCTCTTAATCTGCACACATTGTCTGTAAACTCACTGTAAAAATGATCCTACATTTGACAGAGGAAGAACTTCAGAGACATTTCCTTGGTGTGTTTTAAGGTCACATACAAACTGCTTTTGTGAGTTCAGATAGAACACTACAGTGATTATTCCCTTTTTATGATGCTGTCACTAAACCCAATAATTTGTATACTTTGCAAATGGCCCATTGAATACCTCTATTCAAAATGTAACACACGTTATAACCAAACTCACCATAATTATTGTTTCTCTGTAAGAAAATGTACCAGCAAGTGTGAGTTTGTCAACACCCTGCCTGCTTGGCAGAAATAGCATACTGTGAAATCCATGTGAAGTTCTCACATGGTTCCATGGCAGGTATGATTTCAGTAAGCCTGAAATGATTAACAAGATTCTTCTATAGCCACTTAAGTGCTATTGGGTATCTAATAGTCTAAACCCAGCTTGAGTTTGAGGAAAGAATAATTAATAAGAAATCTGTGTGTTTTGTTCTTCAGTTTTCCCAGAACTCACGATAAGAGACTTGACATAGTATTTAAAAGCTACTGAGCAACAGGGCAACGTAATCACTCTATGATTTTTGATGAAGAATTAACGAAAGAACAGATTCTGTTTTGTTCCAGTGATGTCCATTAAGGTTCAGAACACTTTACTACAATTAACTTAACAATCGACTTCTTTTTCAGTTCATCATTTTTACCCAGAGTGATAAATACTAAAATCCCAGTCAAAGCCGAATAAACGCTCAATTCATAGTGTATCACCTAAGACAGACAGCATGAGCTCTTCAAATGAAAAAAAAAAATCTAAACTTAGTTTGGGGGGATAATTAAGATTCAAATATTGGAGGCAGAAATACTGCAATTTTCCTTTCACCAAGATAATTAAAACCTGTGAGACCTTCATCCTATTTACACAAGTGTCTTGGGGACAGCAAAATGTTATCTTTTTATAAAAAAATCACTACATAAGGTATATAAGCGAAACTAGGTCAAATGTTAAAAGAATATAGTAATTCTTAGTCATCTTGTTCTTTAAAAGAATTTCATATTATTGGATGTGCCCTATAAGGACAAATTTTGTCCTTAGACCCTGCTTTCCTCTCTCCCTCGCTTCTCAGCTGCCAAGGGAACTTCTTGCCCAGTGGCTCTGCCTTGGTACAGGCCTAAAAATGCTAACACCAGCTGACCGTGAACTGAAACCCCAGAAAATATGAGCCAGCATCAACTTTTCCTCCCTTGTCATTTCTCTCAGGCATTTGGTTTCAGTGATGGAAACCTCACCAACACTAAAGTCAGTGAGGTTGGAATGAGGAAAGGCACTGGCTTGGGAACTAACACTGTGCGAGTGTGCCCAGTGTGCTTCTTACACTATTAATTTAATCAATGGGAGTTTCTTCACCCATTTAAGCGTGTGCTCAGAATTGTTTCTTTTGAAGATTCTCTTCCAGGAACCCCTTCTCTTTCTAGTCATTTTCGAAAATTTCCAGTAGACCCTTATCAGTCTCAGAAGGTTGGTGCCAACCTTCCTGTTTGCACCAGCACCTTTGGATGCAAGGTGCAAATGCAAAGGGCAGCACCGGGGGTAGTCTGAGTGCACACTTGCAGACAACTTTATGTCCTCAGAGATAGAAATATTCAAACTCATTTCTATCTATATGATAAAGGGTCTCAAAACATTTCTAGAACCATCTCTTATCAGAGCATTCTTTCATGGTTCTTTAGTATATCACCATTCAATTTAGTGTTCTTTTTTAGGCTGCTATGTCCTCATATTATGCAAAAATATCTTACAGCACTATTCTTCCTGCCCCCCCCCCAACACACGTGGTTAAAGGCTGGGCTATGTTGTTCATCTTTGTAAAGTCACCATCTTTCCCACAGTTACTTCCTTGTGTATGGGTCACAACTAGCACGTACTGCTTCAGAATATGAGGAAAACTCAGTGACACCTTCTTTTCTAATATTATTTGAATAACTTAGTGAAAAACTATCGACCCAGTATGCAAAGAAGATAGTGAGAGAAGTGAAAGTACCCCCTAAAAATACTTTGTGGTTCATGTATAACATAACCTGCTGCTCATGCAATGGCCGACTCTCAGAAGTTTGTCAGACCAGGCGATGAAGAATTGAGCTTTAATTCTTCTTCGTATTTCACTATTGCAATGGACCATGAGTTAGTGCACTTTGCTGTTGACTTAGAAACTTCAGAGATTTGGATTGATCATGAGCATATGTTGTGATTTCTTATTAAAATGCCAGCTATTTACTTTATGGGAGAAGGGTTTCTTTCGTGCTAGAGGACTTTGTCAGGTGTCCAATGAGGAATCTAGAGCTTCTTCAGACACAAGTATTCCATAAGTTTATGTTCGAAGATGAAATGTTCAATTGCTATATTATAACAATTCTCCTTTCAAGTGATTTGACTCGCGAATATGCGGAGGCTCTCTGTGTCTTCTTTTTAAATTAAAATTGAATACACATTGACTGCATAACGTGGTATTCCAGTATGTCCAGTGGATGCTGATGAGATGCAGGTGATAAGCATTCTCTTTTCTGGATTATTTCTCATCGGCACACACTGGCTCCTCTCCTCATGACCCTCACACAGTATGGAGGAGGTTGTGTGTAGCTGTGGCCACTGCACTGTGCTCTGGATATTAGAGCTTGCACCTCTGCAGTGTGTGCCTCTGTGCACCCACTACTCAGTCTCCTATGGCTGCCACCTTCACACTTCCCTTTCTCTGCTAGTCACTATTCCATATTCAGATTGAGCTCTTCCACCATCAGTGGACGAAAGAAAGGGTGGAGTTTGCCAAATTGATGAGCTCCAGATCCAGTGAGAGACCCTTTCTGAAATAGATGGCTGAGTGGTGGTCAATGGAGCCAGACAACCAGTATGGGATACTAGCTTCCATGTGCATATACCCATATTAGGTACAAATGCACTCAACTTATACACACAGTGTTTAACAAGAGCAATATAGCTTTGCAGACACCATACTTTTCTGTCCAAGTTAATCTCACTCTTCTTCTTCCTATACCTACCAGGTGTGATGTTATTTTGTTTCCAGGTTCTGTAGTCTGCCACAGGGCCTTTGCACGTCTATTTATGGACATCGTCTCTTCTCCTTCACTAACCTCACTTAGTTCATTATAACTCACCCACAAAATTTTAATTTTCGTGTATTTTGTTCAGTGACATTCTCCCATGATCTCCTAATATATCTCTTCATAATACCATAATACCAATGACATCTAACCTGATGTACACCATTTCTCAAATTAATATCTGTCATTGTACCCAAGGCCCCAAAGCACAAAATTGCCTATTCGTGTTTCCATTTCATCTTCAGACCCACAGATATTGCTAGGCAGGAGATTGCTTGATATGTACTTTGTTGGGCAAACGAAGGAATGGGTCAGAGAATGGTACACATTAAGCTTCTCTCTCAGTCTCAAATCACCAAATAGTTAGAGCTCTGTGTTCCAACAGCCATTATAACACAGGCACAGACTTTGGGGGAGTTAGTGGAGCAGTGCTGAAATATTAATGCTTCTGATAGAAGCAGAAAGTGAACCGCCACTGAAGGAATATGGCCAAAGATAATGACTGTAGGAATGGGAGTAAAGAGACCAATGCTGTTACACGGTTGGAAAATGGCTCTCCAAACAAGCTAAAAGAAAAATGCTGAAACTCCTTTAGGAAAAAACTGTGCCATCATTTATAAGCCATTTTCAAAGGATACTTCTTTGAATATGTTAGTGTTATAATTGTTAAAAGTCTTATCTTATTTTGCTATATATTTAGCGATCAGTTGTTACAAATGACTGGCCATAGATAAGGAGGAGATAGTGTATTTAGGCTTTAGTTTATGATTATGATAAAATGGTCTCTAGATTCTACTCTGTTTTCTCATGAATATCATTGATATCATTGATTATATTATGCAAAAACTTTCTTAGCCAATCAGACAAGTGTTACAGTTTCTTCTCTGCAGCTAGCAAATAGTCATATGTCTAAGTGAAACTCAATGGCATGGTATGTCCATGAGATCCAGATGCAGATTTAGCATTCATATCAGCTAGCCATGCCTTCCTGGCACTGTCCAATAGACTGTTGGAATGATCAACATAGGAGCAATAGATAAGCCATCATCAACTGAAAGACAATGGAAAGCAGTTAATCCTCCTAGCATAAGAGCCTGGATACTTAGTCACAGGGAGATACTGTGTTAATCCTGGACTGTAATTGCTGGTTTCTGTGTTTAAGAGGCACAGGCCTCGGCGTTCTTTAAGCCATTGTCCATTTGCATCTCTGTATTATAGCAGCAAAACTTACATTCCAAAAAGCTATGTGTTTTCAGTTTATTTTTTTTTTTGAAATGAAGAGATTGATGCATTTGTTCAAGCAGAGAAAAGCCGCCATGAGAAGCTCTTTCCAGAGTGCTCTGCAGAATTCTGTGTAGGTTGGAGGAACTCCATTTCATTGATATCTAAGAAGTCCATCAAAGAGTGTGGAGAAAAGCAAATAATAGTTACTGGATATTTCACACAGTTACTCACTAGTGTTGACATATGATATATCAGTTATATGTTTCTTAGACTCACAAATCAGAACTGGAGAAACTAGATTTCAAAACATTTTTTTCCTGCCACATTATTTGTAAGTGAGTTAAGGAAGAATTCTACACATGTCTTACAAGCAACACATACAAAATTTGAAATAAATTTTAAGTTGCCTTGAACTTTAATGATTATTTCAGTATTCATTGTTACAATGCTGAGAAATTACTCATTCAAAAGTTAGAAAAATTAAGTTGAATAAGAATATATTTCTTTTACTGGAGACCTATTCGTTTAAATAATGCTTTTTAAATTAACTTAATAACTTCTTGGAGGCAGAGAGAGAAAGGGGGAGGAAGGTGGGAGGGGGAGGGGGAGGGGGGGGGGGGGGGGAGGGGGAGAGGGAGGAGAGGGAGAGGGAATTGCCTAACTGTTTAAAGTAGTGGTTCTCCACTTCCTAATGCTGTGACCCTTTAATACAGTTCCTCGTGTTGTAATTCTCTCCTTTCTGTGTCAAGCTGACATAAAACTGGCCAGCACAGGATGTAATTTGCATGCCTCATTTAAGACTAAGAAGATACCAATCTATTAGTCTCTCTCTCTCTCTCTCTCTCTCTCTCTCTCTCTCTCTCTCTCTCT
>JANHMN010000001.1:21932020-21979818 GCA_030674055.1 Rhabdomys pumilio
TTCATGTGACTCACTGTTTTGTCCCAAAGTGGCCACCTGGCCTCTCCCTCCATATGAATGAAAGCTTAATATCCAAGAGAGTAATTTGTGAGAACAAACGGCTTATGTGTCTCGCACTGCCAGTTCTCATACTCTCCTCACTGTCAAATTCTAAATTAATTCTTGTATTTTATACCTGGACACGTTCCATTCCATTTTTCATTCTATTTAGCTAGGTTAAGCTTTTAAAAGCTCTGGTTTGAATATGCCAATCTCATTCTTGGCTATCATTTTAAGGATTATCTTAGACAGTTTAAGCACCCTGTACAGAATGTCCATGACTCAATTCCCTCCTCTGTTTACTTTATGTCTGATAAAATGATCTTTTAAAAGATTCCCCCAGACATTTTAGTCTTCTACTCTTAAATTTCTGTTTGGCAAACACTGACTGATAGATCGAAAAACTGATTGTTCTTTAAGTGGGGTAGATGGGACCCCATCATTCTGCCATATCTTACTGTGAATTGTAGCTTTTTAAAAATTTATTCCTTGATAATAACACACACTCACAAGAAATCTTGATTAGTTAAATTAAACTTTGCATGGCATGGTAGTACATGCAAGTAATCTCAGCATTGCATGAGACACTGTTCTATAAACAAAGCTGAACAAAAATTTATGAAAACAAACCATACTTTAGTAAGTTCTTGTATTTTAAAGAAATCTATTATTTTTATCTAAGAATATTATAAATATTAATTACATGCTGTTAGTTTAAGAAAAGTGATTAAATAAGAACAAAGACTAATAGAACTTCCCCACACACACACACACACAATTAGGATGTACAACTTTCTTCTTAATGCTACCTACACCAAGACAAGAATAAGCAATTCAAAACTCAGTTTCTTTATTTGCGGGTAGTGTCATTAGTTTTATGTTTTTCAGACAGGGTCTTGTGTGCTGGAGGCTGCTCTCCAATTCCACATGTAGTCAAGGAGGACTTGAAACTCCTGTTCCTCCTACATTTGTGTCCCATGTGCTGAGAGTATAAGTGTGCACCTCAAAAATCATAATTTGTTTTTTTTCTTAATTTATTTATGTCAAACTCCAAATTTTATTCCCCTCTGGGTCCACCCTCTGACTGTTCCACCTCCCCTACCTTTTCCCTGCACCTCTGTCTCAAGGAGGGTGTCCCCACCCCACCAGACCTCTAAACCCTTTGGGGCCTCCAGTCTCTTGAGGGTTAGGTGCATCTTCTTTGACTAAACCCAGACCCGGCAGTCCTCTGCTGTGTATGTGTTGGGGACCTCATATCAGCTGGTGTATGCTCCCTGGCTGGTGGTCCAGTGTTTGAGAGATCTCAGGGGTTCAGGTTAATTGAGACTGCTGTTCCTCCTACAGGGTCACCCTTCTCCTCAGCTTCTCCCAGCTTTTCCCTAATTCAACCACAGGGGTCGGAAACTTCTGTTCATTGGTTAGGTGCACATATCTGCATCTGACTCTTTCAGCTGCTTGTTGGGTCTTTTGGAGGGCAGTCATGATAGATCCCTTTTTGTGAGCACCCCATAGCCTCAGTAATAGTGTCAGGCCTTGGGACCTCCCCTTGAGCTGAATTCCACATTGGGCCTATCGCTGAACCTCCTTTTCTTCAGGCTCCTCTCCATTTTCATCCCTGCAGTTCTTTCAGACAGAAATAATTATGGGTCAGAGTTTTGACTGTGAGATGGCAACCCACTCCCTCACTTGATGCCCTGTCTTCCTGCTGGAGGTGGGCTCTATATATTCACCCCCCTACTGTCAGGCATTTCATCTAAGGTCCCTCCCTTGATTATTTATTATTATTATTATTATTATTATTATTATTATTATTATTATTTAATTATTTTTATAAAGTCCAGTCATTATCCCTTTCCTAGTCCACCCTCCAACAGGTTCTCATCCCATCCCTCCCCTTCCATCTCCAAGAGGCAAGAGGATCCCCACCCACCCCACCCCCAAACCCACCAGACTTCCCTTCTCCCTGGGGCCTCAAGTCTCTCAAGGGTTAGGTGCTTCTTCTCTCACTGAGGCCAGACCAGGCAGCCCTCTGCTGTATATGTGTCAGGGGCCTCATATCAGCTGGTGTAATTTAAAATATAACACCATCTGCTCTCTTCCCTTTCCTCTTCTCACTTCTGCCATAACCCCGTCTACTTTGTTACCTCTCAAATTCATGCTCCTTTTCACTTTAATTATTGTTGTTACACACATGTCCATATAAAATATAAGTACAGCTTACTGTGTCCTTACAGTATTGCTCGTCTGCATATGATTTCAAGCCTGGTCACATGGTATTGGATAACCAACTAGGGGACTCATTCCTGAGGAAGATTAATTTCTCCCTGTTCCAGTATTTCTTAGTTTCCTGTAATTCTTTGTCAAGGGGTGGGGCCCTGTGTAATTTCTTCCATCATTTGGCCTATCTGTTGATGGCGTACTTGTATAGGTCTTGTTTAGGTAGCCATATTGAAGAATCATGAGTGAAGCTTCCCAGGCATTTTTAGAAGGCACATTCTTACAGCAGGTGTCCTGGCCCTTTGGCTCTTATGATCGTTCAACTCGCTCTATCATTTTTTTTGAGCCTTGACTGCAGCAGTTGAGTTGTTGGTATATCTAATCCACAGCCAGTCACGCTCTGCATTTTGACCCTTATAGTTCTCATAATTGGTTTTGTCTTTTCCAAAGAGAAACAACTGTGATGCGGATATAAGGTTCAGCATTTATAATACAATTAGACTTTAGTAAAGTCTTGAGACCCCTGACTTCACTAGCCCTGGTAGTATAAACCAACTCAGATGTGTTCAAACCAAGCAGAAAATTAATTATAGAAGAAACACAAATAAATCTAATTTCAGAATGTAAAAACTCCTTTGTACGTGAGAAAAAGAACCTCTTAACTACACCCATGCCTCATAGACTAAGACAAAATTTTGTAACAGATCATTTGGCATCTTTGTGATGACTGTGTATGGCAAAGACCCCTAGCTATAGAGCACAGTACTGCTCACAAGCTCGAAGGACAAAGATTCTGAAATGGACCCTTAAAAAGATGCTGCGGCACCTATGAAAACCACTGATGAAGAAGAAAAATGGAGAATGGCCCACATAGGCTCATAGATGTAGATGTTTGGTTACCAGAGAGTGATACTATTAGAAGGTGTGGTCTGTTGGAGTAGGTGTAGCCTTGTTGTAGAAGTTGCCATTGGGGAAGGGCTTTGATGTTTCAAAATGCTCAACCCAAGCCCAGTGTCTCATTCTCTTGCTGCTGCCTGCCTATCCAGATGTAGAACTCTCAGCTACCCTTCCAGCACATGACTGCCTGCTCGCCACCATGCTTCCCACCATGATATTAAAGGACTAAACCTCTGAGACTGTAAGCTAGCCTCAATTAAATGTTTTCCTTTATAAGTTGCCATGGTCACAGTGTCTCTTCACCACCATAAAATAATGACTAATACAGTGGCAAAAACAAATCTTGCAAAAATCTTTGGCCATATCGAAGGCAACAGCAGACAAAATGTAAATACAGAGCACATGAAAGCTGGGAAAAGCAATTCCATGCTATAATGTCTTGAGCTATGCATGTTGTCTGACTGTACTGCTGAGGTCCTGCGGAAAGAGATTTAGGTGGGGAGAAATCCCAGGGTAAATCACAAACCCTAAAGAGCCAAACTGTGGTCACAGAAAAGCTGGTGACCAGGACTCAGCCTTCACTCTGTGCTGAAGCTGAAACTATGATCTGATCATCAATATATTTGAAGCCAGCGATCATCGGAGCCTGAGTGCAGCCCTGGCTCAGAAAAGCACCATATGCTCACTCTACAGATTAATTCTTCTCAATCACCAGAGCAGGCTTGGCTTTCTAAAATGTGTGTGCTCTATTATAGGATAGATACTGATTATTTCAGTCCTTTAGTACCATGCAAATATTACAATGCAGTAATATTGCAAGATGCATGAGAAAGAAGTACAGGAGAGCTCCTTAGTCAAGGAAGTAGCATCCCAAAGAAGCATGGAAATGCTCCTGATGCTGAACTTTGTCAGTTATGGGTGTTTAAAGAACTACAGTGACCATTCTTCAGAACCTACTGAGAGAGTTAATGTGGAGGGATAAAAGGAGAAATTTCATCAGTAAAATGGAAAATACAGTAAAGAAAAAGCCCTCAAAGAAAACTGCTTAAAATTAGTTGGACTATCAGGCATGATAACACATACCTTTAACTCCAGCACTTGGGAAGCAGAGGCAGGGGGATCTCCATGAGTTTGAGGTTACCCTAGTCTACATGGTGAGTTCCAGTCTAGCCAGGACTATGAAGTAAGATAGTATGAAGTAAGATACTGTCTGGATAGGTAGGTAGGTAGATAGATAGATAGATAGATAGATAGATAGATAGATAGATAGATAGATAGATAGATAGATAGATAGATGATAGGTAATAGATGATAGACAGATGATAGATAGACATATATATGATAAATAGATGAGACATACAGACAGACAGATAAATTTATATAGGATTAGTAACAGAAACAACAGAGTAAGGAAGGAATCAGTGAATTTGAAAACAGGTCAAAATACATTATTTCAACTAAAAGAACAAAGCAAATTCTTTAAATCTATTTAAAACTATAGAAGACTAAATACAGTTCTTCTGTGTACTCATTTTCCTCAGCTCTGCTTCAGGCTTTAGCTCATCTTATTGAGTTAATCTAGCACTTATGAACTCAATTTCCCAGTGAAGGCAAGAAAAATTGAAGCAGGAAACTATTTCAAACCAAAAGTGATCCTAAATTGATGAAGGGAAACAAACATCAGATTCAATAGGTCTTACAAAGCCCAGGAAGAAAAATTAATAAAAACACTAAAAACAAGTTTTAATAGAGTAGTCTCTGAAAATAGGGAATAGAGAAATGTTGGGAAAATATATTCTACCCAGGAAAATAATTAAACGACAGAAAGAGAAGACTTGATTGCATAAGAATGTAGAAAGCATAACTCACTCATATGAGATACAAAATATCTTGTCTATTTTATAAAAATTAGAATGTAACTGCTTCTAATTTGGGGGATTGCTGGCCTGGCACATTGGGGCACTTCTGTGATATAAATACACCCATGTGGTTTAGGTGATTGTTACAGGGCTGTGCACAGTTGCCAAAATTTATTGAATATGATCACTTCTGTTGTAAATACAAATGATACATCTGTTGAAAATGGATAGAAATAGAGACATAAGCAACTTTAAGCAACAATATTTACTAATTATGTAATCTAGGGTTGAATCCTTAAAACGACTGTCTTAGTTAGGGATACAATTGTTGTGATGAAACATCATGACCAAAGCAACTTGGAGAAGAGAGGCCTTATTTGGCTTACACTTCTATGTCACTATTCATCATCAAAGGAAGCCAGGATTAGAACTTAAACAGGACAGGAACCTGGGCACAGGAGCTGCTGTAGAAGCCATGAAGGAGTACTTCTTAATGGCTTGTTTCTCATAGCTTGCTCAGCCTGATTTCTTATAGAAGCCAGATCCACTAGCCCAAGGGAGATTCCACCCACAATGGGAGGTACACTTTCATATTAATCACTGCTTGTCTAAAATCTGTCACATAGGCTTACTTACAACCTGATCTTATATAAGCATTTTCTCAATAGAACTTCCCTTTCCTTTAATGAGTATAGTTTGCGTCAAGTTGACATATAACTAACCAGGATAATGACAATCAAGAAAAGACCCATAATACAATGGAAGCATGAGTACAAACAAAACATGATCAGCTTGCTTTCTTTGATACTGGACACATGCCCACAATACAGGAAAGAGCCATTAACTCTTTGGTGGCCACTCCTGCTGTGTGGAAGTAAGTTCACAAGGAAGTTCTTTATTTTGGGCTGCATCATACTACATTAACTTGAAGATACTGAGGAAAATTGTTGATGTTAAAGAATGTATACATTCCTACAATGAATAAATATTTATTTAATAAAATGCTGAAACTGAATTAATAGGGACTTAAACTACCTGAATGGCAGGATGCAGGAACTGTGATAAGGTATGGGCTTAAAGGAGATGGCCCTGTTTTTAGTTTTTCTACCATACTCAAGGATGAGTTGATCAAGGTATAAGAGAATTTTGACAATACCAGGTAGATATCTGTATTGATTGATTAACTTTAACCTATTTTAACTACAAAAAATATATATGCAATTCATTGCAAAAGTAAGAATTTATATATTACATGTTTTTATTGAAAGCTGGTACCAACTTTAAATAATGTCAGCGAATGCCATAAAACTCTCACCTTACAAAATGTTTATCAGACTCTGATTCATTTCTTATCACAAAGGGCCAAGTACACTTCTTCAAATATGGATGGTAAAATTCTTATTGTAGTTTTAGTCTGCTCCATAATTAAGATTGGTGTATAAATACTAGAGAGTCATTTGTATTTGTTTAAGGAAGTAGGGAAGACAGTCTACATTGTAACAGCCGCTGGTGTTTTCTTACATTTACTGAAGTTCTGCTCAGTTTCCTGAGTGTGACTTTCAGAAATAGATTGTGTATAATTGTGTCATAGAAGTGCAGATATAATGAAATATTCAATCTTGGTATTTCATCTGTCTCCAGATACTGATGCCCAAGAGCTCCCAACACTCCTCCACTGTGCAGCAAAATTTGGTTTAAAGAATCTGGCTCTTCATCTGCTGCAGTGTTCAGGGGCAACCTGGGCATCTAGGATGAAGTCTACAGATGGTTCAGACCTGCTGCATATTGCTGAAAGGCATGGCCATGAAGAACTCAAGACAATCTTTGAAGACTTTCTTGTAAGTTTTTCCCTCTCCTCATATACCTGCAGCTGGTTCTTTATATGTGTATGTATGTAAACATGCATACATTGCTATTTTGAAAATTGTGACTTTACACAACTAGAAACATTATTCAGGATAAAAGCTTCTGTTGTTTCATTAATCTGAAAACCCAGAGGATAAAAAGCAGTTTCACAACTACCAAATTAAATCAAACTTTATTTAGTACTGGCTAGGAAAATGAACACTAATCAGGTCCATACCTGGGATATCCAGAGAAATGACCCCAAATTTAGGTCAATAGGGTGCTCATAAAAGCAAACCATGACAATGCTAAGGGCTTTTCCATCATCGTCCAACTGGAGACCAGCATACATCCTGATGTACTTCCGGCCTCTGTATCTATCAGTTATGTGTGACTGAGCACCTATGGTGCAGTTGGGTTCACCAAACTTGCTTTGGTGGGTGAAAACACGTGGCCTGTTGTGTGAACAACAGCCTCCAGAAACTCAGAATGTATCTGTCTTTAGGCCAGTGGGGTTAGAGATTAACTTTATTTAGACTCTACAGGTTCTGACTTGTCCATTATCTTAAAAACATTTTATAAGATTAGTGAACTACATAACCCAAATCTGAGTCACCCATACTCATCGGTCTTTGAATCCAATCTGTCCTTCTGGCATCTGGGGAATCCATTCAATATTTGAAGAAAAGATGCCAAAAAAGGCAGTAAAACTATTTATCTTCATGTCTTTGTTTAAGAATCTAGACTCTGTTAAGTACATGCAAACAGGTCAGTAAGTGCTGGGGTAAAGGAAAACACTTCGGCAATCATTCAGAAAAACCTGCTCAATAGCACGTGAATTTATATTGCTAGAATTTCTTTCTCTTGTGTGATTCCTTCTATCTCCCTGTTGACTTTCCCTTCCTTATTGTTTCTATATAAACTCCAAACTTCAGAACATTCTAGACAGATAATTTAATGAGAAGGCACCAAGTGAAAGATTTTAGAAGGGAATGATATTATTGTAGCAAACAAAGCTCGCACACTATGTTCTCATAACCAAGTTTAGAAACGCCACTGCTTTGTAATAAGAGAAGTGTACGTTTTGCCTCAGAAAGTGAATTATACTTGTGAAGGTACTGGGAAAAGTTGAATTTGACAGCAATTATGCCAGTAAATATGCCAAAACTTATCCTTGGATTTTCACAACTAATATAATTGTATTGCCAATAAGCAGTTACCATAGAAAGATGGAACACTGGAAATGAATTCTGGCTCTTTTAGCCCTTAACTGATTATCACAAAAATTCAATCAAATATTTGACTTACAAATCTGGTAGTCAACTGTAGTTCCCAAAGTATAAAATGACAAAACCAGTGCAGCACTGTTCTCTATTCACTAGGAACGTCATCTCGTTACAGGAGCGTGTGCATGCCATCCATTCTCTGAAGCGGCAACAGAATGTATTTTGCACATATTTGAAATAAAAATAGAGCCTGTAGTCTAGTAATGAAGTTAATGAGGCACAATTTTCTAGTCTAAAGCCTTCAATAAGAAGCATGCCTCACCTGAATCCCAGTGTACTGTGGGTAGTGACTGTCACCCGTGCTGATAACTGCATTGATTTTACTACACAGCCTCTCTATGAGGTTGTTGAGCAGAGGCTATGGTGTGCATCTTGGGTCAGTCAGTCTTATCAGCATTACATCACCTGTAACACATTCATTTAGCACTCTTGGGTCCTCTAAGCTCCTAAACTCTATTCTCTAATTTTAGTCTCTGGTGAACTCTGGTTAAATCTTCATCAGCCACAATTACTTCCAAAGATAATCCCCAACTCTCAGAGTTATGATTCTACTTCTCTTTTCCTGGAGACTTAGCTCTGTGAGAACTGTGAGTGCCTACTAAATACACTGCAGAGTATCCTGGTGACTGTCCTTATGAAAGACACTATAGGGATACAACAAGAAGATTGACAGGCATAAGACACAGTGGGGATTTTGTTTTGTTTTGTATTTTTTTTTTTTGGTATATATGTCTCTGTTTTTATATATATATGTCATGGATTCAAAGTGTTTGCTCTCAGGGTCTCTAGGTACCTATTTACGGCACTAGCTTATTACTAACTTTATAGGGTTCAGCTTGACAACTATTGCATGAAATTTGTGAAACGATTTTTATATGCTATTTGTAAGTAATCCTTTAGCCAGGCTGTTTTTAGATTTTATCATTACAGATTAGATGGGTATCAATCTGTGATCATCCTGCGTGACTGAGAATGTGGCTGTGGCTGGGACTGTGGCAGCACTAATGGATGGCAGTTCTGTAAATGCATTTTGATAACCATGAACAACTTAAGCTTTAATAAATTTTCAAGCAATCAGATTTCCTCTTGCAAAAGTGTGGTTAAGAAACTGTAAATATCCGCAAGATGTGGTAACACTTTTGGAAAGTGTTTCTTATGATTTACGGGTCGCATAAATTATTTCTCTAGTTATCAACTTTGCATAAACAAATCTAAGAATTCCTTGGTAAAGCTATGCAAGATAAACCCCAAGTTAATGTTGTTCATTCCAAATTATGTTATCTATGTTTTTAGGTGTGTGTCTAAACTGAGTAGCAAAAAATTAGATTATTGTTATATTACTAAATTTTATTTCTTAAACATTTATGTAACTGTAGTATTGAAACTTATACTAATTCATCACATGTATTCAGACATATCCTCAAAATTTTCTCAAACTATTTTTGTAAAGATTTGGAAGCAAGCACTGTTCAAATCTGAAGCTTATAGTCCACAAACAGATCATTTAGTTTATGGAAAAAAAATACTACTTTTCACTACAGACACAATCAAGCCCTGGTCAGTTTGATAATTTATTCAATTCTTGATAATCTTTCATCAGAAGACATAGTTGATTTACAGGGAGCTATATTCAGTTTATTAGGGATGATAAGTGAGAAGAAAAGGAAGATTATAATTTCAGAATAATGTAGACAAAAGACATTATCTGCTATTTATAAACCACCCATATTCTTATCATGATGCTAACTGTGTAGAGAGGCACAGACAGAGGAGCAAGAGAAATTCTTAAATCATTGTCTTACTTTTTATTACCTTTTCCTATGAGAATTAAGCAATATATACTTAGTTTATGAACAGAAATTTTCGCTGTAAAGAGATTTTGGGTAATTGATAATGGTGCCTGATACTTTCCTTGGCACCATGATAAAACATCTAACAAGAGGCGTCATAGGAGGAGAGATTGATTTTTGACTAGCAGCTTGAGTTTATCAGTCTGTCCTGATGGGGTGACCATGGTGGTAGGTGGCCCTACAGTGGCAGGAGTGTGAAGCAATTGTTCAGTCACCTCTCATTGCTCAGGAAGGAGAGAAATGAAGATTCCTGTGTCTCACTGTCTTTCTCTCTTCTTTCTCATTCAGTCTGATGACCTCTCATTCGGAAGAGGCATTTCCCTCTCTATTAATTTTTTTTCTGGAAATGCTTTTATAATCACATCTAGTCATCTTCACAAGCAAAATTAACAATCACAGCTGTCTAACACCGGAATTTATCTAGGATTGGTGCTATGTCTAAATGACTTTCACAGGCTCCAGGGATACCCATGTCCACACACTCATGGGCAGCACTGATGGGAATTAGTAGGCTAGTAAATAAATAAAATATGAAGTTAGGAATGGGAATTGTTAGGAAGATAAGGAAAGAGCTGGAAGAGGGCAGTCTGTGATCATATTTCATTGTATACATGCATGAAAATTAAAAAGAATAAAAGCCATACATTTCTATAAGTTATAAGAAGATATAAAGTAGCCATGTTTTAGTTTCTGACAGTGTCTACTCTGGGAATTACTTTGAAAAGTGTATGGACACGTGGTAAAAGACTTGGTCATTAAACCTACAAATGGATATAAACCACAGCTTGCTTAGCAGACTTCTTGAGGAAGGCCTCAACTATTGAAATGGCAAATAGAAACACTATAGGGTACTTTAAGACTTTAAAAATGTAATTACAATAATAAAGATTAATAAATTAAAAGCAGAACTGGAAGCTGGCACCAAAGTGGAAGGGGCTTTGAGATTTAAGATAAAGCATGCAGCAAATGTTGTGTGTGAAACAAAAATAATATCAGTAATATATCCTCATAATAATTTGTCATCCAATCATTCTCATCAGCTAAGAGCCTTTAATAAACAGTTACATTAAAGTCCTAATAAACAAAGAAAATAGATCCTCTGTTGAAGACTGGGTAAGAACTGGAAAAGCAACAGATTCTTATTTTAGGAATAACTGCGAAAATCATCTTTCTTCAACTATAATTTTTGTTAATGTTGTTTGGTATAAAAATTAAAAAGCTCTGAATTGTAAAGGTTCCTAAGACATTTTATGAAATGGGAAATGTGACACATATTGTGACCAGGACTTTGGTTGTGAGGATCTTGTGACATTTTGCCTACTATTCATCCAAGCCTTTGGACTGTGTTTAAGTGTACGAGTATATAGGTGGTAGGTGTTTCAGGGTGACCTGAAAGGAAGAGAAATTCTGTTGTGACTATTGTCACCTAATAAACCTGATCTTTTCTTCACTAGCGAGGGCTGGAATAAAGTCTGGAAAAGTGGTTATGGAGGGCAGCACTGTGCAGAGCCTTCAGTGTAAAGTGTCATTTGGTGACTAATACAAGGAACCTTCCTTCTCAGTTTCAGGCTTTGTGCTTGGACTTGTGACAGCCACTCTTCCTAAGCCTTCACTCTCATTGGAAACTTAGTAATTCAGATGTAGCATTTTGTTCTCACATAGATGGTTGCAATTAATTTAGTATATATTGGTATTATGTGTATTTAAATTGGAGTATATCCTACTTGGCCTGTGTATTTTTTTCTGTCTTATATATTTGGAGGCTCACAGTAAGAAAAATCTGTCTTCTCACAGGCAGGTGAAGCAGCCTATATTTCCCATTGATGTTCATTTAACAACTTGTTTGTGCACACTTAATAAAATCATCAACCATGTTTCAATAAATAGTATCTAGAATTCTTTTAAACTCTCAATAACTTCATAATAGTAGATATTTGAAAATCTAGGTTTGTAGGTTTTTGTCTACTTTGCTAGCTATGAAAAGATACTGTAGTTGTTTTTCATATACCTTTTTTTCATAAGTTAGTGTGCTTAATGACACATGTATGAGACATAGCTGAATTCAAACCGGAGAAGTTGTAATAGTGATTTCACCAAATGTGTTTTATTAACTGTAAGAAACCAATTAAGAAGACCATCCATAGGCTATACATCACCTGAATGGCCATTAGGAAAGACATTTCTCATGGCTATTAACACCAGCGTGTGAGGCAGTTTACAACAATCTCTGAAATAGTGTTGATGTGGTTTACCAAAGCCAAGCAAAGACATATCTGTAATTCTCAGTAAGACCTACTCACAGGGGCCACAGTGATTGTTTTCTCAGTGTATAGCTATATGTTCATAAATGATTCTAGTATAGCTAGCAGTATCTGTGTATTTTCTCCTTACCTGTATAAAGGATAGACTGTTTTTTAAGTTTCCCTAATTAACTACCCATTACTTTGCTTTCTATGGCGAATGAGAAGCACCACAGGTCAGGAAGATAAAAGTTCATCGCTGTCACAGTGCAGTTCATTTTAGGGGGAAATAAAGATGAGGAAAACATCTAAGTAGACCTCAAGTATCGTTTCAGTTCAGACAAGTAAATATGCCTTAGTTAGGGTTACGATTGCTATGATGACACATCATGTCCAAAAGAAATTTGGGAAGGCAAGAAAGTTTATTTGGCTTATATTTCCACCTCAATCATTGTTCATCGTAGAAGGAAGTCAGGGAAGGAAGTCAAATAGTGTAGGAACTTGAAGGCAGGAGCTGATGTAAGGACCATGGAGGAGCACTGCTTACTGGCTCGTCCTTTCCCCAGCCTGCCTTGCTCAGCCTGCTTTCTTGTAGAACCCAGGATGACCAGCCCAGGGGTGGCCCCACCTACAATAGCTTGAACATTTTCATGTTGATCACTAATAAAGAAAATGCCCTACAAGCTTGCCTGCAGCTCAGTCTTATGGAAGCATTTTCTTAACTGAGATTCCAATCTATCAAATGATTCTAGCGTGTGACAAGTTGGCACAAAATTGTCCAGCAGAAAACTCATTGTAGCATTTATTTTACAACTGAAATCAGCCCTCAATCCCAACAAACCAGATATTCTATAATATCAATACAGACATGTTTTAGATTTCTTCAACGAACCTGACGAATTATCTCTATAAGTGTAGATTTTAATATATCAAAAGTACCATTTTATAGAAATACATGTCTTATAATATCAGTTTTCAGCATTTGTCTTACTTTCCCCTAAATGTATTATCAGTACTTTAAAATAATTTATTGTTAAGAATTTTTGGAAGAATAATGACTAGACTTACCACTCTTTCCTAGCAACAGGTGGATGTTCATTATCCTTAGCAAATGAAATCTAAGCCTTGAAAATGAGGTCCTGCTACCATTTCAAAATAAGACTTAACACACAATATTTAATTGAATATTCCTTTTGCCTCACCTCTTGGAAGCTATTAGGTTTAGCAGGGTGAGCCCCCTCAGTGTCTAGTTTAAGCCACTCCCCATTTTCCTCCTGCCAGAGGAGAGCTGAGTGACACATGTGGCCACTGGGAAATGGGAAATACAGATGCTATAATAGCTCAGCTCTGATCCTCATTGTATTGAATGTCATTGCTCCTGGGAATGAAGCCATGAGCTCAAATGACACGCAACAATATGATTTTGATTACCTATTGGCTCACTGGGTAGTGATTTCAATGCTTGCTACATAAAAATTAATTGAATAACGTAGGTAACATACATCCATTTGTGGGAGTAACAGCGAGAGATAATATCAGTGTTCTTTCAGTTCTTGTCCAGTACAGGTGTTAAATAATTTGTCAAGGTTGAAACAGTGTCTCATTATACACAGGTACTTCATTATCTTTGACATGTTTGCCTCAGATACCAGCAGTTCCAGCATCACACTGAGAGTTACATTCCTGACTGTGGTGGCTAAGTGGTCATTAACTTCCCTTGGGTAAATCTCAGAATCCTAATTTCTCATGAACTTCCTAAACTACAGTTCACCGTCCCCTCTTTCTTTCCTGGCTTCCTTCTACCAATTAACTCATGTAGAACTGACAGTGCCTGCAAGTGCCATTTAATGGAAATGTAATTCCTATCTGCAAAAGAAATCACAAATGGTAATTAAAGTATTGAGTATTGATACCAGAGGGTTAGAGAATAGACCTCATGAAATAAGCACAAGGCTTTTTCTCCTTTAAAAGGGGGGTAGGCAACTACCAATTGTTCAAATTCTATTGAGAAAGTATGCTTCTTGATTTTTTTTTATTGATTGAGTTTGTGTTTCAGTCTTTTTTCATGTGTGAAGACAGAGATGTTTGTTCATTATAATCCACTGTAGACTGAATATGTACTTTTCTATCAATACTAAAGCATGATTACTGCTTTGAATTCATATTAAAAAGATAGACCTTAATATTAAGAAAAAAGGAATATTATCAAATCGAAACACCCAGACCCTGTGCTATATGACTTTCATCTTCTCTTTATGCAGCAACACCTTCACTGTGGTACATTTAGATGTGACAGAGTTAATAATATGATTGACTTACTGTGTCCCTAAAAATGCTGTATAAATGGAAAAATAAATAGTTCTAATAAAGGCTGGAATTTAGGATTCTTTTACATAAATTAGCTCTCACTTTAACTCCAAACCAAGAGCATCCCTAATTTTCATCATAGGTCAATTTTATTTACTGACTGATTCAAGCAATATCATTGAGTAAATATGAGGTACCAAGCGCACTTGAAATTCAAGAGAGACCAAACCTTCAGCCTAATGGGTCAGTGTCTTCGGATTTTTCTTTCTGTGATGAAACAATATGACCAAAATTTGTTAGGGAGAAAAGAGTTTATTTCACCCACAGTTCCATATATCGGTTTATCATCAAAGGCTATGAAAGGAGGGACATACTCAGGACAGGAATCTGGAGGTAGGAGCTGATACAGAGGCCATGGAGCAGTGCTGTTTACTGGCTTGCTCACCATGGCTTGCTCAACCTGCTTTCATACAGAATTCAGGACATCCAGCCCAGGGTTCACACCACCAACGATAGTCTGGGATTGCCTACATCAATAACTAATTAAGAAAATGTTCTACAGACCTCCCTACAACCTAATCTTATAGAGGCATTTTCTTAATTGAGGTTTTCTCCTCTCAGATGACTTTAGTATGTGTCAAGTTGACATAAGACTATCCAGCACAGAAGGGAAAAACAAAAATAAGGAAATAATATTTCATGTGATGTATCTGATGAGAACTTGTGTTTAAGGCCAGGATGAAGTAAGGTTCCACCTTGTATAGAATAGCACTTATGAAAATTTGGGATGGCTATTATTTGAACTAGTTAAGGGAACTAATCCTTGAGAAACAGCATTTACACAACTCAAAGCTTTAGACGAGAAAGCCACGAGTGCCAATAGGTGGAGGAAAGATTTCCAGACAGGAAATGATGTACCAAATGCCAAGTCTTAAAAGTGGGATGCATATGACAAAAACCAGAGACTAAACCAATGCTACCATAGCCTGGGGAAATGGGGAAAGAAAAACTTAGTAATTATAATTGAGTTTTTCCCAGAAGAAATAATAGTACACAATAATACATTATGGTTCTATTCAGATACAAATTTTATAAAATTAGGTTCAACATTCCCTATGAAAATTATGGAGAGATGATTGCATCTAAAGTCTGCCTGCTGACCTGCCTCCTGTCCCTCTGTCTGCCTCCTGCTGTGTGTGTCTGTTTGTATCTGTGTGTATGTCAGAGAGAGAGAGAGAGAGAGAGAGAGAGAGAGAGAGAGAGAGAGAAGCATTTTTATCAGTTAGACATAAATGTCTATTTCTACTGACAAGCAGCAATCTGAGAGTCTTGATTTGAGCCTATGGCTGAGATTTCAGCCTAAGCACACACATTTCTCCAATTATTAGTGTTTAATTTTCTTTTCTCGGTTCTGCCGAATCCACTTATTCAAATCTGGCTCTCAGTAAAACATCAGTAAGCCAATTAATCCATTTCCTTAATGAGAACTCTCTATTACAAGAACGAGTAACTGCACAGACTTATATTGAACCCATCAATCTTGCATTTGGAGGAGAGAATGCCAATTATCTAAGCAATCTGGTTCATTACTGCCATATTGGCCACATTGCTAAACAAGCCTGCAGCACACTTCAATTGCTCTGGAAGAGTCAAGCATTTGGGGGTTGAAATTTCTTGAGAGCCTATTATGTGCTAGCCTAGGTTAGAAGTTTACACATCCTGACTTATTCTGTGTCTTCACTGGCCTCTAAGGAATTTGTATTTAGTTTATTTATATTGTAAGGAAAAACCTTGGCAAGTTAGTAAACAATGGAACAATGAGTTCTCCAAAGATAAATAGCTACTCCTATAGTAAGGACCTACTTACATATGATGTTTTGTCATGAGTTTCTTAGTAGTTGGGGTTATTTCCAGTGTCAGAATAGTTTCAAAGCATGAAAGAGAAAGGGAGTGGGTTTTGAGTTTGGATAAAAGAAGACAGTATGATTCAAATATAGTAATAAGACCTCACTGGGTGAACCAGTTCCAAACTTCTAACATTCTTGAATGTTTTTTTTCCCTTCGTATCCTATGTGCACTGAATACCACTGAAAAATATGCCAGAATCATCAGTGTTTTTATGATCACAATCATTTTGAAACATCTATCAAGTGGTTGTACTATATTCAATATTCATTATGATAGCAATTAAGTAGAAAGAGATCAATTACACAGAAACACATACACACATACATACACACGCATACACACACACACACACACACACACACACACACACACACACATACACACATACACACTCAGATAGTCACTGTTTTATTCCCATCAAAAATCTGCTTGAAGTAGTGCTGAGTTGCTAAGAAAGTCAAATTGTGTACATTAAAGGATCTTGGGATTTTATCCAGCCTTGGCATCACAACTTTCTCACAAAAACTTTTAATATTTTATTTGGTTTCTGAGTGAATTATGCTCATATTTAATCTTTTCTAGTTTAAAAGGTCAACTATTTGACTTGTAAACATCCCACATTATATTTTTCCTTTCTTGTTTAGTCTATCTCCTGAAATGAAGATAGAAAATACGTATGACCATTTTTTTTCCTTAGATAGGTGAATCTAGAACTTCCTTTCAGGCAGGGATGAATATGGGTACTATATTTTGTTTTGATGTATCTTTAATTTATTAAATGAAATCTTTAATTCCAAAACATTTGTCTTAGGTCCCCATAACCAAAATAGCCTGGGAATGTATTCAACATGACCTTTCCTGTTGACTAGGTTCTCCTTGATTATAGGAAAAAAGTAAAAAAAAAAAAAATTAAAAATTAAATAATTAAAGGAGCTTCAGAAAGTGATAAATGCTGTGAATACTCTTTTAAAATTTTAATTAAAGCCTTCTTTCCAGAAATAATAATGCATTTCTCACACCATGCTCATTACCACATATTGTGTCAGTAAAACCCTATTCAGTCTCCTCTGCTTTCACAGTGTAGCCATAACATGTGCAGATGTCACTAATGCACTAATAAATTCAAGTCTCCAAACTGCTTCCTTCACCAGACTATGAATTTAATGAGACTGTATCAGCCTGCGGATATATATCAGTGTTTAGACATTGGTTTAATATTTCTTCTACAAAAGTGTAAATTATACAAGGATGTATATTACCATCTGGCTGTGTTCCACACTCAATGACCATGTCAGGGTGATATTCTCTCTCTCTCTCTCTCTCTCTCTCTCTCTCTCTCTCTCTCTCTCTCTGTTGCATACACAGAGGGTAGTATCACAGTCATAGTGATGTTAAGTCACTACTCTTATGAGCTCATATTTTGTTGTCTTGTTTTTTGTAGTTTGTGGCTATTGTTTGACTCAGGGTTAACTCTAACCTGCTATATACCTGAGGATGGCCTTGAACTCTTGGTTCTCCTGTTTCTTTCACCTCTCAAGTGCTTGGATAATGGACCAGTGGCACCATTACCTGCTTATTGTTTAGTTTTCAAAGGCAAGATCTTTCTGAATATCCTCCTTGTTCTGGAGTTACGGGCATGTACCACCACTCCTGCTGTCCTGATATCAGCTACATTTGCATGCAGAGATACCCTTATTCCCAATCTCTGGTAAGAGAATCAAGTGGTAAAATCTTTAACCATTACATGAGAGGCTGAAATAATAGAATCAACAGTAAGTTGCAAAGGACGTCTGTAGTATTAGTATCTGCTTTTGTTCCATTATAATTACATCTCTTTACCACAATCCTCAACTTAAGAAATTGAAGCACAGAATGTAAGTTGACTGTATCCATAAGGGTAGGCAGTAAGATTGAGTTACATAAGTACATAGTTCATATAATTTATGTAACTACATAATAACATAGTACAACGTATTACATATGAAAATATATAATCTATATAATAAATATTAATCTGTAACTTTATTGCCAAATATATTAAAGAATTTAATTCAGATGGAAGTCTGAATCTAAGCTCAGGTTTTCCTGTGTTCTACATAGTATCTGTAAGAACATAGGAAAAGAAACTTGGATTGATGTACATACCAATAATTCCAGTAGTCACGATGCTGGAGCAGGAGGATACTGAGACACAATCTCAGTAAACAAAACACAGAAAACTAAATATAATATATATTTAACTCACTGAAGGGGCATTTGAGTAGAATATGGAAAAATACCCACTAGTTTTAATTTTGTAGATTAAATTAAATCAAGTAATGATTCTCATCAGTTTAATTTTCTACTGATATCTTTAGCTCTGTTTCATGCCCTATTTTACTGCTACAGGTTCACTGGCTGTTAAAAGTATTGATAGAGTTAATTTTATAGGTATACCTGACTTCACCACTGGGTATCCTGACATGTGTGAAAACTTTACTGGACTGTATTAGGTGACTAAAGGTGAATCTTCCTCAGTAGATGGAATGGTGAGGCTTGCCCTGCCTGACCTGAAAGAGCCTCATCCAACAACCAGAAGCTTGAAAGGACAAAAGGATCACCCTTCCTTTTATTAGGAACACTGACTTCTACCTTTCTACTTTAAGAGAAGCACTGGCCTTTGTTGTACCAGTAATCTGACAGACTCTGGGCTAATCGACCCCATCGGCAGTCCTGGTGGCAGGCCTGGGGAACTGAGAACACCCAGTCCTACTTTTGATTTTTCACTGCTTTGTGATGACAATCCTCTCATTGTCAAGTAACAAATGAGGAAATTGAAGCTCTTTAAGTCTCCAAATTGCCAACTAGAACCAGTTCTTAATTAGCAAATTATTTTTCTTTGAGATCTCATTGTGGGTCTCTTGGCGGCATCTCTACCTCCCTGCATGTCTGCTGGGAACCTAATACACCCTGTGAGGATAAGGTATACATAGGCTTTGCTGATTTCCTGAAATGCATGGTACCTCAGAAGAATTGGCTAGTAAACCATTTTTGTTTATAAAATGAGAGTGATACCTATTCATGATTGGCATACATAATAAGTTCCTTTCTGGTGGCAGATGACAGTCTCTGACTGCAATAAATCGGTAGAGACTTACTGACCTGTCCAAAGTGCCATAATAAATAGGGTCAGAGCATTTTCAGCTAATCACAGTCCAACCTCAGTAAACTAGAACTTTACTTTTTTTCATGTTCTCTTTAAGTCCCTTACCCTTTTGAGAAAGGGTATAGTAAATATCATTGAAGCAATGACTTCATACATGTGTGTATGGATATATTTCTACGTATAGTATTTCTCTACTAGCTTACAGTTTGGATGTTAGTAAAATATTTTTAAATTTTTAATGTTATTTATCTTATTGTAATTCTATTTCTTTAAATATTTACACATGTGCATACACACACACACACACACACACACACACACACACACACAAACACACCTGTATCATCAGAAAATCAGTGACTACAGTTTGCCAGTGGACACAAATGATGAACTTCTAAAAGTAAAACTAAGATAAAATTTCAATTTATGTGTTTTAGTCATCAAACAAAACAAAAGTTGGTTTTTTTTTCTCTAGTATGATGTCTTACCTCCTTAATACCACAATACCATTATCCTCTTGGGGGAAATATGTACACGTATTATAGGGGCATCAGTTTATTAAAAAACAGGTAAAAACAGATTCAGTGGATGAGTAAAATATGATAAAACTAAAAAGAGCTATTTGGTAAGAATAAAATTAATCTGGTAAACATTCTGACAGAGCTCTATGTGAGTTCACTGTCTACTGTAGATTTTTAAAGCTTTATGTTGTAAGACACAACATGAAAACTTTATACTATTGTCTCAACTATTTATGGCCTGAATTAATTATACTATAATCTCTGTTCCATTTCAAATACAAGTACACATTGTAAGTGAACTAATGCAAAAAATAATTGTTAAAGGGATTCTATGTTGTTTCCAAAACAACAGTCCATTGTGGGGGTAGGGCTGACTACAGCAGTTATTGGGAAAACTAATGGAAATAGTATTTAGAGTTTAGCTCTATTGGGGTAACAGGTAGTGTATTTAAACTGCCCCACCTGTAGTTTACTCTTAACCATTCTATTCTAGTTACTGGCCTTGACCCATATGTCACCTGTAATTCAAATTTCCCTTTATGTTACACAGCTTTCCCTTTTGCTATTGAATTTATCCTTTTCTGGAATAGCTATGTCTACTTTTTTTTTGTCCATCCCTATACTATCCACTCAAGAATCTAAGTGCATGAGACAACGATTTTTGGTTTGCTTTTATTGTATTGAAATTCTTCCTAGGGTTGATAGGAGCACATAATGTGAATTACCATGGTGAAAGCAGGCACCTATGATGCAATTCAAAGAGCAGAGCAATGGAAGTCATAAGAAAAAGTCTTAAGGAGTCAATCAGGAAGACATCCGCACTAGCAAATTGATTTGTGGATGTAAATAGAAATATAAGTCTTTCTGTGCACTGTTAATTTTCGGAAAAAGAAAAATCTTTGGCTCATTAGAGGCCCCTAAGACTACTCATTAGCTGGGTGGAAAGAAATATACCATTAACACCTTAACCCAGGGCTCATAAGTTTTTGAGAAGCTATTTATATTAATTTTTGAAAACTCTTTATGACATTTAAAAATAGGGACAGAAACAAGAAATCGTCTTTGAATTTACCGCAGTTATTATTCAATATATCACCAACTGTCACTAGAAACCTTATATTAAGTGACATCCTAATTGATAGATCCTACCGTCCTATCCCCAAGTAATTAGTGTAAGAGAGTCCCTAGGGAATCTATGAATTATGAACAAAGCCCCTCATTATACCCACATTGCATTTAATTACCAAAAACTTAAAAAAATAAAAACTTGACACCACAAAGACCAGCCATTATTCTATGACTGACAGCTCCTACAGAATCTCACTCCACAAACTGGGATGACGGTAGCTAATAGCATTGCACCCCATGCTAGTGTATACCATCCTGGTCTCCAGACTGCAGATACAATTCTATTTATCACTGATTTTATAGAAATTTCAGTATTCTGAATTAATTTTTTAAATCTATAAATATAATTTCACTCCCTAAACCTATCTCCCCCCTGGAGTTTTGTTTATCTGCTCTGCTTTAAGTTACATGTTTCTGTAAAATCCCATTTAGATTAAAATACTTGATTTAGGATCTCTTACCAACAAACACTACCATAATCTCAAAGGCTAATTCTAACTACATAAAACAACAGATAATAAGCAGTCATTTTAATTTCTTAAAATTTATGCACATTCCCTCAGTAGCTACGGAATATTTGTCACCAAACTGACACAGCCCGAGCTGCCCCATGTTGGGGGCCAAAATATCGCAGACCGCTCTATCAATGTTGGAACCCGCACTGCCAAAAGCCTTGGGGGCTAAATTGTTAGAGCCCATACTGCCCCAAACTGCTCCAGTCCGCGGGTCGGGGTTCAGCAAGAGAGAGAGGAAGAATGGAGACCAGGGTGTGATTCAATCCCATTTATTCTTCACTCTCTTTTCCTAGTCCAAGTCCCAAGTCTTGAGTTCCTAGTACCTAGTTCCTCTAAGTTCCAAGTTTCCAGTTCCAAGTTCTTTCTCTAACTGCTAAGTGCCTAATAACTAATGCCTAATTCTCTGTTGCAAGTGTCTAATGCCTACTACTAAGTTCCTCCAAGTGCCAAGTGCCTAATACCTAACGCCTAACTCCTAGTTCTCTGTTCAAGTGTCTTCTTCCTAATGTCTGTGTCGAATGCTCTTTCTTCTGGGATTGAAAAGCCAATATGAGACCCATCATCACATGCATCTCAAGTGATTTTAGATGCCAGAGGCAAGCTTTGCTTTAGGTTTGTGAAGAGAGTTTTTTGTTTGCTGTTTGTTTGTTTGTTTGTTTGTTTGTTTGTTTTGACTTTTAATGTCAAAGTAAGCCAATCAGGTCAGGTCTGGGGTGTGGTTTACTGATAATTACCTACCACATATAAGATCCTAGATTTAATCTCTAGCATGGAAGAAAAAAAATATGATTGATGACATTGGTATAGTCAGTGGTTTTGTGGTCATAAGTTAAAAACAAATAGCAAAAAAAGCCAAAAAAAAACCTTCCCATTTAATTTTCATAGTTTAGACCAGCAGTTCTCAACTTGTTAGCCATAACCCTTTAGGAAGATCACATATCAGATATCCTGCATCTCAGAATTTATAACAGTAGCAAAACTACAGTTATGAAGTATCAAGGAGACAATTTTATGTATGCGGTTCACAACATGTGGACCTGTGTTAAAGGCTTGCAGCACAAGGAAGGTTGAGAACCACCGCATTACCCTAATTCACACACGAATGAGAGATTCCCTGTACAGTTCTATAACCAACACCGTGACTAATGTTGGCAGTCTAACGTCATTTCAAAATCATGTTCTTGGCAGGACTCCTGAGAGACTTTTACCAATGTCATAGCTTTACCATAGCTTCTTGGGCAGCATTCAGTTGTCCTTGTCATAGCAGGACCACAGCGAACTCCCACGAGGAAGTACCACCTTCTCTATGAGGTCTACTCTACCCACTATTCAGATTGCTATTTTTGGCCCACGTCACCCCAAATTCCAATTTCCCTGTAATTTTTCTCAGCTTTTTCTTTTTGCCATGCAAAATATTCTGCCATATTGGACCTAGAATATCCATGATCATTTATCGTCTACCCCCACGCTGTCCACCCAACAACATTAAGAGCATAAAGACAGTGACCCTAGTTTTTCCTTAATCATTATTTTATTCTGTTTTTAAGGTTTAAGGTGCAGCTTTACATGCATCCCTGAAAGAATTTTCAGGAGATTTAACTGAGAAGGGGAAGCACCTTGAATTTCAGGTTATCATTTTATGCATATTCTTTTTTTTTTCTTTTGTGCTTTTTAAGATAGGGTCTCACCATGTAACCTATGTTGGCCTCAAACTCAGAATCTTACGGCAGCTTTCCCAGTGTGGCATGCTAAGTACACTCTTTATATATGTTCACTTTCTAGTAAAAGTTGGTAGGCTTGAATTTATCAAGCATCATTTTTCATCTTGACAATTAAATTAGTAAAGCCAATATTTCTCCAGAGTTTCTTTAGAGCTGCTTTTCTTCCTTGTTTTTGGTTTGGGTTTTGTGACTGACTCTTGACAATCAGCCGCCTGTAATGGCTTCTCAACTCTTAAAACAAGCAGTGCTGTACAATTTCTACGTCACTACTTTGAACTTCCCCAAGAATTAGAATTCACTGGTGAGAATAAGAACAATCTTTCTATCGGGAGGTAAGCCCAAGAACCAAAATGGAGAGCAAGAGTAAGCAGGGATGTGTCTGTCAGCAGTGCTAAAACATCTGGGAACCCACCAGACTCAGCATCTTTATTTTTCTGCTCTTTCTAAACTTGGCAACTGGGGACTCTATTCAGTCTTAATTGATTCTGCAGCTGCATCATCCAGTCATTCTGTAAAAAATTTTTTCCCTCCACAGCCTCGGAGCATGTTTTAATGCATGCTGAAAGTCCTGGGCCATCAGGCAGACTTTTTCATTACCAAAGTAGAAAGTGCCCCAATAAACCACGTAAGAGTATGGAGCCTGAGGCTGGCATTGTGAGCCTGTTCTTTCTCTAAGAACTCTGTAGAGGCTGAAATTTCTCTGTAGGCTGTTATAAGCTAAGAGCTGAACCAGAGCGATAGAATTTAGAAAATAATATGAATAAGTGGAAGAGCCGTACACACAGCTTGACATTGTTCTCTTACAAAGAATAAATAGGCAGGCAAGCAAAAAGGCAATCTGAAATTGTGATATATTTCCAAGTTCAGTCACTACACAGAGAAAATCGTGTCATTTCTCTTCAAAAGGTGTTTTGAAGAACCTACTATTTTCAGGTTTATAAAGTCATATTTTGGTGTTCATCTAAAATCAGACATGGAACACAAAATAGAGAGCTAAAGGAGAAACATAAAGCAAATGATTTTAAGCATTTAAAGATTTGTCTGTGAAAACTAAAACGCATTTACATGATGCATGTGTAGTAAGCGTCTGTTGGCTACTGAGCACTGTTATATCCCTTGAAGTCATAAATGACAGTGAGCTAGACTCTACCTTAAATGATAAGTGCATGCAGTGTGATTACAGGAGTTGCGTGTGACTGTTAGCAAGATTTTCATGAACATACCTCACCTATGGTAAATTTCCCGAGTCAGTAGGAGCAACAGGAGAAGGAGCAAACAGTGGACCTGACAGGTTCAGGCAGTCAGTGCACAGAAGCCACCTGAGACACTCAAGTGGCCGTAATAGCATTAAGATAAATGTGTGCCACCTGACAGGAGAGTTTGTACAAAATAAGGCCAAGGGAGAAATCTTGAAGATACCATTACCAAGTTAATGCTTCCCCCTGTGGGAAATGAGCATACTGTATCAGGGTTTGTGCTGTGGAATGACACAATACTCAAGACTCAGCTCTACTCACAGAATACAGAGACCATCAGAGACAAAATGACCTATCGTGAGACAGAGACAGAGACAGAGACAGAGACAGTGCCAGGGGAGAAGGTAAGCTACACAGCTCAGGAGGTGCCCTGATGACCAAACAAAAGGTTATGATAGAGAAACTAATGTTGGCATTATAGAAGCAAACGGGATCCAGCTTAAGTGCGGGGTAAAGAAATGCAGTGCTCTTGATACAGCAAATGAAGATGAGAAAAGAAAATTCTCTATGGGAGAATTGTTGTGCCTAATTTAGGGAGAGAGTCTGAATTGAAATGATTACAGTATATATAACATAGACGCTAATAAGCAGTTTTATACCTAAATCTAGCAGTGGGACAAAGGCTGTAGACTGGCCAGCAGATGGTAGAGCGTGTAGTGGGTGGGTGGCCTTGATAGAGTTCAGCTTAAAATTATCAGCAGAAAAAAGTTTTCATGGAATTTTATACTCATGGTGTCTATATCCTCAAGCTCTATAGCTATACTCTAATTTTCTGGGTTTGATTATATATTAATTTTTATTTTACAGAAAATTATTTAGACTTTATTATACTCAGTGAAATAATAATATTTGAAAGATTTAACTAAGTTAAATAATACATAGACTTTGTAATATTTGTAGATAATCAATGTATGGAGGGGAGGGTGTATGAGTGGGTGTGTGTTGGACCAAACTCATTTAATGCTACTAAATACACCAGTTTTCCTTTAAATCGATGTGTCAATCAAATTTCAGTTTTGAGAGGAACAGAAGACGGAACCATTTGAGACCCAGTCCCCACTGTTATAAAGAACAGCATGCTCCTTCCTTAGCTTCTTCCACACCCTCAGCCGTGTAGACTTCATTAACTCTTGCAATGCCATCACTCTCAGTTTCGTTCCTTGAGTAGGGGCGTCAGAACTTTTGTTTCCTAAAACTTCAACACTGAACTTGTCTAGCTTCCAGCATATCTCAACTTAGGCACTGTTAGCCCTGACTCCTGACTAACAGTGAGGGTCTATGGTGCACGTGCGAGGGCGTGGTTCCGTTGGGCTGAGTTGTAGACCCCGCATGTCTGTCCCCCAGGTGCTGGAACCATGGTTCAGAGGGCAAACGTGCAGGAATTTGAGTTCACTCCTCACAGTGCTGGGCTATGAGAATGAGCTCCACTCTGGGCGTGGGGAGATCTCAGTCTGAGGTCCCATGGGGGTCAGAGCTCTTGGGTGGGGGGTTTCCGGGCCAAGGAGACTGGCGGGACACCTGTGGTCTCAGCCCTTGGGCACCCAGGCACCACTGGGAGACCGCAGAAGGACTAAGACAGGGGCATACAGGCTGGATCAGCCTACAGCCAAGAGGGACAAGGGAGAAAAGCTCCGGTAGCGCCTCGAGGGATGAATGAGACTGTTGGTTGAGGAGACTCGTTTGGCTGGGTCACGGCTGGCTTGGCTAGCTTGCTTGAGTTGATAAGCCTCGATGGCTGAGACACAGAGAGGTCCTCAGGCTGGAGATTCAGTGGTGGCTCATTGGTTGAAGGCCCCCTCTACAGTTCTCCACTGCGGGACCCAAAGACAAGAGGAGTCCATGGTTTTAAAAGGTTTATTGTCATGGTGGAAAGTGGATGAAGCTGTACCCGTGTCCTCAGGACAGGCCTGAGGTGAAGTATCTTTTGTGAGTAGGAGGAGGGTCTGGGAAGGAATGTTTAATTGGCCTTTAGGTATCTCATTAATATAGAGATATCTTGAGGCTCTGCAGACTGTAGTTACACCCTCTACCTATGCTACCTGTGCTATGCGACCTAAGGCTACAAACCTTTCTTTAGGAGGGTCTGTGGATTAGTGAAAGGAACTAGGGCCCAGGAGCAAGGCCGAACACTTACCTTCCCCTTAGGGTATTATCCAGGGTTCAAGCTCTGTGCTCAACCAGGTACCCAGCTGCCTCTCACAGCCCACCACCCACAACATAGATCTTCTATAATAATTCCCATATACCTTGACACCTTCAATGCACTTCAGGATTCCATAGTTGTATAGAACTCTAGAAGCCTGCATGGTGGTGTAGCCCCTGGAAGTTTCAAAAACTTGACAATGAATCTATCAACTCAAGAACAGAATAATCAGCCTGTTAAAAACTTATCTCAAGGAAAGAAATGGGAAGTGGAGAAGGAGGAGGAGGAAGAGGAGAGGGAGAGAGTAAACTGGAAAAAATGCTGGGAGTAGGTAGTAAGGAATAGGAGATAAACAAGGAAAGGTAAATGTAGAGAAAGAATAGAGAACCCTGGGAACAGGAAGAAAGATGGAAGACAGAGGCACAGGAAGTACCTGTGCATGCTTGTACACATAAACATAAACACACACAAATACATGTATACACACAGACACACAGTGACAGAGAGACAGATAACATACATGTGCGCACACACATGCACACATATGTACACATGCACACATGCACATACATATAAGATGAGGGGCCAGTTAAGGCAGTTTTCTGAGATTAAAGAAATAGTTAATTAATGCAAATAGATGTTGAAGGGCAGAATTCCAATGGTTAGCATTGGTTTTCATTGTAAAAAATATACTGAAAGCTAAGTACCCTTTCTGATACCAGTTACTATAATTGTTATGTGTATTATCCAACAGGAGCAGTTGTAAGGCAGAAATAAAGCGTGGGCATGAATAGTAGTGCTTAGGCCTCGAACATCATCAAAAAGGATGCTCTGTTCTCTAAAGAATGCAGCAAATGTGTAGATGGAATGATGCTTTTGAGCACTCAGAAAGCTGCTTTATCACCTCTCCTCTGCCTTTTGAAGTTGTGTTTGTGTGCTCTCAACCTTTCTCAAATCAATTAACTCTAAAGATATTCCTTTTGCAAGATGCACAATAATAAGATGGGTGGTGACTCAATTTGCCTTGTTCACTCATGGTTAAAATTGGTCTTTATTGTGACCTAATGTACTACCCTCAAATTGGTACTGGGAAAACAATATCTGTCATTGATAGCTGTTACCTTATTGCCCCTATCATTGTCCAACTTATGGCTGCAGACTCCAAGGTCCTGCGGACAGGAGTGGCAAATATTTACAGCCCTGCTACATGTAGGTGCTGTTCCATGCACTGAGCACATGACTCTCATTTAGTTTGCACAGCAGCCTGATGAGGTAGTACAGTCTTCATTTAGAAAGACAAAACATGGTTCCTTACTTAAATGATAAAGCATAAACACTAGAAAGATTATTTCTTTCGTGTAACAAGTGATTTGATAAGTCACAAGTCCTCAAAATCTACAAATCCCTAGGAGAAAGAAAATTGTAATACCAAACTAAGTGGTACATGCTTCATGTTTGTGTGACTCTCAGAAGATTGCATTGATATGATGTAGTGCCTTCCATCCATCTGTGTCTCCACTAGAAGTGTTTGTGACTGTGCAAACCAAGTAAAGCTTGCTTGCTGATGAGCTTTGGATTCTCTGTATTCTCCAAAGTGCAGACTCACTTTCTTGGCTTAGTACACTAGAGTACATTTTTCAGGCATTTCAGAAATGAAGTACTTCAGATTGAGGGTAAAGTACTTAGAGCAGGCTACCAGTGACAACATAGAACTACTTTAACTCCCCATTTGTAAAAAAAGATGAAATAGAAAGATCAAGAACAAACACTTAGGGAGAAGAGTGGGACAGGTTCTGAATAGGTCTGGGCGAGAATGGGAGGAGCTGACGACCTCGCCTTTCTCACACGTCTCTTTTCCTCCTCTCTCAGCTCCACCTCCCAAGCTAATTCTCTTGTATTCAGCTATCCTTCATTCCTGTTGTGACCTGGCAGACAGTTGTCCAGGTGTGCTATAGAAGCCATCAGCAGTGATAATGACTTCTCATAAAGAATGCCAGCTAGGAGAGCCCCCAGTAGCCTTGGGAACAACAGTCACACACACACACACACACTTGCACATAGAAAGAGCAGTAATGCAAATGGTCTCTGTAATAAAATTTAACTTCAGTTGAAGTTAGGTATGGCTTTTGTGCTTTGAGATGGAAATTTCCAACCTCTTTTCCATAGTACTTTTTTTTTTCAGTGAAATAAAGGGAAAACTGGACCCACCCAGCACAGGACAGATTTATAATTCCTCCCCACCTGGGGACTAAGCAGTTTTCCAATCTGCTCTGAATTTGGTGAATAATTTTTGTTCGAGAAATCTGTCCCAAATTCTAGATTTCAGTAACTCTTCAATATTCACTAGAGTTTCATCATTCTTTTACATGTATATGTATTTGAATGACAAAGCCATACACACAAAAAAAGTAAGAACTTGTTCCAAGGACTGTGAGAAGAGTGTGAGGTTTAAAAACATATAGTGAATATATGTATCACACACACACACACACACACACACACACTCACATTTTATCAAATCCAGGAGAGATACTTTCCATTATGTATGATATATATGTGAACGCTAGGTACTCATGGAAACCTAACAGAAGTATATATAGCTGAACTAAGTTTATGAAAGATGGATAGGTGTTCAAGGACGAAGTATAGATGCTTCAAGTCTGACTAACAAAAGCTGCATGGTACATAATTTTATAGTATATTTCTGTGTACATTTTAGACTCAGTGTTCGTGATTTGTTCCTAAAGATTCATCAGTTCAAACCACGAACCAAGAAAATGCAAGTTACAAAGTTCAATCTATGATACCTGAATACTTATAATAGCTTACTAGATAGGCCATCCTGTTTGAGTGGTGGCACGCAACTGTTTGCTTCGTATCAGGTTTCATTACTGACTAAAGAGAATCAGACAAGAATTCCAGTTGTGCGATATTTGGTCACTATTTTCTTTCACTAGATCAAAAGGTTCAATGATATGAAATAAGAAATAGGAGACATTTTAAGACTTTAATTTTTAGTTTTTTTCCTGTAAGATTTTGGAAATCACCTAAATTGCATATTAAATTCACAGCCAGTTTTTTTTTTTTTTAGTTATATAGTTCCTTCCTTTGTGGGATTAGTCTTGTACTTCAAATACTAACCTGTGCTTAACATATGGTATATACGGTAAATAACTTGCTGTACTTCTCTCTTATTTGAACACAAGAATGGGGTACATTGAATAATGAAATGAGCACCCATTATTTATTACTTTGATAAGTATACTTAGTTTTTAAGTGTTCCTGATGCCAGTATTTCACAAAGAAAACTGCTAGCTGAGTAGCCTACAGTAAGGGATAACAAAACAATTTAAAACCATAGAACTTATACAGTGAGGATATCAGGTGGCCCAGATACTGACTTCTTGGCTTATGTACCGTCTCTACAGAACTGCTCTCAGAGTGGAGACTTTAGTTTCTCAAGAATCTATATAAGCATGAAACAAGTTGAAACATTTCATAACTGACTCACTGATGAGAAAATAAAGTATTTGGTTTCTGTTTTATCTTCATTATGACCTCTATTTATAATGAGTAATGCAAAAGTGATTTATCATAATCTAATAAATTCAGCGAATGATCCGAAATTCAAAAGAATCGTGTTAAATATCATTTATAGTGGATGATTCTGCTTCTCATATGTATTTACTAGCCCTTTATTTCCATCTAAACTAGCATGCCAGTATTGTGGAGTGCACAATACTGTGGTTGCCATCTCCTGACAGTATTGTGGTAGCAACCACAGGAGTGTTACCTTGTGACAGTAGAGGCAGCCTGTAACTTTAGATCAAAATTTCCTCTGTAAGAAAAATAATTTGTATCCTCTTGAGATTGATCTCTCTTGATCAGCATGCTGTCGATTAGTTGTGCAAGAAACATCCCCAAATATTGAAAGTAAACCTACTGGTTAATTTTCATAAGCTCATCTTGCTGAGTTGTCTTCCTGAACTGCCCTGTGACATGCTACAATAAAAGAAAAAAATCAGCAGTATTGGCTTTGTCAGTGTATCATTTAAGTTTCATACATTTTGCTCATGTTGAATTTTTACATTCATATTTCCTTTTCAACTACTGCATGAAATAAATATTTATTGCTATTTGTGAGATTTTAGAACTTTCTTACGTTTTACAACCAACACAAATACCTTTCTTGCCCAACCTTAATCCTGGCCTTAGAGATGTGTGTAGGCTTTGTTGTCAGCTGTCAGGCCAGCTAGGAACCAGAAGTGGTTTGTTTTGTTTTGTTTATAGGACAGTTTTGACCAATATGCCTTAGCTCCACTCCATATAGTCTGATGTGCATGCATGTCTTACATCCACAGAAATTTATACCAACCATATTCTTGTCCTTACTTGGGTATTTCCCTTTAATGAATGCATTGAGACAAGCATGAAAGAGGAGATGCTCACATCAGGTTGGGTGGATCTGTACTGATAGAATTCTCCAGGATGGACTGGTTTTCCTCATTTGAACTGCAACTCTCATCTTGGTTGTTTGGCAAGGAAGGGGACTGTTATTTTTTTTTACACAGAAACTTCTTAATTCTTTCCTTGACAATCAGGTATGTCTACATTTTTTTAACGCTTGTATTTGAAGAAAAAAAATCATATCAAATTCAAATATTTTTAAAGTGCTAAATCTTTGTAAAGCTTTACTGAGAGCTTCAAAAATGTTTTTATTTATTTATTCATATTTATGGCTAAAACTATAGAGAAAAGGAGGAGGAGGATGAGGTGGGGCACCTTTAGTATGGGAAACCCTGGAACACACTCCCTCATGTTAGAGCTTCAGGATAGCATCAGCAGTGATGACTGCTGTTTGTTTGAATGTACAAGGATGTGATGGAGCGGGGTGGGGTAGGGTGAGGTGTAATGGGATGGGGCAGGGTGAGGCAGGAATGCTGACCCACTTCTGATTCATCCTCCGCATCATAATGCAGTTTAATCATGTGAAAAACAACTGATTCTATAAAATGTCCAACTTGCCAGTGCCGTTAATGCTGTCAGAGTCATTAAAGGCAAGGAAATGCTGAGAAATCCAAGGCTGAAAGCATCTCCAGGAGATGAGGTGTATTAATGCAATGTAGTATCCAGAGTTTTGAAACAGAAGAAAGGGCATAGGATGTAAAAACAAAGAAAGCATCAGTGGAGATCTCAGATAATCACAACATGTGAGTTCGTACATTACAACATGTTAGCATAAGATGCCAGTTAATGGGGTTTGTTGAATCATTATAAAAGTGAACCCAATTCTAAAATTAAATTATTATTTTGAAAAAATCTTAATTTACAATTTTGTTAAGAAGATATAGTTTTAAAATGGTTCCATAAAATTGTGACTCGTTAGTTTTCTGTTTATTAAAGGCTGATTTCATAAACATGAACTCAGGTCTAATTCATCAGGAAAAGGTACAGGTGATGAATATCTGCTTTCCTGGTTGCGATCTTGAAGTGTAATATATCGTAATTGCACTGGTTTTCTACCAAACCTTAAATAAACCTAAATATTTCTGTTTTTATTATTTCCAGTTCAAATGGCATTTTCTTAGAATATCTCTTAGAAACAAACAACAATCCTTAGATTAACTGACAAATATGATGTGGACATTTGGGAACTGTAGCAAGAAATCGAGCAAAGACAAAAAGCTAGTCTTGAATTTTAAAGATTGGTTATAAAGGAAAAAAACCCTTGGGTGCCAAATAGCACACAGTAATTGTTATCATTCTCTGGATAATTGTTGATTCACATTGCATACGAATCTACAGAGAGACCTGGGGATATTTTCTTTCAAATAACTCACCAAATTATATGATTGTCGATACAAACAATTCTGTCTTTTAGTTTCTGCGTTTTATGTATGTGACCCATTCATATTTATAAAACAAAGATTATGAATATATATTTATAAGTACTCATAAACAAATGATAGGAAGCATCTACAGCTGTTATTCCTGGGAGCTCAGCTATGGAAATTGCAAGTTACATGGTTTTATCGAGGATTTTCCTGTAGAGAGAAGTAGTTACCTGATAGGTGCTCTTAAATAACTGTCCTGTCACTAAGGCACCATACTCAATCTTTCACTTCTCTCTGAAATAATTAAACTGTCCCAGTGTCTGGGAGTTCACTGTGTCTAAGTGTACATGCACAGTATGCTCAGTAGTCATTTTAAATAACTGTAACTATCTGTGTTTACCTTATAAGTAAGGTTCCTGAAGACAAAACCTAGGTCAAACATGCAACTCATTCTGTGTTCTAAATGAAAAAGAAAATGACTTGAGCCAAAGCTCACTTATGCTTGGTTGTTCTATATAGTAGTTAAGATGAAAATATCAATAACAATAAGAATACGTATCATTGAGTGTATGATGAAGATTTGATAATGCATCTGTTTTGGGCTCTATGAAGACAGAAATTCAACTTTAAGTCTTGTCACATTTTCAGCAGTCAGTAAATACTTGTCAGATAGTAAATGTTTTCACAGCTAAGCAATGAAAAGGGAACTTTGTGTTTATTTCTAATTGTATTGTTTGAGAACTCCAGACACACACGTAACTCAGCTGAGGAGCTACAGGCAACAGGTGACTGCTGCAGAAGGGAGTGTTCTTCAAGGGTATAGCTACCGACAGGCCACCCATGCTGGAGTTCGTAGCCCTGCACCCACGTGTGCACTGACAGCACCAAGATGACTCAGTGGGTTAAAGCAGTTGTGTTATTTGTAAAAATGTCTGGGGGAAGCTGATTCTGAGGAACTGGATTTGAGCAAAAGAGAGTTTAAATCTAATACTTGACTCATAAGCCAATGTTCTTTGTGTACACACTAGATTTGTTCATAGAATTAATGAATTTGACAATGTTATTCTGGTTTGGAAATAAAGAACAGGCAACAATGAAAAGACTCCTTACATAATGTTAGTGAAGAGTAAGAAGGCAAGGTGTACTTGTCCACATCTGGACCAATAGAGGGCGCTCCCACTGCCTTCCTGTGTAGGATGTGGAGGCTGGAGGTGAGTCAAGGTTAGTACTTTTGCTGAGACTCAAATGACTGGAGTGAAATGAAACAAGATGTTGAATTACCTGAAGCTTTGCTATGTGCAAGAGCTGGAGGGCACCATCACAGCTCTTTCATCTATAAAGTTGATGTTATTTATCTCAGAACAAAGGTAGCATAAATAATAAGTAACTGGAGATTGAAATGTTCCCATCTGTCCTTTTCCATTTCTTGTCATATTTATAGGCAATGTCTTGTGCAGAACACTTCATCTTGAAACAATAAACAAGGAGCCGCCTTCCCCCACCGAGGCATTTCTGTTCTTGCTCAGTAAATATCAAGATCACAATATGGCAAAGGTTTATGGAGACAGCACAAAAGATGAGAAAAGATTTGTGTTAGAAATGATCACCGTGCTTAGAGATTTTGTATCAGGCTTGGACTGGTGCATTATTCCTTGTTTTCTGGTTTCATGTTGCAGAAACAATTGAATATTCTGAAACAGAGGTCACAAAGTGCCATTGATAACCTTGATTCTTCTATAACCATTTCATCCCTGGCTGCCAATATTAATTACTTTAATTCAAGCTTTATATTAATTTGTTATATACATATATATAATAAATATATATATATATATTCAATAGCATTTCTGAAAATCTTAAAATAAAGCCCCATGAGTCATGAGATCATATTTTATTGTATATGACATGCTTTATATGTAAAACAACGGTGCATACCTGTGAAAACTGTTTCTTCTATCTCCAGCTATCATGTGCCTCTTCCTTCCTCTGTGTTATCTTTTTATGACATAACAAGCTATACTAAGTGAAATATTATCAGACAATAGAGGTTTGTTCTCATCATTAGGACATTAAGATATCATCAAGATTTGCTTCTTTTGAGGCTTTGTGGGAGGATCTTCTCTTCGCTTTTTTCTCAACTTCTAGAAGCAATTCTTGGCAATCCTTAGTTTACAATACCCTTAGCCATTGTCCCCTGGATATAAGTCTGTGTACCTGTCTTTACAAGTCTCTCTGAAAAGGACATCAATCAGTGAACTTATGGTATGCTCCTATCCAGTATGACATCATTTTTACCTGGTTACATCTGTACTGACCCTATATTCATGTAAAGTGCCAGGCACTTGTTCTAGGCATTAGGACTTCAGCATTCTTTTGAGGAGAACTAGCTCTACTCTTCAAATGTTCTTCATGAAACCTCACTTGGGAAAAACAATCAAGGCTGGACAGGGAGGTGGTGATGACATTTTAGCAAATTATGTTTTCATTTGTGGGCTCTGTTCTCATTTCCACACACCGAGATGAAGTTCAAACCAAGTCCAAACATCATTATTCCAGGAACGCAGAGTGATGAGCCCTGTCATTCAGGAACTCTTTTGTCAACTAGCCGGGCAATCAAGTGATTAGACTGAGGGTGACGAGGGGCCAGACCACTCCTTTGGAAGACTTCTATGTTGGAAGGAGAAATGCCAGGATGACAGAAAAGGAAACAATGGACCTTCCATGCATGGAATTTTCCATATTGATTGTCCTCACAGTAAACTATGTATACAATCCATTTTCAGAATAAAGTTATCCAAAGCTGCATGCAATTATTTGAAATATAATAGAAGCAATTTCATCCAAAACACACACACACACACACACACACACACACACACACACACACACATTAAATTCACAAAGTGAAAGAATTTGTTCTGCTAGAAAGGATTCTCTGACTCTTGGTTGTCAGATGAGGGACAATTTGGAGTACCAGAGGGACATTTTCTAAATTTTTATTTGTTTTTCACAAACAAATACCACAGTGGCTTTACAGCCAGACAGTAGAAGTATAAAGGTCAATGATAATGAGTTGAATTAGTCAATAAAAACAAAAGACTTTGTTTTTATTGGTGAAGTAATTATACTGAGATTTTAGCTGTGTGGATACATGTGTTTAGTGACCATTTACAATTCTTAAAAGCTGCCATGGATAAGAGGATGAGAAATGAGTTACTCAACTTGCAGGCAGAGATACAGCAGCGAAAGCTCATTAAGGCAAAGCAGCATGCAGAAGCAGCAATGAGACCATAACCAATAGACAATATCATCGACACAGGAGTTACTTTTTGTAGAACTATTGATGGGGTACCACACATTCAGATTGTTCAAGAGAGTTATACTGGATTTAGATATGGGAAAAAGAGGTTTATCAGGTCTGGCATCTTTCTGGTTTCTCAGCGTTACTGATTTTCTTTCCTGGTACAAATCTAGATTGTGTCTTCTTTCCCCGCCTAGAACCGTTGTTTTCTCCTGTCCTTCAGACCATGAATTTTACCAGTGAAGTTATTATTTCATTATTTAAAATGAGACAAATATCACTCATTTAGTATTTGATTTTAGCGAGGGATTCATGAAAGAAAATGCTGCTCAGTTGTATGTTATGAATTTGAAACTAAGCCACTTGTTCAGGAGAAATCAGCCTGCACACTGTTTTCCTGCCTTGTTCAGAGTTGTAGCAGATTCTTGACATAGTTTTGAATTATATGACTGGCCCCCTCCCCTTTTACATGGCATTGTAAGACTCTGAAAAATTAACTGGAAGATCATTTCTTCATAGGTTTGAGAATCAAAACTTTGTGGATATCCCAGTTCCACCAAACACTCATATGTATTTCTTAAAGGCGAACTCCTAATAAACACAAGTTTTTTATTCATAGCCGGTGTAATGATTAAATGGAGATAATTAGTGTAAAATGTTTAGTCTGATGTTTGTATCGTGAGTGCTTAATAACCGTCAAAACATTTCCATATAATCTGCATTTAAAACTTGAGCATTTATGAAAAGACTCCTTCAGGATTTTTAATACAACTATCCATTTATTTAAAATAAGATATTTTAAAATATAGTTTTTCACACGATATTTTAGAATATTTTAAAATTCTGTTTCCATATAATATAATGTAACAGTTTTATCATTGACTTACAAAATAAGAATGGCAGTCCCTTGAATGCATTTCTTGTCACTAAAGCAGAGAAAGGCTTGCCCTGGAGGACTCTGTAGGCAGAAGATGGGAATAAATGACTTTAACTTTTCCTCAGGGTTCTATCCTGTATTTCCATGGAAACCAGGCACATAGTTTTGATTCTGGTCATCATCTCCGCCCTCAGAACCTTTCAGCTATTCAGGCAATTGTAAAAGTATCTTTTTTCTGGTTTGTTTTTATTCTTTGTAATTACAGTTAGAACTCAAGCAGAGAGCTGAAATAAATGATCCCACTCCCTTGAAAGTCCTAGAGATCATCTGGTTTAGGCAAGCTTGGTTATTCCCTCAAACTAAAAGCATATCAAGTTGTTAACAGACCTTAAATGTGGCAATTGAAGATGCTCTGCAGACCTGGGGAGTAGACTAGGTAATTCTAAGACTTGGTCCACCTTAAGGACTTAAAGTCCTATCAGTACCATCTCTTGTTCTTCAGCCAGGCCTTGCTCTGCCATCAGCCCAATTAGGCAGTGCAATAAAAGATAAGAAATGACAACCCTAGTTGACACTAGTTGACATCTCAATCTGGGTAGGGAAATCTCACAAGGATCCACCTTAGATGAAGAACTATAGAAATAAGTAGCAACTAAGAAAGGAGGAAGTTAGTATTCTCCAGAGACAAATTACCTGATATGATTCAATCAATCTCAAGTGGTCCATCCTATGCACACACACACACACACACACACACACACACACACATACACACACACACACACACACACACATGAGCAACACTAACTGGATTCATAAGGAAACTGTATAGAGAGTGGGAAGAAGGCAGGGAGAGATGTAACTATAACATTTAATAATTATTCAGTTAATTAAATAACAGTAAAGGTCATGAATTTGAGTGGGGGACGTGGGAAGAAGTAGAAGGGGAGAAAATTGGATTTAATGATGTAAACTGTAGTCACATATGAAATCTTCAATGAATGTTTATAAGGAAAAAAACGCTCAATTGGTTTCCAGGGAAACTGATTGATCATTTTTGCACGTTATCCATTGTTGTCTTCCAAAGGCCCCTTTGTCACATTTTTGTGTTCTTAGGACAATATTGCTGGCAAGTCCATTTTTCCTCATCAGCTATAATCCTCACTACACCAGAAAACAAATTTAAAATATAACCAACTTGGCTAGGTTGTGTCAAGCATGCCTTTCTAGGTTGGGCACCATAATGTCCGGATCTCACCAGTTTATTCTCCCTGCTCAGTCAGTCTCAGTCTCCAGAAACTGCCAAGAGTGGAAAGATTACTACTTTGAAATTAGTCCTTTTCCTGTAACCAGTTCTTGAGACAGACATTATTTCTTAAGGTAAACCACACTCTTGCGATTACTCATGGTCCACTCTGGGATGAAGCCACTGTCTGCAATGTGTAGCCCTTTCTCGGCAGAGTTCTGCTGTGGGAGTCTCTCATGACTCATCGACTTCAGAACAGCTTATCCATCATCGAGAAAACACTGTCTGAACTCAATCTGGAAACAAAAAAGAAAACTATGTTAACTTTATGAGGATTTCAAGATTATGTGGAAACTTTGAAAAATTTGCCATTTGGGCTATAAGTGTTTCTCCTATTTTTCTTGGTTGTTCAGTTTTCTTCTTGAAGCGTAAGACTTGAAGCTAAAACTCTTTTCTCTAGTGGATGCCTGCACCCACTACCTTCACAATTATTATTAGATATCAGCATTTGTTTCTACTTGACCATTTATTTACTTATTATCTGGCAGGTATTAAATCCAAGTTAATTGTAGAAGCAAAATCTACCTTACAGATTTTAATTGACACTAAAGTTGCTAAGAAGTCTCTCAAGGTAAGCTTGTTGATGAAATTGCTAGACTTTAAAAGCAAGCATGAGATTAAAATCTATCCTTACTTTACTAAGTTTGAATGTCCTCTCCAAAAGTGACATTGAGGTTTGTTCATCACTATTTCAGTACTGGGAGGTGGGCCCTTTAAGAAGTGCCTGGCTAGTCCAGAGTCTGTTTTTCCCATAGATCAGTGCCACTACTGCAGGTGTGTATTTTGCAAAAAGAGTGAGTTCATCTTGACTCCCCCATCTGTCTAGCATATATGGGCTGTTACCCGTTTGTCAGATTGCTGTTGTCTATGGGACTTTGCATCACCCAACACTGTGTGCCCAGTAATCATCTACTGTTTATAAATTATCCAGCCTGTGGCATTCTGTTAAGCTGTGTGAACTAGAATAAGACACTAAGTCATGTTGAGGAAACAGCTACTGCCTTTTCTCGCTGCTTTGCAGCGGGCAGCCCCAGTGATTTGCTTTCTTTCTCTCTCTCTTAAAATAATTCTTGCTGTTTCGGGTAGTCGTATGCCAACGGGGCCCATCTGGTGCTATTTTTCTAGAATATCACAGGACTGCTTTCCTGTTCAAAGATACACTTTCACATGTCCTTAAAGCTTTTCTTGTCTTCAACCTTGCAGTGGTCACTTTACTGTAATTGGCTTGCCACACACTGGATTCCAATAAAAAGTGGGGCATGAGGGTGTCAGAAGGATCCCTAAGAGCTGTGTGGATAATGGATACTGACATCAGCCCTATACACATGTTCAGCTCTGCAGAGTCCTTCACATAGCAGGAACTGCCTTGCTGTCAGCAATGGCTGCACTCCAGCACTCTGGTGGTAGACTGAATGGCAATGCAGGTATTTTGGGAAATGCTATATAGCTGAGAGCATATATAACCAAAAGCCCTTGAGAGGACAGTGTGAAAGCTTTGGGTATGTTGATAATCTCACTTTGATGTGTAAAACTCACAGATGTGTCTTGTGAAATCAACTTTCTGCTGGGAAGTTATAATTATAGAACCAAAGTCAAAGGCATGATATAGCAGTGAAATCCTGTGTCCAGCTTGAGATGTTTCCTCTAAGTACTGAAGCCTGTTACGATGCTTCCTAGAGAGCAGATTTCTCAAGATATAATCCATAAAGACAAGGACAATTGATATATAGAACACTACTGAAATTTGAAAATGTTCAACCATAGCATAGAAATGCACACAATATCAAAGGAAGTTAACAGTATTTAGGTGGAACTCCATCTTCAAAGATTAATATCTCATGGGGCATGTGTGCAATATTCCCCCCTCATTATCTGTAGGCACTAACAGAAAAGGCAGTCACACCAGCTAACTCATCAATGGAGTCCCACATCCACAGATGGGAAGTAATGCTTGTTTCCATACAACTTCTTTGATGAAGGCTGAAGGAACAGAAGTCTTATCTATCAAGAGTAAAGTCTATAAGAAAAGTCACATGATGAAACTGTTGCCCTCATTGTAAAGGTAACAAGTGAATTCTGCCTTAAGTTGCCAGAGATGCTGAGGGTCAGGATTCTACCTCATCCTTGTGACACTCGGCTCATTTATCCAATTATCAGAAAGGTCACCACTTTCTCTGAATGAACATCCTTGAGATTGAGAACTCTGCTACTGATCAATTGACACGAGAACAGAATGGGGCCTTATGCATAAGCTAGGTGCTCCCCCAAGGGCCAGCCATTCTCACACATGGATAATGGTGCGCTCTCAAAGGGACTGTGGCCTTCCCTCACATATACTAGATGCCTCCTCACATGAGCACGTTCGTTCATTATGTCGTGTTGTCAGGGACTTCTTTCACATGGATTGAAGCATTCCCACACATTGGTCTTAATACTTCTCACAGGAATGAGGGTGCTACCCTCATTCTGGGCAGAGTGTTCCTTCACATAGATTGGATATGAATGGTGTTCCCCTCTCATGTTATCCCACTCCCAAATGGGTGTGAACACTTGCCACATGGGTCCTAGCATAATCCCTCATAGGAATTGAGTGTTCCCCCGTACAGATTGAAATATTCCCTCAGAGATCAAGATGCACTTTCAAAGAAGCCATGGTGCTCTATCACAGGTCTCAAGGCAAGTGTTCCTCATAGGCCACTTGGTGACGCTTTGATATGGGTGAAAAGCACAGTGGTCAGAACAATTCTGGCCAGATCTAAGGCCTCTACTTTTCACTCACTCCTTCTTTCACGGACTAAACTAGAAAGACATTTTTACCTAAAACCACCAAACAATAGTATTCAAAATGCAAATGGAATTTATTAAGTGGCCTCTGAGTACACAGCACCACCATGACTTGTAAGGAAGACCCATAAAGAAGTTACAACTTCTCTATCCTTATTTTTCACGCTAGGTTACAAAGGCTATTTACAAAGCCATATACAAGAAAGAACAAATGACCAGGTAGCCAAAGAAGCTCAGTGTAGCAAAGGACAGATGACATTTTTGTCATTTGTCAGGAGTGTTGCACATCAAACCAGGCTTGACTTCTCTGTGAGATTCTAGCGTAGTCTTCTGAAGAACAGTCATATGGATAGTAATTGATCCGCTTTTCTCTCTGTTGCTCTGATAAAACACTAATCAAAAGCAGCTTGGGAAGGAAAGGGTTCATTTGATCGTACACACAGATAAGGTCACAGTTCATCACTTGGGAAAGTCAGGCAATAACTCAAGGCAGGAGTGTAGAGGCAGGGAGTGATATAAAGACCATAGGGAAGTGCTGCTGTCTGTCTAGCTTCTGAAGCTCATGTTCTGCTACATTTTTCACCGAGGCACTGTTCTCACTTTCCAAGGATGGGAATGCCCACAATGGATTAGGCTGTCTCAGATCATTTATCAAATAAGAATATGCCCCATAGATGTGCCCATTTGACTGTACGGTGTCAATTCCACCTTTGTGGTTCCTTCTTCAAGGCCTGTCAAGTTGACAGTCATTTAGTAGACAGTAGAGAATGAACAAGATCCTAGGTGTGCACATGCTAAGATGAGATGTAATGGGGAAGAGAGTCGGCAGAGGAATGAGGAATTCATTTCTACCCTTGGTGAAAGAAAATGGAGATAGAATGAAGAAAATGGAGAATCTCACTGGGATTCTACCCTCCTTGAGCTCTGTTGATGAATCGACAGCAATTTGGACGGCATCTCTCTGCATCATTTAAATGCAGCAGCTTGATAACTCTCCAATTGATTGTAGACACTGACTATGAGTAGGAATGTTCTTTAGCTTGCTCCTCGTCCAAGCTTTACAACCCCTAGGAAGACAATTTTCTGAAGATTTAAACTACCCGTCACTAATTAAAATAATTAACTACATGGTCACTGATGGCTCTCAAACTTTCACATTTTTTTCTGTTTCTACAGAAAAGAATGAATCAATATTGGTCAGATGTTGAAAATATAGAAAGCGAAAAGTGATTTTCCTTCTAAAATATTTTTCCCAGTTTTTTAGCCCTTTGTAAGGATCAAATTAAAAAACAGAAATTGACTGGTAAAAATGCCAGTAAATACACTGAGTGGCTGATATTCGGACAGGAAGTGAAATTCTTCCACTATTAGGCTTGAGTACCTCATCCATCATCAATACACGGTATTTGGTGGTTTTGCTTGGGTGGGCATTATATTAAATAAAGCAGTAATGATGGCATCTCCAGACCCTCACGTTGCTGCCTCTTCCTGTTTTGGCTGACTATGTTTATGTCTTCAACTTCTTCATTCCTCAGAAGTGTTCGACTTGTGCCAGCACACTGGCATTGGGCTGTCAAATCATCCCTCAGAAGTGTTCGGCTTGTGCCAGGACACTAGCATTAGGCTGTCAAATCAGAATCAGAGTAACTTCCCCAGTGAGTGAAAGCACGTCATGGTGGTGACTCTTAGTCAACTTTAAGGGTCTCTACTTTGGGTCTTCAGCATCTGCTAGTTTTCCTCTCTGATCACATTATGCTTAGGGTCAAAAAATATTTGGAAATAGTGTATTTTTTTTTTGAGAAAAATCTTGAACAAATCAATGCTTTTCCTAAGTGTTGGTTTCTTTTAGGTTAAGAGAATGAAGCTGGTGACTGTAGAAAGATTAAAGAATGTGATTTACATGGTATATATTTTTTATTAAGGAGAGAAGGTAAGTACAGTTCTTGCAGTATTGTTTGAAGTATCCTCAGACTTACCAGCCTTCTATAAATCTATTCATTTTTTCCCTTAGATTAGGAAGCTATTTTCTCTGCTTGAATGTTATGCTCAGGTGTCTATTGAATAAGTCTGAAATGTCAACAGGAAGGCCAGTGCCCTGTTATGTAAGCTCAGTCACTGGGTGCCATTCTACAGTCATTGCTTCTCTTAATTCCAGTTTATTCCTGATTCCTACCTGATGAAATAATTACAAAGGTTATAAAGCAGGTGGAGAAATAAGTCAAACGCATAATTGCTACCACCTACACCCTTGCCATCTGCTCTCCTCACGTATTCTCCAAAACTGTGCTCTGAAGGGTTGTTAGTAACTTGAGTGTCAATAATGTGGCCCGGTTTCCTTCTAGTGGGGTTCCAAAGTCTTCATGTGACACACAAGAAGGCTCACCATCCTTAGGCCTTGACATCCCATGAGCTAGGTTTTGTACTACTGCCTTTAATTTTTTATGATTTTGTTTGCTTATTAGTGTTGCTTATTTTTATATGTGTGTGTGAGTAAAGGTACATGTGCCCCTGACATCATGTGGCTTGTTCTCTCCACCTGTCTTAGTGAGGGTTTCATTGCTGTGAAGAGACACCATGATGGCAACAACTCTTATAAAGCATGGCAGCTAATTGGATCTTGCTTGCAGTTGAGAGGTTTAGTGAAGTGTCGTCAATTCAGGAAGCGTGGCAGCATGCAAGCAAAGTTGGTCCTCAAGTTAGCCGAGGGCTCTACATCTGGATCCAAAGGCAGCAGGAGGAGAAAATGTGACACTAGAACTAGCCTGAGCATATGAAACCTCCAAAACCAAGCCCAGTATCACACGTCCGTGAAAAGGCCGCATTTACTCCAACTAGGCTACACCTAATAAAGCCACTCCCTATGAGCCTATGAGTGACGTTTTCATTCAAGCCACACCATTTTTCTGGATCTCATGAGTAAACTCAGGTCTCCTGGCCCATGCACAAGTGTCTCAGCCCATCAAGCCATCTCAGTAGCCCAGTTTCATTGTCTTATTCTGTGCTGTTCCTGCCCCTCTGCTTTTACCTAAAACACAGGTCCTGTCAGATGTTCTGCTCTCAGTTGATATTTCTTTTCTTATTTTCTTGCCCACTACAATATTTTCACTACAACCTAACTTCCATCTCCATGTAGAAAGGTCTACTCTGCTCCCCACAGATTCTCCACTAGCTGCAAATCCTTTCTCTCAATTACAACCCAAACACACTATGAAGCTGCGGCCACTCTCAAAATTATTTCAGCATCTGTACCAAACCAGCTCATGTCTGTCATCACCCTGCCCACATTCCTTCTTTTGCTCTTTCCCTCTTTCTTGCTTGCCTGTTTTCCTCCCTTCTCCCTTGTGTGCTTTCTTCATTCTGTAGTTCTACCTTTCCCCTGCTATCTAAACTTTGTTAGACTTTCTTGAATGTTCTTTGATATTTGAATCATCTTATGGTTTTGGCATACCAGCTCCAGCTAATTAAAATCCTATTGAAAACAGTGTTCTGCAATGTGTCTTTTATAACTTGATTGTATCATCAATGTTTACTTTTTAATGACTATGTACTCTTTTGGAATCTATAGTTTTTATATTAATATGTTCAGACTGCTCTCAACCTTCCTATAAGAGCAATGTCATAATTAAGTCATCATTGATTTATTTCTTAAATTATTTTCAGCTTTCTGGTTTTTATTACTATATTTCTATATTCTTTTATTGTTAATATGTGATTTAATGCTTCTTTAGAGCCATAAATGTAACAACTACTTCTTTATTTATAAAGAAATTTCAAAAACATTCATCTCCATTTGTTCCTATTAGGTCTATTTATATGACGGGTGCTGAGCTGATCCCTTCATGTCATTCTGCCCCTCCACCTGTACTATACTGTCTTCCAGTCCCCTTTCCTCCTTGCCCACAAGCAGCCTACCCTTCAAATTTCTCTCCTTTTAAGAACATCTCTTTCTTATAATCAAGTTATTGCTGCCTTTTCTTCTCAGAGTCCTGCTTATACTTTGATGGCTTTCATAGCATGTGTTTTTAGTATAAACTAGTATCATCAGTGAGTGCATCAGATATGTGTTGGTGGCAAGGACTATCTATAATGATGTCATGTCTCAGTCTTCTGCAGCATCTCATGCTGTCTGCTATGTGTTAACAGAGAAATCAGTATGTGATTTTTCTGCAGCTTAACATTTCAACTGACTGTAACCTAGATCAAGGCATCCTTACTGATATTTATCCCACTGATTATGTACTGAACACATTTGGTCTCAACATGGAGTTGTCATCTACTGCTGTAATTGCATAATAGTAATTACATGAAGAGGTCAACCAAACAGTGAGAGAGTGAGCTTCATACGCGCTCATAAAAACACTATCTCATTTCTTCCTGTTGAATTAAACTTCTACTTTACCTTTTAAATGCTCCATCACATAGCCTCATAAAAACAATGTGATTCTGAGAAATTTAATTACTTTCTCTCCTAGCAGTTAGAATGTTCTACTTTGGAAAAAAAATGTCAATTTTATTTTTATAATTCAATTTTGTATTTTATAGGTACATAATGTTATTTTATATTGTAATTTTAACTAGTATGTACTTTGGAGTTCAATTATAAAACGTACAAAATCCATTTATATTAAAAGCTATAACAGAGAATAATTTCCACCAAGGTTCTTCATTTAATTGTTCCTTAACTGAAACTTTTTTTTTAAATCTGTGTTGGGGATAGAGAAGGTAAGTTAATTTTTCTATTGCAGATGACATTATGTTAAAATAAATGAAGGAAATATATTTGAGTTAAGGAATAGATGGTCAGAATAGTGATTTCATCTTGTGACTATCATTTGAATTTGCACTTTGGCTCACATGCAGAAGGCAAGCTTGATTATGTCCAGATTCAAGCCAATGAAAACAAGTAGGCTTGTGCATCCTGGATGGTAGTGAGCCTTGTATCTTCTTAATAAAAGGGAGAATACCTCCAGAGTAAAAGGAGTTTGTTTTATTGTGATTTTAGGTCTAAAGAGGATTTCACGCTGGCTTCATATATGTCCATTCTTCATTTAGAATGGCTTCTTGGTTAACTCACTATAACCTTCAGTCATATTTCTCTACACAGAAACACCAAAACCTTTTAAAGTGTGTCACAGTGTATAACCCCCAGTCTTAAATCATGGTTTCTATACCACCACACATCCTCAAGTAGTTGGAGTCCCCTAAGAGGAGACTTAAGATTGATGTTGTCCAGAAACTGAGCTTTCTGATTATTAGGCAGTATTGTCAGATAAGTTCTGGTAATTCCAAGTTGCTACACTGATATGATCTCTCTTCAAATGTTATTTTTTAACTCTACGAGGAAATGCACTTTGAGCTAACCAGAACCTTTTGATATTCAGGGTCATTTGGTGACCTTCTGTCTCTAAGGCCAGTATTTAATTATCATGGGGTTTCTCTTAATCAAACCCACATGAAGTTATCAAAATGAGAAGATATACACTAATAAAAGGTTGTTTCTGTTGGAAGTTTATTTGCCTCACACATCATTCTGTTGTTTTCTCTAATGGTAGTATGTTTTAACTCTGGGGTTCTTAAAACCTGTATACACAATTTTTAAAACTAAATTTATTTTGACCAACCACTCTAGGAAGCCGTGGTGCTGTAGCATCTGTAACCACTGCTGATCGTAACTCATTCTCTAATAAATGTTTCCTTCTTCATTTGCCTCTTCCTTCTTTGGTAATAAAACAGGCGTCAGAGTTTTTGAAAGCTTTAGGATATATACTTTAATTTTGCTTTAAGAGTTTCATAAGCTGGAGTAGTGGTATACACTTTTAATCCCAGCACTTGGGAGGCAGAGGCAGGCCGATCTCTTAGTTCTATGCCAGTCTGATCTATGGAAGGAATTCCAAGAGAGGCAATTAAAAAAAAAAAGACTCTTATAGACTTCTTTTTTAATGCCAGGAAACAAGGCAAGATTTTTTTTTATAGAAGAGTGTTGTTGTTATTGTTGTTGTTGTTGTTAATAGATTGACTTTCTGGTCTTAGACATTATAGAGGGCCAATAAGAAGTTGCTGTGGTTGAGTTTTCCAAGTTTCTAAAATGATGAAGTGAAAGCAAAGGTAATCACTTCCAGGCATCCAATGGGCTTCATTTCTCTCAAGGTCTCCCATTTTTTTTTATTTGTTTGTTTATTTGGTTTATTTTGTTTGTCTGTTTTTTGCTCAAAGACATCTACTTAGCCTTCAATTTACAAATAAATTGGAAGCTCTGTTTCTTTTTTCACTCACATTTCAAACTACTAGCCACAGACTAATACTTGACTTGTTTTATAAGCCATAAAAAATCATGTGAAAACATCTTCAAGGATAACAAATATTAACCATTTTTCAGGAACCTTGCATGAAACAAAATAAAATAAAAAATTCTAGGTGTTTTCCTCAAATAACTACAATTTCTCAAACACTAATTGAGCACTTACTTTATTGGAGGTCCTAAGCTCACTGCTACAGAGAAATTGTTTCATGAAACCAAAGTATTGCAGCCAGTGGGATCAAAGCTCAATGGAGGCATAAGGTTTACTCAGAATCTTGTGTCTTATACTCTAATCCTTTACAAGCATCAAGTGTTTTATTTAACAATAGCCATATAATGTCAAAACCGTCATGATTCTCACATTAGAGGTCAAGAAACTGAGATGAAGTCTAAGGAAAATCAATGAGGATTCAAGAATTTTGAGCAGAAGTTACTCAGTACTAAATGGACTCAATGTAAGGGTAAGGGACGAGAGAGAGAGAGAGAGAGAGAGAGAGAGAGAGAGAGAGAGAGAGAGAGAG
>JANHMN010000001.1:21979828-21996327 GCA_030674055.1 Rhabdomys pumilio
GAGAGAGAGAGAGAGAGAGAGAGAGAGAGAGAGAGAGAGAGAGAGAGGAAGAAATAGAGTGGGGACAAATCAGAACAAACATGAAGTTGGAACGTGAAAAAGCTGCAGAGATAGAGAAAGAATTAGTTAGAAGGGAATAAGGGGTAAGTCTGAACCAAACTCATTATATACATATGTGAATACTAAGTAAGATATTTATTTATTTATTTATTTATTTATTTATTTATTTATTTATTTATCTATTTTACATGAGTATGTTGAAGCTATCTTCAGACATACCAGAAGAGGGCATCAGATCCCATTATAGATGGTTGTGAACCACCATATGGGTGCTGGGAAATGAACTCAAGACCTTTGAAAGAGCAGTCAGTGCTCTTAACCAATGAGCTATCTTTCCTGACCTAAATAAGATATTTTAAAAGGAATCTGGATGCATGTGGCTTGATATTTTTGAGCTATAAATGTCAATGAAGCAGCATTAGAGAAAACAAGAAAAGTAGGCAAAGCTATCAGGACTTTGCAGGGGAGGAAAGAAAGTGTACACAGTAGGTAAGGGAAGATATGAGCTTCTGAAGGAGGAGAAGAAAAATGCACTAGAGGCTGTGTGAGGGAGGTGGGGACGTCAATAGATCATTGGCTATTATGTCAGAAATGCCTTTACTGCAACTCAAATTGCTGGGGAGATATAATTTGGTTTTATCCCACTGAAACAAAATATGTGACAAATGTTAAAATAAATATACAGGAAAGCCACAAAATTGCTGAAAGGCATTTGCAGAGAAACTTAAACTGCCACAGGATGAAAATGATGTATTCAGTTCAGGCACTGAACACAAAGAGCAAAGCAGTCTGTCTTCTGCAATGGCTGTTGAATGTCACAGACATGACAATCAATGTTTTGGGTAAACTTCATTTGTAAAAATCTCAGAGGAAAGGAGGAGGGAGTAATTGGGGGAGGAGCTATGTGGAGGTGTTGGGAGGAGGAGGAGGCAGATATCGGGATGCAAAGTGAATAAATAAATTAATGGAAAAAGAAAAAGGGAAAATATTCTCATGCAATATAGAATTGTACAGAAGACTTGCTTTTTTATGTCAAAATGTGGTCTCCAGTATTGACTTCAGAGTATCCCAGTGGATGGAAATTTGTTTTGAAGTCCCCAGGGTCCTGTTGTGTAGTGGTAGAATAAGGCCAGATAGGGTGCTAACTGATGTGAGTGAGAAGACCAGAGAAGTTGAAAGGAGGATGGGAAGGGAACTTCCCAGAAAGCGAAAGCCTGCCAGTGCTGCTGAAGAAAACTCGAGGCCTCGAAGTGCAACACGTGGCACCCATTAAGACGCAAGGGTGATGGTGTCAGCTGTAGAAGATGACAGATTTAGGCAATTGTTTGGTGAAATAATGATCCAAATAGCCAAGAATGACCTCAACCAGAAGCAAGAGAGATAAAATAAACTGACTGTGTAAAAGCTTAAGAAATAAGCAATTCCCAATCCGTGTGATTTTATAGCTTTGTTCTTGTACCACCACTGTCCTTGAGGCAGGAAAACAGCAGCACCCATGCAAATGAACCTCTTGCTACAACACAGAACACCTCGTTTAGGATGAGCATTGGCTTTGATAAAACCATGTGAGCCTGTGCAGATTACGTCATAACCTATTAGAAAATGAGAAACGAAAGGGTAACTGAATATGTTCACTAGCTGCCTGGCCAGTCTCTGGCATCTTGCTTGAGAATTCTTGCCTAACCTGAGTAGATTCCACAAAGAATTGGAAACTAACAGAATCTGGGTTTTCCTTTTTAGCTTGAACCTGGAATGAGACAAAGAGAGACACAGTTTTCTTAAGTTTTATCTATGTTAAAAATATCCCTGTTTAGTAGATCTCTACTAAACAGTTGCAAGTTACTACCCATATCATGTCAGCATTCAGGAATAAAGCGAAGTGTCATAAATGTGCTTCAGATCATGAATGGCTGCCAGGAATGTTGGCATGCACTTTTAGTCAATGTGATGGCATTGTGGGCTAAGGAAAAAATTGGCCCCCAAAAAATAGAAAGAAAGAAACAAAACAAATATATATATATATATATATATATATATATATATATATATGTATGTATATATATATGTGTGTGTGTGTGTGTGTGTGTGTTTTATATATATATATATATTTGTTTCATATATGTATATATTTATATCTGAGACATTTTCTCAGATGAGGTTCCCTCTTCCCAGATAACCCCAGCTTGTGTCATGTTGACAAAAAAAACAAAAACAAACAAACAAACAAAAAACAGAGTACCTAGTTTTCCCAGTATATGGTAAATCACAGGCAGCATATGATGCTAAAGATAATCTAATGAATGTGGCTGAAAAGTCAATGAAACTCAGTGATATACAAGGGAGAGATGACCCAATGGTAAAGAGACCTGGTAACTCTTCTAGAAGCTTTGAGTTTGATTCCTAGCATCCACATGATAGCTTGCAATTATCTGTAACTCCCATCCCAGAGGATCCAGCTTCCTCTTCTGACCTCTTCGTATAATGCATGTATTTGATATACAACTATAAATGAAGACCAAACATTATAGGATGTTTGTATCATACAAAATGATAGATGATAGATAGATAGATATATAGATGATAAACAGAAGCTACAAAGTAAATATACATACCAAGCTGAACTATAGAGTAAGACCGTGTCTCCTAGAAAAACAATTCTGAAAGCTTAATGTCATGCATAATGACTATGGAAAGGTTATAAGAGCTATAGAAACAGGCAGTTGCTGTGAGCTTTCATTTGCTAGAAATGTCAGAGAAAATACACCCTTATATTCTCTTATAATTCTACTGCAGATTTTGTGCTTATACTTAACAGAAATCCTGCCTATTAGCCTATTAATGGACACAATGACTTTACTATGATGGCTTCATCTTCAGACCTTTGGAAAATGGACACATTCTGGTATCATATGCTCATCAGAAGTCCGGAAGACCTAAAATATAAACTTGTCCTTTTAATTGTCTCACATAAAACAACTTCGTGGTATAATTGGTGGAGCTTGTGCTTTATCTCACTCTCGCTTTCAGAGATATCAATGGGAAGATTCTTCAAAGTATCTATAAAGAAAGAAGCACCAGCTTCCTTAACATGTCCAAGCACAGACTCTATAGTGATGTCAGGGCTGATCTAAGGTTGTTATAGGGGTAATTTGGAAGATTTAGAGTTTTATTGAATGTGTTTAGCTAAATATTTCCTTTATCCAAATAGAGAGCAAAGGGTATAAAACATTTAATGCCATCAGAACAAATACTGATGATGAGGTTCGTGAAACTCTAGACCACCGTAAAATGCATGCCACTTTATCCACATGCTCTGACCAGCCATTTCAGTTCGTTAGAAGGACAGAAGAATGTAGAGGCCAGAGCACGAACATGCGGGCAGGTTTCTTTGGTTCAGACTTGGCTCAGACTCTTCCTAGTTATTTGCTAATACAGTTCTCTGTGCCGCTCTCCTCAGTACACTGCCAATGCTAACCAAAGGACCTATGTCCAAAGATCGTGGTGAGAACTAAACGAGCACATTCAGAGTGCTTTCATTAATTCCTGGCAATGATACTAGTTATTAGCTCAAATTATTATCATTTGTTTTGTTTCACTGGCTTTTCTGATGGGCCATATCGGCTATGAACACAATTTCTGATTTTATCCTTTATCCTATAAGAAGCCCCAGCTTAGGAAGCAGAAAGTGATTAATCACTATCTATCATCTAAATAAATGGGTGACTAAAAAATGCACAGTGCTTTTCCCTATGAGAATGGACCTGGTAACAGATTTCAGCCATGAGTGGTATTTGGTAATTTCCATAATTTTATCTGCCAATTTCCTATTTGCAAGAGTTCTCCACTCCCTTAGTACTTTTCCAATAAGGTCTTCCCACAAAAATGTTTTGCACGATAAATCTCTTCTAAACAAAGGACAGGGATCTTCAGAGATCCTTGTAAGTCATTAAGTAACTAATTTTCAACACATGCCTGTATATATTGAGCACCAAGGAGCAATAATAGCAGCATTCCCGGTCCTTAGGTTGTCCAAGCTTCCAAAGCAAAGCACGAATGGACAGAAGCAGTGAATTGGAGATACTGTCCTTTGCTGCCTCTCCTCAGCATTCTAAAACAGCCTGAATGTCTTCTGGATCCATACTTCAATGCCACAAAGAAAATCGATAGTAATAACACAAGATGCTGAGAGCAAGGGTTAGGTTGCTCCAATTTCTAAACTAATCTTCTAAGTCTGAGACATGCCTGTGAACTCAGAAAATAGTGAACTGTACAGGATTGGGGTTAATTCTGGAAAAGAACATAGAAAAATAATATACCCAAGATAGTCGAAAGACTTCATTTTAGTCATTTTTAATGAAACATTCAGCTTGATAAGTTCATGTAGATTTGGCAGCTATTGCTTTGGCAATTTTCTATACTACAATTGGTATAGCTGTAATGAAAGATTTAGATAGTGAAGAGTCCAGGTTTGCACCCCTCACATGCCAAGTAGTGATCATATTTTCATTGTCAGTTGCTAAGCTAATTCCATTCTCTCTGGAAAGACATATGGTTTGTTATGTCATGAAATTTTGCTCTAAGTCTATTCAGTTTTACAACTAAAGAATCTTCAAAGGATGTTCTTCAGAGTAATGAGGTTAATAAATCAAATGATCTGCAAGCAATAGAACATGGATTTTCTATGGGTATAAATTTTAGGAGATTAATAGTACCAGAGATTTTTATGCAAATTGATCAGTGCACATTGAAACATTTTGGATAGAATATATATTCTATCATATATATATTTGATATATATGTGTGTGTATGTATATATATATATACATATATATATGTATATATATGTATATATATGTATATATATGTATATATGATAGAATTACATATAGTGCATATTGTTGAATTTATTTGTATTATAACAAAGGCAATCATAGTATGTATCAGAAAGTAAAATGACAATGTTGTAAAAGTTGTCTTTATGTATTTAGTATTTTATGTATTTAGTCATGATTGGTATGTAGAACCAGGGTAAGAAAAAGGTACGAATTGCAGTCAAGACTTCCCTACTAACACCAGTAAGAACACCATCAAACTCCAGTAAGCTGAAGTTTCCTTAATTTCCCTGTATCATGAAGGCAGATGAACCTTGATCTCTGCCCATGAAGGTCACTAAGGCTGGCAAACTCCATTTCAGTTCCTAATGACAGTCTTCTCAAAGCAGGATGAAGGAAAGTTCATGATTCATGTGCTGGATTTTCAACATTCCAGCAAAGCCAGGCTCATGGCCAAGCCAAACTCAAGAGAAACAGGGTAGTTTGACCTCATGATACACCCAAAGGAAGACCCTAAGATATCCCTCTCAACACAAAGCAGTCCCAAACGCCTCTTGCCACTGTTATCACAAATCAGCTACTATTACATACATTGTATTGCTTGGGCCATTCTCCTACCTTATTGGTTGTTAAATTAATTTCAGGATTAGAAGGATAATGCCTAAGAATCTAATTTCCAAATCTATAAAGTTCCTCTAATTCTCTTTCAAGTATTTTTCTAACCTTATGTGAGTAAGACCTTATGAGTTATCATACTGACTCAGACCTGCGGCCATTCCAGCCAAAATTCTTACCCTTGGCAAAACTTTAAAAAGTCACTTCTATTATTTTCCCATTGTTCATAGAGAAAAATGATAGAACTATTACAAGAATTGCTATTTCAAAAATAGATTCTTCTATTCAATAGGTATAAAGGCAGACATGTACTCTCCAAAAATTAAGAATTTCTTTTTTTAAACTTTAATAAATCCTTATAGAAATATGATGTCGTAAAGTTAAGTTTCAGTGGAGAATTTCTAAATATTTTTGAAACTTATAATGAAAAGAGGAGGCGATTTTTATCTAAAGCAAGACAGAGAAACTCAAATAGTTCCATTTACTCGGATTTGAAATACAAATTGTTGGGGGGGGGTGATCCTAATTGTTAATGACCCCAGTGTTTGAAAACCATTCTCCAAAGACCATGCACCTCCACATAATCATTCTCAAATGAGAAAATCAATGCCTGGAAGACAAATAGGAGAACAAGAAATTTCTGCCTTCATATTAAATTTCGTGAGGATATGATATCAAACTACAGATTTCATTTAGTTGAAATAAGTGTGTGCTATATCTGGGATGAAGCTCCTCCTTCATAAGCAATGAGTAGCTTCATACATCTGAGCTTTAGAATAGGTCTCTCTGCTACGATTCCAACACTTGATACACAAGTCTTCCATCTATAGACATGTAGCTCCTGATCAAATACTTGCCAATTGTAGAGTTTTAAAAACAGATTTAAAATATGCCAAGACAACTTAGAAATCTTAGATGTTTGATGATAGTTTTTTCTAATGAAAAGAAATATAATTGAATGATCACAAAAAATACATTTTGTTTAATCTCATTTAATGACAGAATTTTGCTTAAAATTTTACCATTTATATATTGACTTGGATGCACAGAATTTGTGGCATTCAACTGACATCACCATTGTTTTAAAATGAGGCACGGAAGCTCTTGTCTCATTTTATCAGCTTCATGTAAGCTAAGGTTGAGTTCTTCTATATATATGAGGAATCAGTTGATATCATTTAGCAAGGTCTTGCTGATAACTCATTTGGGGTTTCAGCATGCTTTAAAACATGCTTTTGTAACATATCATGTTTTTATGAGTTCTCAAAACACAGAGGCTATGCGAAAGAAGTGGTGGTGACACATACACTAGACATGAGCCTTTATAAAAGAGGACTTTTATATACCTATGACATGGAAGATGAAAGGTGAATTTACATGTACGTCTGCAAGGCAATAGCTGATGTAAAATTCTACACTTTGAGAAGAATGATAGCAATCTTTTGTCTCACTGTGGCAAAGACTTTTTTGACAGCAAAATAAAAGACCATCTCTGGTAGCAATTAAAATTGTATAGCATTGGCATCTGACCATATAAAATTAATTTGTATGAGTGATTTCAAAGGAAACCAAGAAATCTATGGATATGATTCAGAAAGGGAAACATCAGTAAACAACCAGTTATTGTTCTGAACAGGAAAAATACCTGATTCTTACTGAAATACCACAAATGACTCACAATGCTATTAAAGGCTTACTTCCACAGTCTCAGCATTTTAAAATTCATTTTAGAAGAAGTATAAGCTGTGAAAATCACAATAAAGGGTCTCAATAAATAAATGATTTACAATTTTTCATTTTAGCTAGGTCATTAAAACAAAATTTCATCTTTTCTGTCTCTATGTGTGTGTGTATATATATCTATACATTCAAACATATAAAATTTATAGATAGATAGACATATCTCTGACATAATTTTGCTTACCATATTTTGGGGGATTAACAATTTGTAAATTTCTGAATATTTATATTACAAATGGACTTATATAGATATTTTAATTAATACATATTCGTATGTTTTGATAGGAACTGCAAAATTGTGATTCACATATGGTTAACCAATTTGTGCTCTTATAAATTAATAAAGGCTTTTGCCTGATTTCTATGCTGTGAATTATCAAACTTCAGCATTCTGCCACTTTAATAGGAGAAAGTGCAATCTCACTTCTATTATGAAATCCAGCATTTTTTTTCATATTTTTTCAAACTATTTGGCACTTTCTGTAAATAGTCAGCATCTTTTGCTCATCTTGACTGATGTTATGCTATTGGTCTTTTCCCTTTTCAATTGAATGGGCTCTCCAGTGTTTTATGCAACCATCACTTACTACATACAGAAGGTTTTTTCTGAATTTTCTATTGTCTCCTGAGTTTACTTACAGTAATCATTATCCTGTGAAAATTATCACCTTTGTGGTGCCAATTTATTGGCTGTTTATTTCAATAACATGTACTTTTGAGATAACATTGCAAAGGTATAGAAAATATTACAAAGAATCCTGTGATAGACCTTTCGTTACTTTTTTTTTAACATTTAGAGCACGTACTCTTTCAGATTTCATCCTAGTTTAATTAGTGAAAATTAAGTCTTTCCTTTCCCAAATGTCGCAAATGTGTAAATGACCCCATGCTGCATTTCTTATCTTTATATTTGATATTCTATTTTCAAACAAAAAATTCCCACATAAAATGTTAGGGATTTCTCTATTCTTTGTTGGCCTATTCCATTTCTGCTTTATTGTTTTCTTATGGATGTGCCATTTTGAATGTTACTGTGTTTGAATATGTTCCCTCCATGTCAACCACTTTTACTAGCACTTTGACAAACACCCTAGAAAGTGGACTTAAGGTAAAGAAAGGACATATTTTGGCTCAGGGTTTAAGTTTGGTTGACTGGTATTACAGCAGTGGGCTGGACACTATGACAAAGAATCTGTTAGGGAACAGAAAGGCTCATTTTAGGGCAGGAAGAAGCCACAAGGGACAGGACAAAACTTGTCCTTTAAGGATGATCCCCCAGGGACCTGTTTCTCTCAACAGCCTACAGTCCACAGTTCTTCCAGTTCTCATTTTTATTCAAGTTTTGAATCCATCAGTGGACCAATGCATAAATCCATCAATGGATCAGTGCATGGATGAAGACAAAGCCCTCATGTTCCAACTGACTCTCAAGGCCTTACCTCAGAATACTATTTGCATGGGTGACCGAGCCTCATTTTTCACTAATAAATATAACAAAATAAATGAATACATCTAATAACATTGACTTACTATGATATTCGTGGAGTAAGTATCCCCTTGGTCATGATTTATTTTTCTTGTACTCTACCAATGGATTCTGATGGATGAAGTATATATTTTAACATTAACATACATGAGTAAAATATTTTGCAGTGCATGTTTCTGAAATTGTTATTGCTTTGTTGGTCATGATACAGAGTTTGGAATTATGCTCTTGCTCACTTTAGTAATACTGGGATCACATCTAAAAATATTTGTCTTGATCTATGGCAAAATATTCCTTATGAGTGTTCCATCCCATATTAGATATTGGTCTTTTCATCACATTCTTCTTTAACTTTCTTTCCTGGATTATTATAACAGTTCTCTGGTTGACTCCTGACCTTCTACAAGTCAGGTTTTTCTACATGGCATACATACCCATAATTGTTAGGTAGATAGGCTATCTACAGGCTAGTCAGGTTTCACCAGAAAGAAAATAAAATAGCTTACTGAAAACATAGCTCTGCTGTGTCCTTTTCAGGGTAACCCCCTCTCTGCTTCTTTTCTAAGCTAAGCTTTGAGGCACAGTGAGGACTGGGATTGCATATTGTTTCCCATCTGTTTTCTCCCTGTACCTCCAACCCCAAGCAAGACTTTTTCTGTTTGCATGGTCCTCTCACTGTGAGGAAATAGGAGCAGCTCACTGCCCTAGACTCACCGCTGAGATAAGCTAGTGCCTTTAGGTAACCCTTAATATTCCTGGGGTTCTTTCTCTTCTGCTTCAATGACAAGATTTACTGTTTCAATTTCTTGTATCTGAAGATGACTTTGAAATGTAGAGAAAAAATGATGTCACACTGTCGTGAATTGGAGGGTAAGTGATGTCACACCGCCATGAATCCTATCTTAGCTTTTTGATGACAGCACTTTGATGGTATGTGGAAACTGTCATCTGCTCCGTGGCTTTGATCATGATCAGTCTCCTTGTAGCAATAAAATGTTCATAGCTGTTAGTTACCTGGAATTCCATGCTGATATCTAATAAGAAACCTGCCTTTCCACTCACTGCTGTTCATAACATCTAAATAATACTTTAGCCAAATCAGCACATCTTTTATTTGCAGTAAACAAATATAATTAATTTAAATATAGTAATCTCGATAAAGTTAGATAAAAACTAAATAAAACATATGCATATCTTTTGCAAGTTATTGGAAGTTTACTGTACTATTCAAAAAGCCCAAATCTGGAGATAGATTCTATTCTTGTCTTTAATACTTAGTAGTTATGAGTTTAGAAAAACTGTTAAACAACTAAGCCTTAATTTTATCAACTTTAGAATATTACCTTCCATCAATTACTCAAAGGAAATGTTATGAAGGAGATGGAGCTAAAATGTGTAAAGTGCTGACGATGGTTTCTGGAACAAGGTGGTTGCTATTCCAATCTCAGAACAAGCATCTTTGAAAATTAAAGATCTCCTCTTGATGTAGAACCATATAATCTACTTGTAGTGTGGTATAGTCATTGCAGATGTCTAAAAATTAATTAAGAGTAAAATAACTTGGATAAATTCTTTATACCACAAAGCAATTTTTGGAAGAAGGAGAAAAGTCTCTTAATATTTAACACAGAAGGAAATTACTTAGCTTAAAGCACTGGATTTTGTCAGTGTCCCCATCTCCCCAAATTAGCTTACTCACTTCCAATATTATTTCAAATTGTTGCCAAAATGTAATCCAAATTTCATACTGGGCAGTAATGTTCTGGGGAAGGAGTAATGGAGAGTAATGGGTCTCAGAGGACCATGGAAAAGCCCTAGGTGCTTGGCAAATACAATTCCATAATAATAATTTTCCACTGTATTAAATCACAATTCCACTTGTAAATGAAATTGAATGTATAGCTACTTTAGAACACAATGGCTACTAGGTATAAAACAACTGGCTTAGGTGAGAAGTTTATTTGTATCATAAGAAGTTAATTTTCGCCATAGTTTTGCCTCATAAAGTTGTCACACCTCCAGAAAGACATAAAAGACCCAGGAATTCTTGAAAACAAACAAAGCAAAATACCACCATAGAAAGGAAACCCTAGAAAGAAATTAAGGATTCTAGTACTGAGGTTTAAAAGGTAAAAGCCAAAACCATTATCATCTTCGAAATAAACCTATAGTAGAGTTAAAAAAAAAAAAAACAATGGGCAACAGTTGTTTACATTTGAAAAGTACCATGTCTCAGGTTTAAAGTCAGTTAGTTGACAGAGAAAGCTTCTAACTTTGACAATGTTTCTCCCTCCAGAAACAAAGAACACATTGATTTCACCATTGATATCATTGTACTATGCACATACAATGCAGTTCCAAGGGTAGACACCAACTATTTAAATTAACTAACTAGCGAAAGAAAGAATATACAAAGACCCAACTTGGTAGAGACTCATGCTGCTATTAGGATCAGAACCCTGGATCTTTTATTATGTCCTGACAATGGAAATTACACACAATTCCAATTATGTGTATAACAAGCTTAGTGATTATCAATGATTAACTTAAAAATGAGATTCAGTGTAGGGACATAAGTGCCATGTGTTCTCTTATACAGAAACAACTTATTACAACTTTCAGGAGTTCTGTGAGGTATCTCTTAGAAAAAAAGTTGTGTGAGACAGATCGTTTGAACAACTTAATAATCCTGAGATCACATAATGGGAAACACATCCCAAAGTGGCATTTATTAAAAGAAGAGTGAGGCCAATAATAGCCACTGATTTCATAAAGACCACAGCAATATGTCTAACCCTGTATACAACATTGTCCTATTCTCTCCAAAAAACAGAGCCAAAAGAGCATGTATACATAAGGAATATGCAATTATAATTACAAACAATAATAGTGGCGTGTTAAATATGTACCTATCCATGTCTTCTACAGATGCAAAACATCTTCCAATATGAAACACAATGAAATAGTTTAAAAAGTAATAACCATGTTCAGGATATAATAGAAGATTCAGGTTTCTGACCCTAATAACACCATCAGTCTCTACCAAGATGGGTCTGTATATTCTATACACCTATTAAAGATTTCTATCTTTTGAGATATCAAAGGACTTGACAGAGATTGCTGAACATCAAGAAATCACTATAAATAGCATATCTAAATGTGTTAATTCATATACTTCTATATTTGCTTACCCATCAATAAATACTCATTTATATTCTACCAGTCAGTGTAATAGAAGCTTTGACATACAAAAGTGACTAAATCATGGTTCTTCTAAAGACTTTCTTGTCTTGGAGACTCATAAACAATTCATTTAATTTAAAGTTCTCCAATCATGTATGTATAAAACTAGTATATGTGAAAACTGTCCCAGTAGATGTAGCTTAAGTTGCTTTGAGGCCCCAAGACATATACTTAAGGCATTCAGGAAACATAGATTGTAAATTGAGATAACAGACACACATGGTTTAATATAGCAAAAAAAAAAAAAACCTTTGAATTATACTCCTGCTGTAACTCCCTAAATATATCAAATAGCCCCAGAAAACCGAGTCATTAGCTGTTCCTGACCCTACCACTTATTTTCCTGTCTCAATACAATAAATGACAAACTAAATCACTGGCTTTGGGGGGCAGATAAGACAGAATTCGAATTACATGAATCTTGCTGAGCCTCAGTTTCTGCATTTTTAACATGTGGCTGGTAAACTTACATCTCTCATTTTGTGTGATGATAACATGAGATGAGGCTAAATCTCGTTTTGGCATTTAAAACATCCAGTAGATGTTATAATATATTTCTACTGTCTAACCTTTTATCCAAAATCATTGGATAAAATCCTAACTTTGTAATTCTGTATTTCACATCAAATGTGTTTCTCATTCATAAAATCGTCTATTGAAATGATTTCTCTAATACATAGTGAGGGTCTTAGTTATATACATTGCAGAATCCCTACTAAATGTATGTTAGATAGAATTAAGGTCGCTTAGCCTAGGAAGAGAAAAGAGATCAGCAAGAGACAGTGAGATGATTCGTCACACAACCAGACAAAGGCAGAAGTGGGACTAGACCCAGCTTTCTGGTACTCATTCTAAATGACCGTGTCTCTTAGGAAATATAGCTATTCATATTCTCTCAGGCAAAAATCTATCCTTAATTGTTTACTTACCCAACCTCTGTAGAAAATCACTCAAAGGAATGATCAATCTAGTTTATTAGATCAATTAGAGAATCTATTAATATATACTAAATGGTGTGTTTGTGTGTGTGTGTGTGTACACACATTTCATCTTCTTCCTAAGAATACATAGGTACAGTTTGGTATTAATACTAAATGTTCACAAATAAGGGAAGCAACTGAGTAAGAACGAGGATAAGTTATTTCTCAAGATCACACTATACATAAGTGACCTTGTCATGACTTAAACCCAGTGCTGTGGGTTTAGTCATCAAGTGTACCACTTCTCAGTTTATATATTGTCTTATACAATCATTTCAAGTACACAGAAACCAAAAACATCACATAGTAATGAAGTTTGTCTCATTAAGAATTATTTGGGGAATGCCTCTATAAAATCGGCCCATGCCATTCTTCTAATTCTTTTTTTCTATTTTTTTATTGGATATTTTATTTACATTTCAGATGCCATCCCCTTTCCCCATTTGCCCTCCCTAGAAAACCCCTATACCGTGCCCCCTTTTCTTTTTGCTTTTATACAATTTTTTAAGTGTTAATCAAAGGCTTTATAAGTATGGTAATGCTCAATCAGAAGTGTAACCCAATACCCAAACAACCTAGATATATAAACTATCTTTGACTGATGGAGACACGTGAACACCTGCCTCCATGCCCACTCTCTCTTTCTCTCTCTTTCTCTCTTTCTCTCTCTATCACCTAGCTTCTCCTCTACTTCATCTTCTCCTCTCCTTACTCCATCTCTTCCTCTCAGTGCTCCTTCCCCCTTAGCTACTCCTACATATCACCCTTCCTGTTAAAATAGAACTTTTCTCTCAAAACACAATTAGAGCATAATTATTCCTATTTGTACCAGTGAGGTACAAGATAATCTTAATACCCAGTCCATCATTTTGTTGACTAACCAGAAGCTCTGTCGTCTCTCTTGACTAAAACTCTTAGTTTTGAACCTGGCTTTTTTCTAGGCTTTAGAATGAATGTCAGCTGAAAACCATCCACTCAGATCTTTTCTCTCAAAGTAAATAGCCAGGATTGGCTATGAGACTATAGGTCTTCAACACTGTCAGAAATCCAGAATTACTGAGTTAACTGAAGTTATGGGAAACACTAAGCACAGCTTCTAAAACTTAGCCAATTTATAGAGACCACTGAACACCTGGACAGCCCCTATACTACCAAACGTTGGAGCATCAAATCTTCAGCCTTCCAGCCCAGAATCATCTGACAGACCTTAGTGATGCAGAATTATTAAGGGCTGATTACCCTGTCTAGGCAGATATAATCAGTCAACTATTCTGTGAATGTGTCCTTTTCTGGACAGTAATTTGTCTGTAGATGGAAAGAGGCAATTCTTGCCTAGTGGCTGTCTCCTCACAACTGGAGTAACTCCAAGGATGCTCAATTTCTTCTTAGAATCCAAGACAGGAAGCTGTCAGGAGCAGACAGGTCTCTAATCAAAATTAACATTAATATAGAAATATTTGTGACATCAATTCTATGGATTTCTGACGTTTTGAAATCCAACTATCCATGTAAGGTAACCTGGACTGTTGTCTGTTAACTCCTCTCAGCTATTTCTAAATAAAATATAGAAAACACCCTAACAATAAACTCAAAGTCATGAATTTGCTATAGTCCCTTAACTCACAGGCTAATCATCCCAAATCAGTTAAAAAAGTTAAAGAAGGACTGGGTCTAAGCCTTGTATTCCTAAATGTGTTATACAGACACAATGCCCATGAGAGTATCAATATTCATTTCACTTTTATATCAATAAGAAGCTCATACCAATGAAAACTTTAAATTTGAAATCCAAGTGAATTTTGTACCATTTAAGAAATTATAGCTTCATCTTGATACTAATTATACAGTTTTCTACCAATAGGTTATGGCTATGCCATAAATCCTAGCTAATCCTCCCTGTTACAACAAAACCACTTCTTTTCGCTAGAAAGACAGCCCAATATTAACCACCTTAGTCCCCAAGCCCAGGAAATAGGGGCGCTGACTCTTCTTTAACTTCTTCAAGCTGATTAAGGGCATTGAGATATTAGAAGAGGGGTGGGAGGAAGAGTAAATTGATAAGCCTCTGACGCTGCATCTTCATTGTATCCAGATGGAATTTCCAGACATGGGAGGTTTAAGCAGGTCTGCTCATTTTGCTTGATGAGTAGATACACCAAGACTATGTATTCTGCAATATACAATTCTCAGAACAAGTTTTAGTATCAAGAAAAAAAATTTTTTTTCCTAGAGGGCTGACATTTTTTTTAAAGATGTTGGTTCTAACAACTTTTCTTTTTTTTTTCTTTTTTAAATTGGTTATAATATTTACATTTCAAATTTTATCCTGTTATCCCATTTCTCCCACCTCCAAGGAACCCCTTATCCCATCCCTCCTCCTTGTGCTTCTATGAGGCTGTGCCTGCACCTACCCCCCACTCCCACTACCCCCTCCCCACCCTCACATTCCCCCCATTCTGTGTTCGTTTTTCATGGGACCAAGAATCTCCTCTCCCACCTATGCCCAACAAGGCCGTCCTCCCCTATGTATACTGCTTGAGTCATAGGTCCCTCCCTATGTGCTCCCAGGCTGGTGGTTTAGACCCTGGCTTATAATCACTCATGAGACAGAATTGCTTGAACTTCATCCTCACTCTGAAAATATCATAGACCCATACAGACTCTGTCACTTTGCTAGGATTCTGATTCCACCTCCTTTGCCATACAGCTGGTCATTTGCCTCCTGGCCTGATGCCTGATGATTTTATAGAGGCATTAGGTAGTTCTGTATCAGACTCTTAAAATTACAAAATAAAGCTCTGCCATTCAAGATTGCTCTTAAATAGTAAAGTAACAATTGACAAAGCTCATGAGTTAGCCAAAGGCCCTGCAAACACATCTGCAAGCAGCTGCCTTAAATTTGTCACTGGTGGAAGTAAAGGAAAGTGTGTGTCATAACTGTGGGGCAGGCTCTTAAGGGAAACTAGGGAGATGACATGGTGAAGTTTTGAAAGTTGTGATGGCACAAATTGATTAGAATGTGCAAACAAGGGGGTTGACCAAAAATTCAGCGTCTTATCTTTGGGGAAAAAAAAAGGAGCCCATCTCTAAGGCTTTACCATTTATACTTTTAACATAAGACAGAAATATCAATGAAGTGATGTTAAAATATTTAGAAAATAGCTTCAGATGTTCTCAGCTGTTCATGATAACTATGGTTTTGATTTGGTCTTTTCATCCAAAGGCTCGGTTCTTCTTTTACACTATGGCTTTGTATTATGAGCTTGACTGGTTTTCCCCTTATAAGGTGCAGCACTTTCTATCTTCAGTAGAGTAATTTTCATCTATCTGTAGCAATAAATATGACATACATTCTGGTAAAAATAAAAGCATGAGTCATATAAAATCTTAGGTGCTTTTTTACTGTGCTTTTTATATTAACAAATATCTTTACTATTTGTTTGCTGAAAAAAAAACATAAATCTTACCTTGCTATTTCTAACTGTAGAATATTGATAGGATAATCAGAGTTGATGATTTCCATTCTCATAAAGCATAGAAAAA
>JANHMN010000001.1:21996337-22013668 GCA_030674055.1 Rhabdomys pumilio
TTTATTAATATTTTATATAATACTCTCATAACTCCTTTTAAGTTCTTGAAAGCACTATATGAGTTAAATCCTATACCCTCTTTTAAGAAAATGAAGCTGAGTCTTAGAATATGAGAATTTTTTTGTCTAAAACCATATCAATCTCATCTCAATATTAGTGGTTTTCATCACATAATAAAATTAGAAGACACTGAATTAGTTTAGTTTTTAGTTATCCAGACATTAAAAGAGCTGAGAATAATGGTAATGAAAGAGATTACTTTACTGTTGCTGTGGTCAAAACAACATGTCCAACTAGAGAGCTGTTGTTCAAATGCCCAGGACTATGGTGGACAGCTCCTTCAAACTACCATAGCCAATGGTAGGTGAAAGAAACTGTGTTCTGAAACTGTGAAGTTTGGACTTGGAAAACAAAAAGAGTGTTGCATGCCTGTCACAAATGGAAAGTGTGATCTAATGGGTTGAAAGAGAAAATCCAAAATCACAATAAAATATGCGTGTACATTAATAAAAATAAATATGGAAACTTAAAAATAAAAACAAATTCCTACATTTTCCTAAGGATTAAAGCTATTGATAAAATAATGTCATCAACATATAGCAACCAAGGATCTCCCAGTCAGAGAAGGTCATCTATTCCACATTTATCATGGAGGTTACATTTCCTATTGTGCAATCTCTCATTTTATTGGTGTTTCCAAAGCTAACCACATTCATATGTCCATTGATTATAGTAAAATAAGCCCCTGTACATTTCTGCGTTTTTAATAATGGCATTGGATGAATCATAGGTCAGTTTCCTACCCATAATACCCCTAGTCAAGCTAGACCTTCAGGACTGCTATTAATTATACCTCACCAGTTCTGAAGACATGGAGTTTTCCCCCAGGGTACCAGTCAACCTATGTAATGTTGTCCTGTTTAAATCTAGTGGATGCAAACAAAGTTAGGCTCCGAGTCACAATCGGAAAGAAGCAAAAAAAGATAAGTGAGCTAATGTTGGCTTTCTGATATCTATGTGTAGGATACAAAAATCTAATAAATCATAAAGTGTGGGTGTTATTTGTTGGATCCAAGTCTAACCCAGAGATAGTTGTCAAATCTAATCTGCATTAAAATTATTAATAGATTAAGACCCCATCTCTGATATGCGTCGATAAACTACTTTTGGAAACCAAAAGAGGTGACTTCACCTGATTACTTTCCCAGAACATAACATATTTAGGATCACTTTTGATTCTAGTGCACATCTTGAAGCCTACCTTAAAATCTGCAAAAGGAAGTAATCACATCTGTAAGAAACTGCTGGATTGTTGAAGAGATACAATGAAGACAAAGAGAGTAGTTTTAAGCTGCTTTGAAAAGCAAGAACTAATTGGTTGTGAATTCTGGATTGTTTCATGGTTATTAATGAAATCTTCATGAGGCCAATAAGAGAGAAAAAAGGCAACTGAGAAATAATGTACTTGAGTGAAGCAAGGTGCGGGCAGGACAGAGAAAAGGAATAAGATGTGAATACAAAATACATTTTAAAATGGGATTAAAATGAAAGGGACTGGGAAGGAGAAGATGGGCGGAGATGGGAGACAGGATATGATTAACCAAAGTATTACTATATTGGCATTATTGATCAATCACCCCAAGTTTCACATTGTCATATTCAAATTAACCTCTTTGACAGAGCAATTGTTTTAAATTCAGGAACTACCAGATCCTGAAAAGCATGGCACATTGTCTACTACTGCTTTTTTAGAGTTTGGTCAATGTATTCCAGAGAGCCCACAGAGCAGAATCATATGCTCTCCAGTCCAAGCCAATCAATGACCAAATTAGTGCAAAGGCACAGTGTTAGCCTATGTCTTTAGATGCTGCAGATCCAAGAGAACTAGAGTGTCCTCAGAATAGCTTGCATTTATAAAACAAATGATTTGTTTTCTTGTCCAGCTCACAGGATTGACATTCTTGAGCTTTGGCTAGGAACAAACACAAATGAATCAAATGAATCATGATATTTTTTTTTCCTTCTAGAGACTTTATATTGGATGCTCCTTAAGTAGTTTAAATCTTCAGGAAACTTTTCAGTTAGGGCGTTTGCCCACTAGACTCGGAGATGCCACTCCTAATACTACCATGTTTATGCTGAAGCTTGCTGCTGCTATTGTATTCCTCGCAGAGACACCACGTTTGCCAACATTGTGTGGGAAGACTTTTCAGTCCAAGCTGTTTTGACATGTGAAAGATGGACTACATTTTAAGACAGTTCGTTTTAGATGTAAGAGAGTCGTGGAACTTCAGAAAGAAGGTATAGCTTCGGGAAAGCAAGCAACACCTACAGCCCCCAAACCCACATCTTCACCCTGGCTACATCACTCATCAGTGTCCCTTATAGCTCCATTAGCTTTCACAGAACAGTGAAATGCTGTTCTAAATATGAGATTGTCAGAGCACTGCCTTCCACAGAGGGATTCAGGCAAGTTGTTTGATGTGCTTTTCTCTCCATTTTATCATCCACAAAATTGAGATGATGGCATTTAGCTTGAGCTTTTATGACTCTATAGTGTAAAATCATGAAAGTGCTATGAATAATGTTGGCATGTAGAACTGTAAGATTATTTTGAAATGCTGTCTCTCCTACTGGTTTCCAATAGTTGAACATGTGACACAGGGAATCATGCTGAGAGTTCTCATATAGTGGAGTGCAATCACTATCAAGAGCATGACACAAACAGTATGGCTTCATTTTGCGTGTGCTCCCATGGAGCTGGTAGGTGGGAGCCAAGCTGAGAGTCCTGCCAGACAGACGCCAAAGACTTTTCCCTTTAAACAGCTCTATGGCACTACACTTCTTAGGTCTATGAAGTAATGGCAACATTTACATTGGCTTCTAAAATTTAAACACCCTTTGTTGTGATAATTCTGAAACTTACAACTTAAAATGTGAACTATTTGTATGGTACAAACTACTGGAAGACAGGCCCATGTTCACTGTTTCAAAAAACTCTTTTCCTCAGTGAGCAATTGTGTGGGCTTTGTTTGCTTTTCACATTGTACATCTGTAGATTTCTTTCTCAAATGTTAAAGGGAGACAGGAAAGAACTGAAAAGGCCTCCTAGTGTAGTTCAGGTGTATACTCTATTTTTGATATTTTGCTGTTTAAAAATATCTCAGAAAATGGCCACAGACAAGTGACCACATAGACTTGTAATTCATAGAGGCCAAAGTCAGACTCCTATAAAGACCCTGTGAGCCTTTCTTAATATTTTATATGGTAATAAAAAACCATTTCTGCACCTACCTGAGGAGAATATAAAGTACATTTTCCAAAGAAGAACAAAGCCAACGTATGTGTGCATGTACACATGTACACACGCATGAGTGTGCATACACAAAAATAGTAAGTTGGCTTATTTATCTTTTTCTCTTTCTTTCTTTCTTTCTTTCTTTCTTTCTTTCTTTCTTTCTTTCTTTCTACCTGAATCAATTCTTTAAAGGATACCAAAAGAATAAATAGCATGAAATGCTTCCACCAATTAGGACTCTTGAAATTCTTTTAGAATCCTGAAGCAAATAACAAGGCTCTTCTTGTTGCTACCTGCCTCATAAGGCTGTTTAGAGTAGAAGAGATGGTTTCAAGCCTTAGCAAGGAAATTCTTTAATTTATAGATCAAAATGCTAAGTTCAGAGATATGTAGGCACTTTAAAGTGATATGGCTAGCAGGTGCCAACCTAAGGATTTCACACACACTTTTATCATTCCTTACTAAATTTTATGTCCATATTTGTCTATGGGAATGATAACACATGACTTTAGAAAAAAAAAAGGTCAACAGAAAATATTTGTCCATCATAACTAGATGACCAGGTACAAAGGTCCTTTTCCAAACAAACTGACCATATTGAAAAGACAGTGCCTCAAAATACACATTATTAGTGAATCCCGTTAACAAAAACAATGGCCAAAGCATTTATTTTTATTGCATTAAATATCTCTTAATTTCTTTGCTTTTGATCCAAAATGCTTTCACCATCATCTTCTTATTTTCTGATAAAGCTTGTGGTATCCGGTGAGCATCCTGGGCCCAGCAACTCACAGAAGCCAACTCAGAGCAGAGCCTGGAACCTCTGATCAGGATTGCTTCTTTTCACATGCCTCCTTTGAGGATGACTCTCTGCATGCCATTCCTCCCACCAGGCTTCTGCTGAAATCTTTAAGTTGCAAATAAGTAAAGAGTACCATGGCATATTTTTCCAACTCCAAAACATGATGCACATCAAAAATTTGTGGAAGTAAATGCCAATTACTTTCCTGATATTAAAATATGTATAGTACTCTTAAAATTTCCCCTCAGTACATGAAGATCTAAAACCAGATTGCAACAGTCAAATCACTATTCCTGTTTACAATGAACATAAGGTGTTCATAAAATTCATCAGCCCAAGGGATAATCAGTCCAACTCTGTGTCTGATATATGTGCCCATACCTTCTGGGGAAACTGTCAATTATCCCCTGGGCAGCTATGATGACCACTCTTAAAGGGCAATCTGTTCTCAAGGTCTCTAGACTATTCCCCTTCTTTCTTTCTATATCACAATTTTTCAGAAGCCATTTACTTTGAAACTGGTTTCTATAAATGGTGTGAGCAGTTAAGTAGCTTTTAGTATATATGTCTGCAGTAGTCTTCTTTTGTAAGAATAAGGAAAAAGGGGAACTGAGACAAAGCAGACGGGAGCATGAAGATAGTGTGTGTGTGTGTGCGTGTGTATGTGTGTGTGTGTGTGTATCTGTGTGTATCTGTGTGTGTGTGTGTGTGTGTGTGTGAGAGAGAGAGAGAGAGAGAGAGAGAGAGAGAGTTGTTGGTTAGGGTTTCAAATACTAGCCTGCAAATCTCCATAAGAACCTTTCAGTTTTCACAATCTAGAACTCTCATTTCAGAGAGTGACAAGAGGAGGACCAGTGGGCTAAGGGGAGTGATCCCCGTCACTTAAGACACAGGATTGTGCAGACTTTGAGGTTTGTGCCAAAGCTGACCGAGCATGTTTCCTTTGCAGCATGAATAATTACTTGGCAATAAAGCAGCACTTGCTGATGGAGCATTTTATCCTATGGTATTTTATTATCTCTGTCTTGGAAAATGGTGGCCACTGATTATCTAATAGAGAAGAGAAACTTGCCTCATTAATTTCTTATAGCCCTGAATCCTAGACAGGGTATCTGATTGCAGGGAATGGCACACAGCAAATGCAGAAACACTTTGGGTAAACACCCTGCGATCACTCTCTTCTAGAAGAACATGGAGAACTTGCCCTCCAGATTTTTCTGTTCTGTGATGCTCAGTTTCTCTGGGTTCATTTTTCTACTTCGACTTTAGTAACTGTTTCAGTCACTGTTCTATTGCTATAAGGAGGTATCATGCTATCTCATGATACCAAGAGAGGTCAAGGCAACTTCTTTAAAAGAAACTATTTGCTTGGGGCCTGGCTTACAACTTTTAGTCCATTATGGCAGGGAGCCTGGCAGCATATAAGCAGACATGGTGCTGGAGAAGGAGCTGAGAATTCTATATCCTGATCCTCAGACAGCAGGAAGAGAGCGAGAGTGGGCTTGACATGAGCTTTGGAAACATCAAAGTTCTCTCTTAGTGACACATTTCCTCCAACAAGGTCACTGTTTGCAATTCTCAAACATTTTAACGGGGGACAGACCATGCAAATATGTGAGCCTATGGTGACCATTCTCATTCAAACAACCATGGTAACAAATTCATACTGGCTGTATCAGACAGTTTTCCCTTCCAAGCCTGGTTCTAAGGAGAGAGACTCAGCTCCTGACGCTGGCTGTGCTGCTAATAACAATGCCTGTGACTTTAGCAAGGTCTGATCACACCTGGATCCTGCTTCTATGACCATGAAAGATGAGTGAATTCATCTTTAGCCAATGTACATTATGTTGATGTTTAGATTCAAAATTAAGTGTAAGCATAAAAAGTATTTCTCTGTCATGTCTCAAAAAAGATTTGCTAAGTTCCTAGGAAAAAAATCACTCTTTGATTTGGCATTTAGTTTGCTGCAAAGAAAATGTTCACTGTAGTTCGTCGAATTAACCATTCCCGAGGGAGATCATCTGGGGATTTCCACAAATGTGCTTTACTCAGAAAGAAAGCATTTGCTTCTGGATATAGCTGTACCTGCCCTGCTTGCCTGACTTAGTAAGAATTTTACCATCTGTCTAATGTTAGCAGTTACTTGTTTTCCTGATTAACTGATAGAATCTATGGGGTTTTTGGATGCTTTGTGTCAATTATAATCTTCAAAAGGATGCATGCTAGACTCTGTCGTACATAGTGCATGACAGTGGAAAACAGAACCACAGCAAGTAAGACATAAGACTGGCAGTGGGGTCTGACATCCCTTCATCCAACTCCTGTATTTACTAACAAGGAGTGCAGCAGAGAGCCTGTATCTCCTCATCTGAGATACAGATGTCTGAGTATGTTACCAGCAAATAGCATCTTTCTCATTCCCAGAAGTGCATTTCCTCTGATATTTTTAAATGTCTTTGATTTCAAAATGAAAAGAGGCTAAAAGACACAAAGTCTTTAAATTTCTTTTGTATTAATAAGTTTCTTGTGGGGGTGTTGAAAAGCCACTCAGCAAGTTTTGTGACAATATTAACAACAGAAAACAGATGCTCTCAACTCTCCTTCTGCTCATAACCTTTGTCATGAACATAGCCCATGTTCATTTCTTTGTCTGTTTGTAATCTTCACCCACACATTTCCAAACAAGAACTTGATTCCATTAGCTCCCGATCATTTGTTGTATACATCATTTTTTAGATACCACCACGGATGTGTTGTTACTAGGTTATATGAATATTTCAATTGACATTTAGTTCTCATAGGCATTCACATCTTCCATCTTGCCAAAAGTTAGTCATTTCTTTCAGTAATATTAATATTTAATTTTCATACGTTTATTATTAAATGAATATTATCACAACGGACTGACTCTAAGCCATTGCACTTCCTGTCTTACTTAGTCCCACTTCAGTGTGATGTACTCTCGTGTGCTTGCTTTCTGTCCTGCATACTGTCAGTAATTCACATTGAGACACATATGTAATCTTCAACTAAGGACATACAAAATCATCATTTTCATCATTTATTTGGGCGAAAATAAATAAATAAATTCTCTGCTCCCTTATCAAAAAGCTTTCCAGGCCTCTTTATTCTTCAGTCACTTACTGCCTCTCTTTCATTTGAACTCAGTTTCCTTACTTCTGACCATCTTGCTTCTTCACTTCTGAATTTGAAAGAACACATTCATCAGTAGTGATCTGGTGATAGTACAAGAAATGCAAGGCATCTTTTGAGAATCACAGGGTAGAAAATGTCAGTATTCTTTTTGCTTAACCATCTGGACATCTCTCAAGACCTTGTTTGGAATCGAAGTCTTCTAGGAACTGCCCACAGCTTCCCAGCTGCCAGCCCTGCTCTTGAACATCTTCTGCTGCCCCACTGGTTTGGCTTTTCTCATCACCAATGCTCCACAGTCATTGAAACCTTCTCACTATTGATGCCTATGTCTCCACTGGTAGATACTTTAATACATTGGTTTCGGGAATTCTCTCCACTTCTCACAGATCTGGCAGAGATGGAACAGCAGAAATAGGAGTGGGCATAGCCATTTTAAGCTTGCAGGGTTTGTTCTGCAGTAGCAAATCACAACAAGCTGGATGACATAACAATGCCAACTTATATTCTTGTGCCTCAGTGGTCAGTAATCTTCGTTTGGTTTCACTGTGCCAAAGTCAATGTGTGGGCAAATTACATAATATAAACTGTGGTAAATAATGAAAAAGCAAATCCCCCTTTCCTCATTCCAACACTGACAAACAATTTTTAGATAGTTTCTGTATGAATGCGACTATTTAGATTCCTCATGTCAGTGGAGTAATGCAATGTTGTTTGTTTCGTGACTTAGTTCACTTAGCATAATGTCCCCAAAATTTGTCTATACTGTTACAAACAGCAGAATATGTTTTCCTTTTTAGGGCTAATATTTTGTCATGAGTCTATACCACATTTTTTTTATCTATTAATGGATGCTTGGGTTGTTTGAAAAATCTTAATTACTACGAGTTATGATTCAATGAGCATGAGAGCAAATCTATCTCAAGATATTTATTGCAGGGCTCAGTGGTTAAGAGCACTGGCTGCTCTTCCACATGAGAGCTCCTAGCTGTCTATGATTCCAATTCCAGGGGATTTGACACCCTTACAGAGACATACATACAGGCAAAAACACCAATGTACAAAAAAATCAAAATAAATAATAAAAAATCATTTTTAAGAAAACATTTATAGCAGTAATCACAATGGGAAGAAAAATATAGCAAAAGTATTATGTGATTTAGCAGTCTTACTACTAGATAAGTATGCAAAAGAACTGCAATAAATATCTTCTGAAAATAATAGTCATTAGTAGGTGTGAAATGATATATGTTATAGTCCTTGATATATATCTACCTGCTGATTAGATATGGTGAATCCCTTTTCATATACTTACTGAGCATTTGTATATCCTCTCTGAAGAAATGTTTGTAAAGATATGTTTGCAACATGATAGCCATCGCTAACAGTATGTTGCTGTATACTTATCATATGTTAAAAGCATAGATTAAGTGTTAACTATTGATTAGCAAAACATACACAGACATTGGTGGTTTTGAAGGCAATGTGCATGCTTGCTTGGCTTTGTTTATGGAAGCTCAAGAAAAGAATTTTTATTTCTTGCCTTTCCAATTTGTACTCTTTAGTTGGGGACTTTGGATCTTTTCTCTCTCAAAACCAGAAGAGTAGTACTTTCTGTTTTCTAACTGCTTCTGCCTTTTAATATCTTCCCTTCTCATGAGAACCTGTGTGTTTCGATGAGACCTGTTCTATAATCTAAGACAATCTTTATGTGCACTGACAATGCTAACATTCTAACAATTCTGGTGATCTATTTCTTTTTCTTGCCTTATTTATTTGACTAGTATTACTAGTGGAGACTAGTAGAGAAACAATGGTGCTGAGAAGCCATATTTCCTGTGGCTGTGTTTAAGCAGATACAACACGTACTACAAAGTTTTGTTAGTGTTCACATCTTCATTAGTTTATGAGCGATCCTATCTATGCCTAGATTGCCAAGCAAAGTGTCTATTTTAGACTAGTTTCATTCAATAATCAAAATGGCATGTACACATATGAAAATGTGTACTTATCTGATGGCAAAATGTGTCTCTTAAAAAATGTGTAGGCTCTTGATGTGTTACTAAAATATGGATCTTTTAAAGTCTATGCAATTTTGTTTCAATCTTCCAAGAATTTATCTGAATCATTCACTGAATGTTCTCTATAACTAAAAACGGACCCAAAATAGATTAACTGCGCCTGCTGTTGACAACTACAAAATGACTACTTCTAATAATATCCTTAGTCATTTACCAACTAAAAAGAGCAACAACATGATTTTAACAAAATCTTGGAATTCTCTGGTTCTACATAGGATATTCCCAGCAGCCACCTGCCAGGGTGACGTTTCCCAAACTAACCAAGTCACTGATGAAAACAGTGAATAGACCACAGTAGAGTTTTTTCAAGGAGAAAAACAACCTTATTTAACTTAAGCAAGCATCTCTTTCATAGATGTGTATCATATCAGCATGTACAATTCAGGAAGCAGAGCTGAGGAGATGGACCAGTAGTGGAGTGTGTGCTGAACAAGTATGAGGAGCGGTGTTTGGAGCACTTGTGGCCACTGCAACCAGCCCTAATGGTGCTGCTTGGTAGAAACCTGAACTGTGTTAAGCATAGGTTTTTTTTTTTTTTAATGTTGATAGTATACTGATCATGTTTTCTCACCGTTGTGATCAAATATGTGTCAGAAATCAACTTAGGAGAAGATGGATTACTTTTCCTTCCAGTTTGAGGACACAGTCCATCCTGACAGAGAAAGCATGACTGGGAACAACTGTTAGCTGTAACAGGAGCAGGTATCTATTTGTCTCTATGTGATTAGGTCAGGAAGCAGAAAGAAGGGAATGCTGGACTTAACTTTTGCCCTCCCTTTCCCCTTCTTATTCCCTCCAGGACTGTAACTCATGGTTCGGTGCCAAACACATTCAGGACAGCTATTCCTTTGTCAATTAAACCTCCTAGACACACCTTCAAACACACACATAAAAGTTGACCTCACTGATATCTGATGTGTTTCTTAATTCAACTGAGGTGGTAAAATTAATAATAACAAGTGCTGGGATTATTTTTTTTTTCTTCAGAGCATCAGACTAAGTCCTGTTGACCTAAGCCACCTGCATAAATGACTGCATTAAATTCTGGGACACAAAAGACAAGACAATCCAATGGGTAGTCAGAAAACTTAGCATGCAGTGAGACCAAAGGAATGTATAGATTGTCCTTTTTCCAAGTGTGAATAAAGGACAGTCCAGGTAATTAGGGTAAAATCATAGACAAGTTTATTGAAGACCTATAAGGCTTGTTTGTCCGATGGGGTTTTTGATTGGTTTGAGATTTTTGTTTTGGTTTGTTTTGTCTTATGTTGTCAGTTTTTGGTCACTTCTTTTTTTAAAAAGCAATTAGTAACACGAAGTTGCCAGATGAAACACCAGGCTTCAAGAAACCATAGCAACAGAAAAGAAGTAGAGATCAGAGAGAGAAACACACTCCGTCTGTAGTCATTTGGAGCATTCGTGAAGCTGTGGAAGATGCTAGGTTAATGATTATAAACAGAAGAACTGAGACCAGAGTGGCTTTAAGAGATAGGACCTGAGAGGGAAAGAGGGTTCAACAGAAATGTAAATTTAACAGCAACAGCATGAACTCAGTCTAGAAGCCTTTGCTATGACTGAGTTAATCCCCTAAACCCTAGAAACCAAAGTAGTAATTAATCGTATTCCCATTGGTAGGAGGTGGAGGTTGTCACATGCATCATTAAGCCCATGACAAGGGTTTCTGCTTGTCTATTCTCCAGCCAACTCTCTGGAGCAAACAAACCACATGAAGCTGCACCTCTCCAGCAGCTCCATTTTTGTCTGGTAATTACTAGGGGGGGTGGGAAGGGTGGTTCCAGTGGCCCTGGGCTCTCCAGAATTCTGTCACATTTTGTTTTCTATAGGACTAGAGAACTGTCCACCCATATGGACAATACTGTCCTACCACATGGTTCACCTGCATGCCTTCAGCACTTTCTTTTGTCCCCATGCATGGCATGTTGCAGAGAGGTTAAAAGACCTGACACAGTTGGCATAAAGATAGTTCCTGAATGCCACTTGAATGGTTAATGGTTGATCTGGGACAATTTTCTTACTATTTTGTAAGTCTGCTTCTTCCTCTGTGAAAATAAAAGAGTAGCGTGCATTTGAACATAAAATGAAGATGTGGAAGATCTGCGGGGCCATGAATAACAATTATTATCACTGCTGTTGTTGTTACTGTCGCTAAGCTATGCTAGTATTATATAGTAGACAACGCAAACAAACATTTAAATAGGTGTATGACACATATATGTCTCTCCCCAGTCCACATGCAATAGGACTTAGAAAAATGACCTTTCCAAGGTCAGACATCTTTAATTTACTAGGCTTTTACAATAAGCCTTTGAGTAGATGCCTCAGTGGGCAAAACCACCAAAAACAGATTTTAGAAATCCATAGAAAACATCAGACTTCAGAAATCAGTCTTACAAGACCATCCACAGGTGGGATCCTACTAAAATGAGCCACATTGCAGCTTTTTGAAGCTAAGAGAGAGACCCTGTGATCTTATTCTCAAGACACCCATCTTGGCTTCAAGCTGTTTCATTTGCCATTTTATCCTGAAAATTAGAAGCAATACACTCAAATGGAGATTTCTCTAGATGAGTTTTGCAAATCTGTATGTACCAACCTGCCTATCTATGATTGGCTTACAAACCATCATGGAATTCTGTGGGTCAAACCATGATAGTGACTGATTTTGCTCATAAGTCTGCCTGTATCTTGCACATGCCTTGTTTATCTTTGTTCTAGGTGATTTCAGCTGCAGCATCCCAAAGGGGACATGGAGGATAGTCTTCCAAAACTAAATGATTTGAATGATGGAGGTTGAGGTTGAGGTTGAGCTGAGTTCAGCTGACAATAAGCTGGGAACTCTGTTCTTCTCCGTGATGACAAAATCCTCCATGTTTCATGAACTGCCTCTCATTTCTGTGGTTAAGTCTAAGAATGAGCATTCTATGATAAAGACAAGAAAATATGTTATTTCCAGGACCTGAATGTACTTACGCTTATTCTTGAGTAAAGTCAATGAATAATAAAACTCTATGCCTTTCAAGTGGAGGAGTCATGAGTACTTCTTAGTTGTAAGGAGTGTGGAGGTTCTGGAAGAACCCATGGAATGGTAAATATATATATATATATATATATATATATATATATATATATATATATACACAAAAATATGTATGTAATTGTACATTTTTAGGCAAATTATGTATTTTAATATAAACATATATTAAACACATATTCCATAATTGTTTATATGTTTATATAAACTGCTTGAGCTATGTAAATGAGAACCAATCTCTGGCAGTATTTTATTTTATTTATACTTTATAACCATTTGTCATATTATTTATTAGTTTTTATATTATCTGTTTCCCATCCACTAGAGCAAAGCTGCACATTGTCAGAAACTCTATCTTATTTTCTTTATGGCTATATCCTTAATAACTTCCTGACACATAATGTACATCTATTTATTTATGGAATGAATGAATTCATCCATGTATGGATGCAATCACCAAGGTACAGGACCATACATTCAGCAGCATAGTCGGGGTTCTCGGACTGAATGCTGAGATGCCAGCTACATGATGGTTTATGGCACTGTCTTCTGTATATCACAGACTTCACATGTGATGAAGGATATCATCCAAACTCCTTCTGCTGTGTTTCCATCCCACAGAAAATGTGATTTCTACAACCAGCTTTCCTTTGTATTTTACTTCACATTCAGTGTTCTTTGCTCAAAAGTTTCTTTTTTTCTTCCACAAGATGGAATTCGTGAAGCCTCATAAAATCACAGTTAATAAGCTTCCTGTTTTGCCTTGAGGTCTCTCTAGCAGTTCATAAGAACCCTTCTTTTAGAAAGCAGGAGAGCTGTGGTTCACAACTATCTTCTGGCATGCTAAGAGTCAAATCAAACTGATGAGAAAAGAACCTGTTTGTCTTCAGAAACATTAAAGCCCTTAAAGCCTTAAGAGCAATAAAAGATTCTTTCTTACTTTTGTCAGAGAGGAGGTGTGTTGTAAAGAATGTCTGTGCCAGGCTCCTGCACGCCTTTATTGGTAAATACCTTCTATCGAATGCTGAGTGTCTTATCTACTCACACACTTAACCCTGTTATCTCAGATCCTCCATACACATGGAGGTGCTAAAAAAACAAATGCTACTTCATTCCAAATGGAAGGAAACAACTCCCAAATTCATGAGTTACACAGTTTTTATAGTACATCATTTAAAAATGTCTTAAACTTCCTTTGCAGATAAAACAAATGACATAAAATGTTGCATTCTACTAGTTAACGTTCTTTGGAGGAAATCAAGCATGTATAATCAAGATTTCATCAAAATCATTTTGTTAACACACGTAATCCATGACATCATTGAGACCTTGTAAAATAACCTTACTTCATGAACCTTTCTAACTTTTTCTTTAAAATTTGCCATGAGCTAAGACTACACATAACCCTGTGACATTCAGTTAAAATATGCTTAAATAAACACGTGAACAAAACTTGACATGTATTTGTCATCACAGGGGCGTGCTCCTCCAGGCCGTTATTTGTAATTCATTTGAATCATTCCAAAAATCCTGTGAACCAATGAATAATAAAAGGAGTGTAAAATTTGGGATTAAAAGTCATATTTTTGGCTCTAGTGGACATGGTGCATGGACTCAGGGAAGGATAAGAGTAAGTAATGGGTGGTCCAGTGTTCTACTCATGGACAATAGGCACAGTTTAAACGGCAGGGCAGGAGTTCAGTGCCTCCACCATTGTTATTGCAGTGACTGTTACAGACAACCATTACTACTCTTCAGTGTACAGGGAACATCTTAAATTCTTTACCTGAATGTAACACTTTAAGAATTTTCCTAATCACATAATTCTTTGCCCCAGTGTAGGGGAATGCTAGGGTGGGAAGGCAGTAGTGGTTGGGTTGCAGGGGGGGGGGAGCACCTTCATAGAAACAGGGGGAAGGGGCATGAGATGGGAGGGGTTCCGGAGGGGAGATCTGGAGAAAAGATAACACTTGAAATGTAAATAAAGAAAATATCCAAAATAATTATTCTTCTCTTTAATATTTAACAGTTGAATAACTGAGCAAGAGAAAGTTAAGTATTTGATGGTAGCACCAATTTCATGGTGTAAACCCAGATCGAGATTGAAACGTGACCTTTCACCTGCAGTGCTTTGCTTCTTCGGGAAGATGTAGCACTGCCTACATTATAGAAAGATTCAAATCCCTGAGTTAGGAAGTGAGACAGTAGTGGACCTCTGGAATGTCACCAGACACTTCAGTATAAGAACCACAGTGCAACTTCAGAGACTAAAACATGCTGGCATACTTCACCTGTGTAACAGCCTTCCCTTATGGCACAATGGTAACCATTCCCAATGTGTATCAAAAATGAGCCAAATGGTAGCACTTGGTTTAGTAAAATAAATTTGTTCTGAGATAAATTAAATAACAAAACCAAAAAAATCATGGATCTGGGAAAGGAACTTGGCAGGATGGGTGGGTAGACATTGATACAATTGAGAGGGGGTGAGAGAATGGACTTGGGAGAGCAACCCACAGACTCTATGCACATGATTGAAATGAACAGAGCACAAAATTCATTTGAAATTTACATAACTTGTTTGTGTCAACATTTAGTCATCACTTTGAGGTTATCTGATTCCGAATCTTGTGGTTATTCTTCCTGAACATATGGTAGAATGGACAACAGAGTCACTAATGTAATATAGACATGGCAGAGCCCAACTCTACCAAATCTAATCTATCTTAACAGCCTTAGGTGGGAACAAGGCCAAGGTACAACGTTCAGCCTCTGCACAGTGAAGCTAAAACACATTATATGCCTAAGACGATCTCTCACTTGATGTTATATAAAAACTCATCTTCCTCTCATCTATGTATTTCTTGTTAAAAGTAACATCAAAAGGAAGTAGTGTCTTAATGAGCGAGTTGGCAATGTTATCATACAGGTGAAAAAGATACAGTCCCTAAGACAGAACTCAAGAAATCTACATCAAGGTATGCTGGGTACTGGGTAACATTGAAATGCAAATCTGGACAGATGTTACTGGACCAGATAAAAAGAATGAGAAAAAAACAAGAGCAGAGCAGAGAAGAAAACCAGTTAAGCAAAGGACTCCTCATTAGGCTTTGAGCTAGCAGAGCTAAGGATGGTTTCAGAGTCACCCAAACCATGATACAGTTTGATGTCCTGTGTCCCTGGACAAACCAGGATGGAAAGCCTCAGCACTTTGATTTGAATTTGAACTTTTGCCTAGAGATTAACAAAATAAGAATGAAAATACCAATATAAAGTTGTCTGTGGTGAGAAGTGTCAAGAAATCAAAGTAGTCTTAAATAAAAATTTAAAATTAATTTTAATGTTCTCACAGCATTTAGACACATACACACATATGGGCGTGCGTGCATGTGTGTGTGTGTGTGTGTGTGTGTGTGTATACATATATATACTGATGTTTAGAATTTTTCTTTTCCGTTTTTCTGTCTTACAAGATAGGTAGAGCCTACTCACTAATGTGTTTCCTCTGAGCTGAATAGTACTGTCTATAAAAGTGAATTTTTCATAAATCAAAAGGAGAATGTGGACTTTTCTGACATTATTGGGAATATCCAGAGTCATCTTTTAATGTACAAAGTGGTGGTGACTGAGCCTCATTCTAAGTATAGCACGTGAGTCTAGATCTGGTTGAGTTACTTTCATGTTTTCCTATTTATTTACATTCTTTAGAATATCATCTCATTAACCAAAGAGAGCGTTTGGATTTCAAAGTCATTTAACTAGCAACACAGATTTTTTAAAAATTACATCCTTATGTATAAAATGGAAGAATTTTTGAGCTGTGGTCAGCCGTGATGTTGTCATTGAATAACAAGTTTCATTTCCCAGTATCTTGTCACCTGCCTACAGGTCAGGTAAGTTTGACAGGAAAAGAGGCACTAGATTCTAGCATAGAATACTAGACTTCGGTCCATTTGAGTTCTTAACCACAAAGCACTGGCTTAATCTGGGTTTCCTTCCCTGCTTGGTAGGTAAGCCAAAAACATCTCTTACTGTCACCATCCATGGGACTCTCCTACTCAGCTTATGAGACTGCTATAAAGACTGGGACATATGTAAACATACAAAAACACAGTATTTTATGTACAGCAAGAAACATAATTCAGGTCATTTTACTCTGATAATTCAAGTCAATACTCTACTAAATAGAGATGGGATTTCAACTCACTATATAACTTATACCACAGGTTGGCCTCTAGGGTCTATCCTTCCTCCCCCTACCTTCTTAGTACTGGGGTTTCAGACATGGCTGTCAAGCTGTTTATGCTCCTCTACGTATTTATGACTCAGGTAACAGAACTCAGGGCATTTGGCATGTTGTACCTTGTACTTATTTGCTTGTTTTCCTCCTAATACAATCTCAGTTTGATTGGAAGACAGGGAAGTTAGGGTGTCTGTATACACCTTGTATCCCCACATGAGGAGTGCTGGGTTGTACTGAGCACAAGACATTCGGTTCATCCACTGACTGTAAACAATCATGCAAGGAACCTGCTGGCCTCTCTTTCCCATTTCTGACATGATGGGAACAATAAGCAGTTGTTTACATTGTTTGAGAAAGGTTTGGAATGTGGAGCCAGGCTTCAGGGAGTTTAATGCTACTAGGGAGATAAAGTCTTTTGTAAGCCACAGACTTGTCACATTTTCACCTTGAACCGTTGTTGTTGTTGTTGTTGTTGTTGTTGTTGAAAGACAAGACCTAAAACAGCATGCAGAATTTTCTGATCACATAGTGTATCTCCATTCACCTCATTTTTCACATCTTCTTAGAACACAAGAAATATAAGATACTTTCTCTGTGCATGTAACCAAGCCAAATGTGTGTGTGTGTGTGTGTGTGTGTGTGTGTGTGTGTGTGAGAGAGAGAGAGAGAGAGAGAGAGAGAGAGAGAGAGAGAGAGAGAGA
>JANHMN010000001.1:22013678-22062317 GCA_030674055.1 Rhabdomys pumilio
AGAGAGAGAGAGAGAGAGAGAGAGAGAGAGAGAGAGAGAGAGAGAGAATTGGGTTCTCAAAAAATTCTTAGCTAATTATCATTAAGGAAAAACAAAAAACAAAATTAATGCTCCTGAAGGCTGGCTCTCCCTGCTCTGGCCCTGGCCCTTCCATTACGTTCATTAACTGGTATCCCTACTGGAGGATTCTTTGATATTGTATTTCTGCTTTAAAATGTCCTTATTACAATTGTGCACAACTCATCTTTACAAATTGAGAATGGGCCTTCTGTTTCTATGGAAGTTTGTCAACAGCCCAGAATATTTATCTTATGTGTTCTTTCTGTGCGGATCCCAGCCCCTGACCTAAATGGTCAGATGTGATTTGGGAGCAGGAAGAACTGAACAAGTAGGGTCTTCCTGAGTTCTATACACAGATCCCCATTTCCCAGCACCCTGGCCAAGCCAGGCAATCCCCATCCCTCAGACAGAACCTATGGCCTCTTGCTCTAGTCTTCAGCTGTTTTAATTGTTATTTATTGCCCATGAGGGACTGCCCTCCCTTTATGTCTTTTTAATGTTTTATGTTTATAACTAGATATCTTAGCTGTTGCTAGCCTGAGGTTTCTTTCATGCAAAGCTCTTGAGCTATCCCTTCTATGACATTTGTGACGTGGTTTATAGAGTCAGATCACTTGGCATGTAAATGAGATGAATTCCAGTATTTATTTTCTTGTTTATCTTATTGTGTGGGACTTCCAGTCAGAATACTACCTGTGTATCATTGGGCAAGTTATTTAATCCATCATGTTTATTTTTCATCTGTTTAATGAGAATCATAATGCTAACCTTACTCAAAAAAGGTACTTTAAAAATTAAATGTTAGCCCAAGTGTAAAGCTTGTAGCATTTTCTAAAATATAGTAAATAAAAAGCTATTCTTAGTAGCTATTAATATTAAGGCCATTTCAGCTATCAAACATATTATAAGTATAGGATTTACTAAAAGAAACTTTTTTTTATTTGGTCTCCATTTCTTCTTTTCCCATCTTCTGATATTTAGTAAAGTCCGAATAAGTGTTTTAATAAAACTAACTAAAAATGATCATCTTCAACATTATTGTATTTCTTTACTGTCTGGACTTTGCTTCTGTTGAGTTGATGTTGTTTCTGATTAGTTGTAAAGATAGTTTGACTTTTTAGTGAGTTGTACATTTTTATAAAACTCTGTCACGGGGCAGGCTGCTTAATATTTTATTCATTCACTTCACTCGGAAGTTAATAAATGCAAATCCCAGGTAAGGTAAAGAAATCCTTACCATAGTGCTATACTTCCACATCCCATAATGATACAAGATTGCTCAGATAACTGGACAAAATGTTAACGTGCATGTGAGAAAATGAGCTGAGCCAGTGTTTTACCATTCCCTTCGTGCTAGGCCATTGTCAGTTTGTATGGACTTTCACCAGTGTCAGAGACACTTGAAGACAAAGTGAATATCATGAACCTTTCCCCTGTTTCCATATGAATTTTTTAAGACTCTTTGGACATACACATATTCAGGCTTGAAACTAACTTATTCATCAAATACTTAGCTCAGGCAATAAGTGGTGGTTTTCATTTATAAACCAGAAAAAGCCTTTTCTTAAGCAGCTGAAGCTGAAGGGAAGCCTCAGCAGACAAGAGGACTCACCTCCAAATGCCTCTACACTATGAAGAACGCTGATTCCAGATTGAAGTGGGGGCTGGCAGAGTTCTGCCTCCATTTAGGTTAGATGTGATCCCTTTCAGACCATGTCTATGATAATTCAGAATCCTTGTCACCTGTAGATGAAATCTGTGTAATAAATTCCTTGTGGCTTTAAAATGCTAAGTTGTCGTCCACAACATGCAAACTCATGATGCTTAGTGAAAGAATGAAATGGTGTGGACTTATTGTATAACAGTTAGTCATAAAATATACAGTGACTAGTCTCAGTTTCTTGGCAATGAACTCCACAAAATAAAATTTATTCCCAGATTACAAATTTTAAAAACTTCTTATATGGACTAAAGAAAATGATATTTATCTGCCAATGTGAGCTTATTGGTTTTTTTTTTTTTTCTGATTCTCTCTGAACTTGATTTCACATGCAAGTATGGGGTGAATAAATTTCTTTAATAGCAATGCTTTTCCTTCTACCAGGAATTACCTTAAACACATCCAATTACAGAAAATTTACTTTTAAGAAGTTTGTGCTATTATCAACTTGCCATTGCATTTTACTACAGTCTGTGACTCCTTTGGGATGCACCACATATGTCTCTTATGCAGAAGAGATATTCCTTGAACAAAAATCTGGGCATGAGTGCTGCCAATACACTCACCAGAGTGCAACAGGATAGAAACCGCCTCCTGCTAACTGAAGCAAGCAAACGCAACCTGACAACTGGGACGAAGTAACTGTGATGGGCTCAATAAAAAAATTATTCATCAGAGATATGTATTGGTATCACAAGGGGGGGTTCCTGTTTTTTTTTCTTTCTAATAAAACACTTCACTCCTACCAATGAGCACTTGAACCTTGAGAGCAGAAGTGTTATTGTGTCTCCCACCACATCTTCAATGAATAAGTGTTTCACCTCTCCTTGCTATCAATCATCCATCCATCTGATCAATAGAATTCAGCCCTTTTTATTCCACATTTGGAAACTGCGATGATCTCAGCCACATGAATCCTGAGAGTAGATTTGCAGCAACAGAGGCACTGAGGATTGTTCTGTCTAATTTGTCAAATAACACTTATTTGTTCATCGTAATAGTATAAAATTAAACAGTCCTTTGTTTCATTTGTCAAATAACACTCATTATCTAACAACTGAAGAGTATAATTTCTGGAGGAAATTGCTAAGTGTCTAACTGGCGTTTTACGTTTGCTTCTAGCTTGCATTCAGAAACCACTCATACCTCTTATTTTAGATGAATTAGAGTATCTGCCCGTGGTAAGGATAGCAATGCAGCGCTTTGTTGCTCTGTTGTTTTGACCATTTGTCTCTTTAACCCCAACTCAAATTATTAGAGACATGGAAACAGCCATCAACAGGCTTTTGGCAATGGCCGACAGAAATGTAAACCTGGGACTTTCCCTTCTCTAACTTCAGTCTGCCAATTTGAAGCCATGTAGATCTGTTTGCTCTCTACCTTCTCCTTTGTGTTCCTTTGTATGATGTCATTTTAAAGCTTGATTTGATTAGTATATTCCAAACAAGTTAATGATTTATATCCTTGTCATGGTGGTGCCTTGTGTGCCCTCTATTGACCTCTACTAACTAGATTTAAATTTGAGGCTAAAACCAATGTCTAGACTTTGAAATGCTCAGTAGTGAATTTTGTCCATGTTCCTGTTCTTGCTATAAACAGAAAACTAGACTGACTGACGTTCTAGGTAAGGCAATGCACATGCTCAGTCAAGGTCTTCTGTCATCTCCTCAGTGCTCACATATAAACTCTGTAGCCCATCTATGCAAATGTATGAACCCTTCCCTTTGCATTCCTGTTATGCAAAGCCTTATGGGTGGGTGCCATGTGTCCTACCTTCATCATTTCGTGTTAGAAGGGAAGTTAATTTTAAAAGTAACCTAAACGAATATTTGTAGCATCAGTGTTGTAAAAAAATCAATGTTTAATAACATGTAGAATAACTTGAGGTTCCCTTATCCTACGTTCTGGGACCTCCAGATCTTTCACAGCTTTACAAGTGAAGCTATACAGAAAGAAATCGCAAGCAGGTATGAGTGCATAACTTACACATCACACCCAGGTACCTTGCTTAATTCCTATGTGTATAAAGAGGTCTCGTGTGAACCTAAAATAAAATTTCTGTTGTGAGTCCCTGTACCTAAATTTAGGTATAGTTTTAAAAGATCTTGAACTAGAAATAAAGGTGTCTGGATTTAATATTTTATAATTTTGGACTCTTTGATTTTATTCTTTACATTCTACTTTGAATAGAACTCATCATTATTCAACCTTGTAACTGAATATAAATGTTGACATACACATGACTATATAAGAACTATGATGACATAAAATGTAATTCTATAGTAAAACACTCTTAAAATAATACAGATAACAGTTGCAGAGTCTTTTCCATTCACCAAGCTTTATCCCAAGTACTTGATACCACTTACACTTTTTCAGTAACTCTATTAGGTGAGATACATTTAAGCTAAAGAAGCCAAGGCAAAGAGGAACTTGCTAAGCTACTGTAAGTAATAATGGAGGAGAAAGATCTGAAACCAGATCTATGTGATGACTTTTCGTTCTCAGAACTCATAACCTATGGAATCTGTACATGTTCTGAAGGAGCACTGATGAGCTAAGGCTGGCTGCCAATCAGCAGCAGCTGCACCACAGACCTCTGCAACTAAGCTACTGTAAAGAAGTGCTGCTGTTAGGCTTCCTGTCATAATATACATCTGACAAAATGTCAGCTGCTGTTTGAATCACATGGCTTTCTCTTCGCATGAACCACCAAGCCTTGCCTTTGCTTTTCTTTACTAGAACAGCAACATGTGTTCTTCTTCCTCCAAATCATCTGTCGCCCCTTCATCTGTTAGATCAGTAAACATCCATCAGCTTCTACAGTTGGATTCATGATGAGTCTCGCAAACCCTTTTCATCCTTCCAAACTCAGTCCTAGCTATGTTATAAAGAATGATTTCACTAGTATCTTATACTGAAATCTGTAATTAAGCAAAACACAAAATTATAACTCCTTGGTGTATCTTATATTTATTTTTTCCCAAGCTAAACATTCAGCATCAATCTTTGGGGATTGATACATTACCTCTCCATGTCTTTTTAGAAACTTGCCATTTTTAGAACATTATACACAGAGAAAAATCCTTAAGAAATTTATGCTGCCTGACTGCTCCATGTTGGTTATAATGACCATGCTCAAAATTGTTACTTGTGGATGGTATGCTGAGAACTTCCTGGGATTCAGTTGTTGAGAATTTTGGGTAAAGTTCCCTAAGCCAGAAACTCTTCCTTGTGTAAGATGTCTCTGCTCAGTTTTGAATATCATTCTAAAATCAAGAATAGTTAAGAACAACTCTCTTCTTAGACTGTTGAATATATAGTCAAACCTTTCTTGTTTCTCTGCATGTTTCTCATCCTTGTACTTACCCACTAAAGCCTTCTTCCCATTGCTTTCTTACTACCCAGCTTCATCTCTACGATATAGACACATCTTCAGTGTACTCTTCAGACATTTGCAGTACCAAACTTATCCACTTGTATCGTGGCCAGTTTATCATTGTATGTTTCGGAAAGGACTGAGACAGCAGTTGAACAAGTATGTCTTATAGTCGATGCTCAGTAGCCCACATCTAACGACTCTTCTGAAATCTTCAAAGCACAATGTTGACTATGTACTTGAAACTCGGTTTTGTTCGCCTGATTTTTCAGTTATGGCTTAGTAATCAAGCTGCTAGTTTATCTGTCCTCTATAAAAGTACTCTTTGTTTCAGAGATTGGAGGACTACTTCTTAATCATGCATCTACTCCAAATACATTTTCAAGTGCTCCTAGATCCAATACAAAGGACATTTAAGCTGAACATGTTATTTTCTATACCCCTAGCTTAGTTCTATGTTGCACTGAAAACGTGTTTGTTAATGTAAAATGTGTGAGAAGGCAGAGAATTCTCTGAAGGAGTGATCTTTAAAAGAAGGCTTTAGGCTGAGAGCTGGCCGTGAGATAACTAAGGGAGTAGAAACTTTCATGGTCATATTTAACTCCCTTTCTCCAGCCTCTGACATCAGAGTTCTTAAACATCCTGTCTACACCACATCCTGTCTACACCCTCACTGAAGTCCTTAACTGGAATGGAGGACTCTCCCTCTGATGTTGTCAGTTTATATTTTGAAAACCAAATCCTGAGTATAGTTACCCTCTGACCCCTTGTCACGCTGTTTCTGAAAGGAAATCTTGTGCATGGTGTATTTCATTCTTTGCCCAAACTTAGCTATTTAAGCTTATTCTGGCTGATGAATCTATAGAACTCTACTATGTCTCTTCTTATCAGAGTCACCAACAATTGTCCTCAAAGTCAGATAAACTGGTTTACACAGATTTTTTTCTGAACTTTGGTGAAGCCTTTAACTTTGGGATACATTTGCAGCCCTCTCTCCTGGTTTTTCTGCAGTCTCTATCTCCAGAGAACCCCTTTTGTTTGTCCTTCCATGCTCCAACCATGATGCCTAGAATTTAATTTCAGGTTTGGTCACTTTCTGGGTGACCCATCTATTGGTAGAACTGGGGTATTAAAATTAGCCACCATCACTTTATTAGGGTCAATTTAATTTTTTTATTTCTCTATTTTATCTGTAATGAAGCTTTATTAAAATGAATAAAATAGGATATTTTGTTTCTCTTTATCTTCCAGCAGCAATATGATAATTTTGACTTTATTTTATAACTGTCTTCCCTTTATAACAGTGTATGTAATATATAGAAACTTGACTGAGCATTTAACAAATGTATTAATCAAGTCTGACAGAGGAAAAGAAATCATGCTTCCTTGAAAGTATTTTTATAAGAAGAAAAATCTATCAAGTCTGCATTATTCTCATTAAGTCTTCATAAAATATGGAGCATAGATAACTACTCATATTACACAGGGTAGAAAACTGAGGTTTAAAATATTTCTCCTGACATCATATATATAGCTGATGAATTACTCAACTGTAATTTCTCTTTCAGTTAACCTACCACTCATACTCTGTTCACTAGGAAACATAGCCAAGCATTAGTGTCTAGATGTCAGAGAAAAGTGCGACTAGTCTTTGACACCATCATTGGTTTTTCATAAGAGTTGTTATATTGATGTATCATCAAATCAAGCATATTTTTAAAATACAATTGAAAGGAACTTAAGAGGGAAACATTTGGTTTTCTAGTATAAATATTTCAGAATAATTTCAGATTATTCTGATTGAAATGCCAGAAAAGACAATTAATCTTATAACATTAACTATATGGACTATTAATTGCACAGAAGTTGGGCTAGGATAAAATTTAGAAAAAGGTTCCTTTGGGATATTTTTGAGTTTAGGCTATTTACAAATACTACCTGGCTTAAACCATGACATGAAACTTACTCCAATATATTTGAATTTCTTTACACTAACATTTAGGCACTTGCCCACTAGCTCTTAATGTAGAATATTTTTCATAATTCTTAAGGTCTTTGGAAATGATGTCTAAGAGGTGTAAAAAACCCGTTATGTAACTTCAAAAGTACTATAGACTTCTAAACTGTATTCATGACTCATATGATAAAATGTCAGGTTATTCTAATTAGAAATAGAAACCAAAGATATCTATATTAAACAATGATTTTATAATACTAATCCTTGCAAATATTGTCCAATACATTGATGATATCATTTTGTACATATAATTAGGAGAAAGGACTGAGGTCTAAAATGATCTATTAACTCAATAAAGAACTGTAGCATTTTTTTTAATTTTTAATGATTCCAGAAAAAAGTAGAGGTTATGGTGGTTTTGTGAAGATCATTCATTAAGAAATAAGTCCATTCCATTGACTTTTTATTGGCCAACAGAGATGGTAAATAAAATTGATGAAGTCAGGGTACAGGTCAAATGCCTGAGCATGCCATGGCTGAGTGTACCAATGTGGATACTTCAAGCATAGAACAAATGGTCTCATCATTTCTGTCATTTCTGTCAAGAACAAAACTGTATTTTTGAATAAGCCATTTGAAATGTGTGTTTAAAACTGTGGTCCCTGGTAAATACAGTCTTATTCCATCCTTTTCTCTATACAATTTTGACAAATACAGTTGCTATTGCTTGGCTGTCTATGTCCCACAATTACAGGAGAGCCATCTCCCCAGAGAGTTTAAATAAAACTAGCTCTCCCAGAGATAATAAGATTTTGTTCTCTCTCAGTAATTCTGTCTTCTAAATATAGTAGCACCTGGTGTGTAGAATCTGGGGTGTGATTCAGTGGTGGAGTGAATACTTAGCATGTGGGAGACCCTGTGCTGAAGCTCTCCAACAGCTAAATAAATAAGTTAGCAAGTAAATAAGTAAGTAAGTAAATTAATACATACCAGAACTGACTTCAAGTTGACAAATAAGTAGAAATAAGTGAGCTTACTTTCTTCCTTATAAACATTTTATTACTTTCATTCTAACATAATATACCTAATTTTAAAAATTCACATCTTTTAAATAATAAAAGCAACAGTTTGAAGAGAACCAGCTGTATTCAGTGTGGTGAAGATCTTTGCCACACCTGAACTCATGATTCTCTTCAAGTGTTAAAACAGTTGTTATGTTTCTTTTCCAAATCAACTTGTTATTCAAGATGGATGGCTTATTTTCTCATTTGTTCTGTTAATGCCATATATCATTGAGCACATGTAGATGGCAGTAATCAAAACTGGTAAGGAAAGAATAAGTATTTAATAAAACTTTAACAGCATTTCTTTCCCTCTAGGTAAGATTAAAATGTGTTATTAAAAATTACCTTCCTTACTTTCAGAGCCAAAACACTTGCAGAAATAATGAGCAAGAAAATGACTACGAAGAAGATGTAATCCCACTTTCTACATATCCATCCTGTAAGTTTTTCTCTACTCCATGAATACATGTAGGTTTGCAGTGTGGTGTATTAAACTCACAAGAAAGACTGAACAGAATGTAGGAAGATACTTCATCAACCAAAGAATTTTTAAATAATGTTGAGGTAAAGCTGTTTTACCTACATTTAATAATTTAAATGCCTTTAACAAGGTCAAGATTTAATAATGAAATATGAGTTTTCCTACCCTGAAAAACTACAGAAATCATTTTGATACTCTTTTCTGAATATTTGAAACCTGTGTGTTTTCAAGTCGATTTTTCAAAACTGAATCACATTTTTTTTAAGTGGAGCTGAGTTCTCTCAGCTGTGAAGTAGGAAGCTGAGGCTAGGATGTTTCATAAGATTCTAATGCCATAGTACATGTATTTCTATGTCTAACATTTGAAGATGAATTCTGTGTTTCTACAGTTTCAGGCCAGGTCTTATTAGCATACAGTGACTTGCTTACCATCTTCACCAGCATTTATCCTGGGCACCTCACTCTCCTGCTCCTCCAGAGCACCCTACTCAGTATCACAACGATGATGATGGGGTACCCAATGTCTCCACCTGCCGACTTCCCTCCTCAGCCAACAAAAACGCTCTTTTCTTTTCCTTTCAAGTTAGTTCAAAACTTTTGAACTCATTTTGGACTTCTGTTCTTTTTCTCCAACTCTGTATCCAGTCCAGCATAGCACTATTGACTGTACCTTTGAAATATTGCCAGCATTCAACCAGTTGTCATTGTTCATTGATATCTATCCTAGCAAGAATGCACATACCTCTGTTACCAAATATGTGCAGCTTCTGCTCCTTTCTCATGGTCTTCCTCGCTGGGAATTCTAACTTCCTGCCTTGTTTCATCTATAGATCATGGCTCCTTTTATTTGTTTTATTTTTGTAAGTTCCCTTTGCCTGTACCCTTCTCCACTGTGCTCAGCAACAATCACTACTATATTTTACTACTTTGTCTGGGTTTCACTGATGGCCTGATCCCTTCATTTTCAATAACCATTCTAGAAGATTAAGATTGTTTTGTTCCTGTCCATAGGACCTATAGCAGTACATCGTCAATACCCGCTTATGCACTACTGACCATAAACTTCTCAAAAGACAGGCCAATATGTAAATCAGAAAAAAATTCAATACAATGTTTACCAAGTTAACTTTGATAAAGTACTTCAAACATTATCACAATGCACATATGGATACCATATATTAAATTAATAAACTGATTAAAATGGTTATAGGTTATATATTTTATCACCTTAATAATAAAGATCATGAATAATAAAGTTCATTATTAATACTGCCTACATAACTATCATAATATTCCACCCTCTAAAGAACTGCCAATAACAAGAGAAAATTATTGCAATTTCTTTTAATAAAAAATCTCATCTCCATAGCTGAAACTGAAAGCCCTCCACTGTACCACTGTGACTGGGCTCAACCCCCAGTTTTCATGGAACTGGAGGAAGGTCAGAGTATCCCACTCTGTATCACAATGATGATGGGGTACCCTGAAACCATCTGTCTACTAACTGTACCTTGCTAGGGCTGGATTCCAGATCTGGCCACATCTGACAAGCATCTGAAACTTCTGTTCCTTGTTAGTGTCAAATGCAAATTCTAAAACCAAAGTGCTAGTGTGCAGTTTCCTGTACTTTGACTATAATTCTAGGCTGATGACTGATTTCCTTAGACAAAGTAGTCAAGCATCCTCATGTACTTGTAGCTGAACAATACATTTCTTCCAGTCATTCCATCATCTCCATCAAAATTTCAAGGGATTACTTTACTTTAGGGTCAGTGTTTAGGTGTTATGGAGAGGAAAATTAATGAGACCTCTGAACAAAAATTACACACATGCACATGCATACACATACACACAAACACACAAAACACATATCCAACATACCATAAATGCACACTCCCCAGACACCACATCCACATACAATACACACACACACACACAACAATAGAATATACATATAAATTCTGAGACATACACAACACATGCATAATACACACAAGCCCCCATATGCAACATATACACAATATACACATGAACACACACACACACACACACACACACCTACCTGCTCTTCCCAGGCTAATATTTACAGAACTAAAATTCATTTCTAGAAGCAAAATCATGTTTTTCTTCTTCATGTGGAAGAAAACTGCCCTGCTATAGGCACTTTCCTCTACAGGCCTAAGGTTTTTTTGCTGCTGAAAGTTTTCTACCATGTAACTTCATTTTCTGAAGCAAATAATGCCCCCCCACACACACACTGTTTTTTTTTTATATTTAAAGCTATATTTTACTTTAGCGACATTTGAAAACAATTCTTTTTCATTGAAAATGATAAGACACATTCCAACGTCTGTTTGAAAGATCAAAAAGACTGTGTCTTTCATTTTCACTTTCAAAAAGAGAACATTATATAAGTTTTTTTACAGATGTGGGGTTACTGCAGCCCACTGTTTTTGTGCTCTTCCTAGGTTGTTAGAGTATTGTTGTATAATCTACAAGTAAGTGTGTCATGCTTCTATTATTTGGTTAAATTTTAAAACAGAATGCATTTTATCAATAGGTATGCTTTCTCCAGGGAGAAAAAAGACGTTTTTTACCAAGTAATGTTTTCAAAAATTAATGAAACACCCATAATAAATTTATGGTAATTAATTATACAAACTACTACAATGGCTACACTAATTAATATATATAATAAATATATGAAAATGCTAAGTAGAGGCATGGATTCATTTCCTATAGTTATTCTATACTATCAAAATATGTGGCTAGGTCATGTACTTAAGAAACAAGAGTAGCTGAAGCTTTGATATCCATTAGTTAACGAGGAAGTGTGTAGTGGGCAGCTTTTTACTATATAGCAGATGATAAAAGTGTATTAACTACTATTGCTTCTGTGAAGATTCTCAGAACACCTCTAGACAGTGTGTGTAAGTGAAACTGTTCAATCTTTGCCATAAATAGCCATGCAGTCTCCAGCATCTCATCATGAACTCAGGAAGACACCCAGGCGGAACACAAGCAGATCTGAGGAACCTGAAAGGTCTGTGGACACAAAGGAGGAAGAAACAAGTGCTGAGGCAAGACTCAGCCCGCCAGAGGTCCACAGGGAATGCGCCGAGTGCCAATATGATGATCTGTATGTGTTCATCCCTGGGTGTGACACCGAAGGCAACTCTGAAGAGCCTCTCCCACCCTGCAGGCCACCTCTGCCCCCACCACGACCAGGGGCTGCTGCCTCCCAACTAGAAAGACCTCACTTTACCTCACGAGGTAAGTTTCCAGCTAAAAATGCAGAGAAACAATTTGTACCAAGGCTTCTGCACAACATATGGTACAAAGGTGGATCTGCAGACACATGATCAGATTTGGAAACCAAGGGTGACTCTCTCTGATCTTCAACAACTGAAGCTAAGGGAAGAGAGCCAGAGATGATCTATCTACCCTCTTTCTCTGTCTCCCTTCCCAAATAAAGGGTTCTGACAAAGATTTAGGAAAGTAAATATAATAAATAATAAAATAATCCTATAATTTGGAAAGAATCTGTAGTGATGCACATAAAATGTACGTGGTGCATTCTGTGGGAAAGTTCAGTGCTCTGGCCAGAAGGAAGGCTGTTAATGGAGACTAGGAAATGACTATGGTCACTTTATTTGCCTGGTAGTGAGATCTTCCTTTAGGACTAATCTCCTTAGAGCTTTCAATAGCATTGAACACCCCCAGCTCCAGGGTCATTCATCATCATCCCCCACATTATTCACCAGCTTTGTGCTTAACCTCTCAAGTTATGAACTGTTCTCACAACAAAAGTTTCATAACAAAGACTATAATGCCACTCTTTATTCATCATATGTCATAAATAATAGATTTTAGTCATCAGATCCCAAAAGACTATCAAATGTATGAACATGACTTTAAAAGGTGAAATTTGAAGGGGTTGGAGAGATGGCTCAGCAGTTAAGGGTATTTGCTGCTCTTGCAGATGACCTGGGTTCTGTTTCCAGAATCTATGTGGTGGCTCACAATGGTCTTTGAGTGTTACAAGACACCTGTCTCCTCGTCTGGCTTCTTTGGGCACTGCATACACTTAGTACACATGCATCCATGCAAGCAAATACTTATACACGTGAAATAAAAAATGTTTCTTCAAGTGAATGCATGAAACCATGAAATTTAGCATCATGACCTCTAAGATGCTATCTCTGGGAAGGCTTGTGTTTATTCAATGTAAGCCTTACTCAGGAGCCACACTATGTCAGAAAACCAAACCTAGGAGACACTTTATTGATGGTTCAACCTGTATTCATTGCTCACCTACTGTGTGCCAAGTTTCTGTGGACCTTGAGAGACAACAGTACATTTGGTACATAAAATTCTGTAGGAGAAGAAAACAGGTCAGTAGCAGACTGGTAACAAAATTCTACTGTATTTTTATACTTAAAATTCTTTAAATAATTAAGATTATAAGATGAAACTATTATCTTGTGTCAGATTAAATATCTATAAGATAGAATATTACATCATATTTCTCATATTATAAGTCTCCATATATAATGTGTAGGTTAAGAAACCTTATATTATTCTTTCATAAGTTTAACCAGATACCTAAGGTCAAAATTATAATTGTGACCAATATATCTCCTGAAAACTAATACACATAAGAGGCAACCCCCAAAAAACATTTATTTAGAAATCATATTGCTACATCCATTTGCTTAATATTTTTATATTTTGAATATAACATTTACAAATAGGTTTCATTATAATACACATTATATGTATATATAATGTACCTCATCATATTCATTTTCCCCTGCTTCCTTATCTCCCTCTCACTGGTTTGCCTTCTTCTTATCAATTGATCTCTTTTCTACTTTTATATCTTTTCGTATCAATTGATCTTTTCACCATAGCACTGAAAAGTGAGCAGAAAAGAAAATGGCACTATTTGTCAACATATTTTTATAAATTTTCTTTTTTTAGATTTATTCACTTCTTACTGTATGTGTATGAATGTTGGTTGGCCTGAACAAATGCATGTGTACTATGTGTATGCCTGTTGGATCCCATAGGACTGGTTACTAATGTTACACATTAGTAACTACATGGTAACTACCACTACATAGTAATCAAACTTAAGTCCCCTACAAAAGCAACAAGTGACCTTGATCCACTTAGCTCTTTTGTCAAGATCTGTCCTTGAGTTATGGACAACAGTCATCAAATTCCATGCATGAGATTTACAGACATATTTTTAATAAACTACTAAGATATACCACTATAGAATATCTTTTTACCTTTGTAACAATCAAAACACTGAACTATCATTATGTCCCATCTGCCACTGGGACACAAGGCCAGAGAGCCTATAACTAGAATATGTTAAATACTTACTTTCAAGGTTCATTTCTAAATACTTGTGCCCTATTATTTTACCAGTTGAAGGGATTATCTCATAAGAGTGATTCATTTATTATTTATTAGTATACAACCTGGAATAAAAAAAAATCAGGCCCAACTTCTTAGCAGAAACTATAACCTGACACTCTGGAAGAAAGAAGTAAAATGTAAGATTCCTAGTATGAGTCCAACTTCAGAACGAGTTGGAAAGAGCGGTGGGTGGAGAACAAAGGGAGTTAACAGCTCAGGAAATGGGTTCATAAAAGTGAGACGGTTGACACATTTTGCTAAAAGTGAAGTGCTGCAAAAGTCTTTCCCACACACTTAATCAGGTTTCACCCAGAGGCTGTCAGGGAAACAGAAGTCATGGAGTCAAAATCCCAAAGCTATATTATTCATGCAGAAAGAAGCGAGACACCGTGATTTTAAAACTGTTGCCAGGCACAGAGGTATTTAACACTTCTTAGGTGAAAGTATCCAGAAGAATAAAGTTTAAGATGCTTTGGAAGGCTGTCATGGTGGCCTCTCCCAGAAGTACCAAAAGCAATTCCTGAATACCCTTTAAAAAAAAAACACCCTTTTGTGTGGTTCTATTAGTTGTGCTTTCTCTGAGCATCTAAGATTTTCCACTAAAATCCCAATTATAATAACTGTATAAGATTCATGTTATCTGAATAAAGGCAAATAGAAAAGAATAAACAATAATATTCATAGTGAAAGACCTTCTTGTTGGCCTAGTAGAGAGTCACGGATTCCTTTTTAGCTTCTTAACCACAGAATGCTTCAAATCCTTGTTTGTTTAACAACTGATTCTAAATTTTCTTAGCATGTTCTTACAATGTAAGTAAATATTTTAATGAGTATGGTGGACCCCTAAAGACTACAAATGTGTGATTGCTTTCTAACCATCTAACTAACCCTTAAACCAGTGACTGGTACGTTCAGCTCTTCACTTTGGTGCCATGTTTCTGGATGAGGTTCACACTCACCTATGAAAACCAGGAGTTATACTCTTGAAAGTCAGTTGGTCATAGCAGGGGAACTCTTGTTAGGACAGACAGTGGCAGTATGTCTGGCTGTTCCCTCAAATAATTTTCAGAGAAATTAGGTTTTAGGTGAAATATTCAGTACAAGCAGTAGAAAAAGGAAAATGAGTGACTGACTAAAAAAAATTTCTATAAGTTGTATGCTTTAAAACACCTCCTTTCAAAGGATTTGGAGTTGATATATAAATTTATCCCTCAATTCTCAGATAATAAATACATACCGAAATTCATGTTTAAGAAATAATATTTTAAAACACATATTAAAGTATTTTCTCACACAGCTGGCATTTCTGAATAGTCTAGAAATATTTATTATTATTATTATTGTTATTATTATTACTATTATTATTACTACTATTATTATTTTCAATGGCATATGAATAAACTGATTAAAGATGACATATGAAAGTAAAGACAGCAAGGATATTGCATAAAATATAAGAGTAAACCCAAACTAAATGTTTCCTAAGCAGGGAAAGTTCTGGAAGACCAGATGGAAAGAAGTCAAAACTGGAATGATCCTAACGCAACACAAGAGACGAGAGAGGAACCCAGCAGAGAAGAAAAGAAAGAAGCACAGGAGGATGAGGAAGAAGAAAACCCATATGCATTTGCAGAGACTGAAGATAATGAGTATGACCTGATACTGGCCAGTAAGAGTGTAAAGAAAAGAACTGGAACTCGATCTTTCATTATAAACAGACCACCGGCCCCCACGCCCCGGCCCACTCACATCCCTCTCAAAGAAGAAACAACACCTTACATAGCTCAAGGTAATATTTTGTTGTTTATGGACTTTTTTTCTCAATGTTTAAATTGTATGTGCATGGATATTTTGCTTATATGTATGTCTATGTAACACATACATGCCTGGTACCCATGGAGACCAGGGGAGAGAGCATCAGATGATCTGAAAATAGAATTGCAGAGAGTTGTAAGCTACTATGAGGGTGTTAAACATTGAACCTGGGTGCTTTGAAAGAGCTGCCAGTAAGTTTAACCACTGAGCCATGTCAAGAGCCCCTAATTGTTGATGTTTTTGTCTCTTGGTTTATGGAAAACCAGGGGTTAGAAGGTGGGGTAGAAAGTGAGGCAATTGGTGATTTAAAACTCTAAAGGCTGTGAGCATCTTTTCAAGTCACAGAGAAGGTATGTTGATACAATTTTTAATATTTTTATTAATTCTTGAAGGATTTTATACATGCATACAATCACAATCACCCCGCTCCTTCAGATCCACCTTCCCCCTCCCAACTTGCTGTCTTTATTTTTAATAATCTACCTTATCCAATTTATGCTGCCTACATACTCATGTTAATGGAGACATCAACTGAAACAAGGTTTACCAACAAGAGACCTTAAAGAAAACTGACTCTCTCAATCCTAGAGGCCACTTTAATGGCTCCTTCTTGAGGTGTGGGGTCATCTGAGTCCTCCCTCCCTCCATGGTAGATGGATATGCTGTTGTGCAGGTCTTGAAGACATTGCAGAAAAACCTTTGTTCAGGATCTGAGCAACGAATGGTTTTGATATACTAATTCTAATATAGAAAAGGGTTTTATGCATTTCTTGGGCTCTAGTAAAGTCAGACATTGGGGAAACTAGCTAAGAAAGTATAGTGTCTGTGGCCTACTGAGATATGTGGGCTCGGTCTGCCACTCAGGATAGCAATAGAGACAACTTAACACATGAGCCCTGTGCGGTTTACATTGACAGCCTCATTCCAGAGATAAGGGAACTGATGCTAAGAGTTTCACTGCGCTGCAGAAATGCTGACACTGGAAAGCAGCACCAGCAGCATCCCTGTCATTCTGCTTCTCACACCTGTGAAGGAGGAACCCTGAGCTCCTTCCACTGATGCAGTCATCTCACTTCATACATTCATTTTTATTTTCCCCGTCTAACCTACAAGATTCACAGCAGAAGAGATCATCCTCCTCTGAATATTCCTTCCCGTCATTAAGTCCTTCGTGAATGCAGAATTTATAAACTGATTTTGATAAATATCTACTGATGAACAAACGGTGGAAGAGGCCGGGTCTACATCCACACGACTACAGTAGAAAACTTCACTAACAGTATGGAAGACAATACAAAGGCTGTGTCCACATATGAAATTTTTACTCCTGCCCCAAAACAGCCAATGTTTGAAGCACTACTGATTTTCAGGGCAGAACACATACAGAACAGAATGGAGCTCCAAGACATCCTACCTGTTATACATCACGTATGGAAGTATAACTCTGCCCTGCATGTAGCGCTCCACCATTCTCCACCCCCAGAAATGTAACTAAATTCAAAACTGAACACATGTCCATCCATTTTATTAGGAGACATGTACCTGATTCTGACTGCTGTGTGAAACACACCCTTAGATTAAGAATTGCAATAAGAATTGTTCATGTTTTAAAAAACATGTTTTTCTTATCTAATCTCCCTGTTCTCAGATCTCATACACTTTACACTTTCCTCTTCCTGTTGGACAAGATGTAGCTCATAGGCATCAGAAATATAGAGATTCCTATAGATTTATATCTTTTAGTGACCAAATTATTGATTTAAAGCAAATCAAGGAAAGAGAATTATTATCAATATGGTGTACATAGACAGGTAGTACAACTCCATCCTAGACCATGCTAAGATATAAACTCCTAGTAGGGAAAGTTTTTCCCATCAAGGAAGCATTTCTCATTCTCCCTTCATACAGTTAGTAGAACAAAGATAGGGCTGAGTCCATATGGCTAATTTGGGGCAGAATATAATTCCCCTTTCAATTTGTACTTGCTCCAGAGGTATCCGTGTCTTTTTGCAGTGCAAGAAAGTTGTATATGACCTTCTTGAGGGAGTCTCTGCTGAGAAGACTTTAAATGTCAAATACAATTGCTTTGCTTTCAGTGAATTTCCACTTACAGTTCACTGTACTTGGAATTGATCACATACAGAGAGAGAGAGAGAGAGAGAGAGAGAGAGAGAGAGAGAGAGAGAGAGAGACAGAGAGACAGAGAGACAGAGAGACAGACAGAGAGAGACAGAGAGAGACAGAGTATTGGGGGGTTCTTACAGAAATTGAAGAAAGTTAATCCCTATTACTATAACTGTCACATAGTAGAATGTCTTCTGTCTTCATTATCAAGGAAATATATTCAAATTGGTTGAAACGGGTCCTAGAGTCAGAGCCTTGTAGCCCACTCTCTGCCTATATGAACTCATCCAAACAATTTAGCTTCAGCACACAATATGCATGTTATAGGTACTGTCAGAACAGAATGACTTAGTCATCCTTCAGTTTGTCAGTTTAGGGTTCCTGCCCTTTCAGGGGAAGTTCTTTATCTTTCTCTGAAAGGGTGCTGGTCCAGTTCCACAAAGGAGCTATCATTATGACTGAGTATGTACTGTTCGTTGAACAGAGGCAATACAGCTTTGTAACCTGGGTTGACTGAATTGTTCTCCTTGTCCTCAGAGCAGAACACCATGGTCTCCCGGATCACTTACAGAGACACTGAATGAAACCAAGGGGACTTTCCAGGCCATCTGTTAGAGCACTGATACAAGAATAAATATTATTGGTCTCATCTTTCAAGGATTCAGTTCCATGCTAATGTAAAGTGGAAAGGCAGCCATATTTAAATTGGAGTGAACTTACATTAGAGATTTGAACGTGTGAGCAAATGATGGAAGCGTAATTAAACACTTGTGATTTTTTTCAGTTGCACCACAACTTTTTTGTAGTTTTATCTTTAATATGTCATGTTGAGTATGTCTGTGGGAAAAAGATTAGTTTCCCTATAGTAGTAATTCTCAATGTCTCCCAGATGTCACTTAGCAATGTCTAGAGAGACTGTGACTTTCATAAGCAGAATAATACTAGTAGCACTTAAGAGGTAGTGCTCAGCGGTACCTGATGAATATCCTATCATTTAAAAATCAGCCTTCTACACGTCCACTGTAAAATCTTACGTAGTATAAAATGTCAGCAGTACCAATGTTGACAAATTCCGATCTGCATTATTGCCATGATTAAGTAAGAGTAAAGATTTGAAATCTTTAGATAATGTTCATTAACAACTGCCCATAGAGACACACCACACACACACATACACACACATACACACACACACACACACACACACACACACACACACACACACACCCCACTTTAGATTTCTTGAATTTTCCATTTTCTTCTAGAATTTTTACCGTGAGCATCTTTTTTTTTAACTCTGATTGGAGTTATTAGAGATTAGAGTGATCTTTGAGAGAAAAAGATGATCTGTGCAACTATCCCAGTGAGTGGCAACCCCTCTGAAGAAAGTTCATCAGTAAAATTCATGACCCCCATAAAGAGATGGAACTGAACTTGATGTCACTATGAACTCAAAGGCTGTATAACTTGGTGAAATTCATACAATCTCAATTCATTTGTTAGAAATTTACCTTCATAAATTATGATGCCTGCTTTCCTGGTTTTTCATGAGGGCTAAAGCTGTGTATGCTCTGTGCTTGAATCAGGGCAAAATGCAGAAGATGGGCAGATGATACGTTAAGCTAGTCTATGGACACAGGGTGCAGCAAGCTCTATTCCTTGTTAGTGCCTGCCTTCTACTTCTCTCCTCTCATATGCATGTGTGGATATACTAGATTGCAAGCCATTCCAAAAGATTTACCAGCTACCCATATTGAAAACAATTAGAACAAATGGGCATAGCCCTAGCTTTGGACGTTTTTGATCCACATAGGGTGAATTCTATTAGCATATGTAGTATTTAATGGTTGTATAAAGTTTATATAACCAAATGGATTATAAAATTAGACTTTAGAAAACCAGATCCTATGAAATATAGCGTAAAAATAAATAAATAAACCCACTGGTATCTGGAGTGAAAGCATTTCCTGACTCATAGAGAGGAAGGGAAGAAAACACCATTCCAATTATCACCAGTGATGAACATGAACCAAATGTAAAAGTCTAATAGCTTTAAAGGTTCCCAATAGTTACAGACTACTCAGGTCATTTCAATTTGAAATAAAAATAAAAGATTTGGGTTAATTCTCAATTAGTATTTACTCTCTCATAATAGAGAAGACCAAAAACAAGTCAGCCTGCAGCTGGGCAAGCAACAGGTGTTGGAAATATGTTGCTTGCCTGAAGGAGGATATGCCTACCCAGGGATGTATGGAGCCTTAGCTGATAGAAACTCATTGTGATGGCCTCCAACTGTCAATCCCATAAAACAACCTGTCTTTCTCCAGAATTTACTCACTTCCTACATAGGACACATTTTTAAAATAGAAATAGTCTTGTTTGTATGCGTGAAATATTCAAATGAAAAGTTGTTTTCTACCAGTCCCCTTAAATTAAGTTGCTTAAAATTAGAGGAAATAATTGGTTATGAGATTTTCTGTGTGGAAAGAGGATTTTCATAGTAACCTACTGATAAAGCTCACATTTTTGTTAGGAATTGGAAAGAAAATGAATGTTTTCTCCTTAGGAAGCTAAGCATCTGTGAATAACACCCATGCCTTTCGATTTCCTTGTCATTTACCTTCAGGTCATTATGTGCTTTCCACTCTTCTGTCTCTGCTAATCTCTAAAGGAGAATGTACTAACATCAATGACTCTGTGTGTTCTGGCTGGTGAATAGGCACACATTTTCCCTAGACACCAAGGCATAGTTTCCATCCACCTAAGTCTGTATGTTCCTGCCAGGTGAAAGATCCTCATGTTACATGGCAGATATGACCGTGTCCACATTTGTGTTCCATGTGGTGACCTGTGTTGGGAACACATCCCAGAAAACTAGGTGAAAATGATGTAAGAATGTCAGTACGGTGAAATGGTTTCAAGCTATCAAAGTGTTTGTACTTTCTTATAGGGGCTGCATATCTTCCCTAAGCTTCAGGTGAATCACTGGGACCACCTGTGGGGTGACAGCATTCTCCTCCTCTGTTGACATCTTCAGAAAAGAGTTGTTGCTTCTGCTTTCTTTTTCCTCTTCTGCCTTCTGTCATTGGTGGGCACCAGTAGCATGCTTCACCTCTGTCTAAATAAATGCTGCAAAGTATAGAGAACTTTGGAAACTGTCCGATACACCTGTGCATCCCAGGACCTTGGTTATACAGTGGTGCACTGTGTAGTTGGCCATCTAATGAATAATAAAGAAATTTCTTTTAGGAGCCTGTCACTTGCAAGCTCAGGACACAGGATAGAGTGCATATTTTCATTTCTCACGTGTGCTGGGCACAGAGCATCATGGGGTTTGCGGACTTCTATTTTGAATCCTCATGAATGACATTTGCTATCCCCCAGATTTTTATTAGCTTTACCACAATAATGCTGAAGGTGCTTTGTCCTTCTTTCCAGGAAGAGGTACTCTCAATGATTTCTTTTGCTCTCATGGGACAATAAACAAGGGTGACATTACTAGTGTTCCTGCAGAACAGCCTGGAAAGACAAATTGTGCAAGTGAACTTGTTCCCTTCACCCTCTCCTCCTCTGCTACTTCTGCTCTGCTTAACATTTTTGAATATTTAATACTATGCTAATTTTTATTCAATGTCACTTCTATTCTGGAGAAACTTTTATAGACATCATTTATCCAAAATTTAAAATAAATGAGGGTGCCATTTGGGACATTTATATTGTTTAAGATTATTTTAAACCTCAAAAATTGTTTTGTTGGGGTTTTTTTCCCCTCTTTTGGCTTCTTGTGTTTAAAGGTAAAGACAAGATATATACTGTGTTTGTGTTTTTTTCTTTTTAAATTCTAATTAAAGGTAGCAAGAGAAAAATAAGATTACACTGGGTAAAGGTTATCCAAATTGACATGTCAGAAATTGCATTGGTACCGTGTGGTACCATGCCTTGAACACCGACTGGGTAAAGTATATTTGGAACAGTCAGTGCTTACCAAGAATTCAGCATATAGGGTCAGCATTGTCAATACATTTTTAAAAAGTGTTCTACTCTGTGATTTAACTTTCTACTTTTTCTATTAGTCCAAGCCCTCTGATTACAAATAATAGCTCTTTCCTCATGGCTATGTTGTATTTGAAAAAGGCCTCTGAACATTAAAAGTATTGAGAAGGCTATTTGCAAAGTCTAAATTTCTGTAGAGGTATAAAACTTATCAGTAAGCTCAGGGAAAAGGAAAGGGACATGGGTGCAATGGAGGTGAGGTAAGGAATGCTACGTCAGATTAGGCATTAATAGGATTTAGCATTGTAGCCTATTTCCTACCTCCACCTCCAACTCTATTATCAGCATCTCCTCACACCATCAACAATTTCATAGTCTCCTCACTCTTGACTCCAGATCGACCCTGGTTCAACTCTAGAGAAATAACACTAATGCCTAGTAACTGAAGGGTAAGGTCAGCATAAACTGTTCATCACATGTGCCACATGTTTGTTGCCAGAAGAAAGTATTCCAAAAAAAAAAAAATGGATCTACAGCAAACTTCACACCAAGAAAGCTGGGAAGAAAGTCTACTTGAAACTGCTCTGCCATTTCATACCTCAGCAGAATCCATAAACTCTTACGTAACCTACTGTTTAATTGGAGAAATTATTGTTTGCATTTGCCTTTGAGTTCAAATTGTTTCCCATATTAATGATGCCAGACTACCGTGTTTCAGCTTTAGGAACTCTCCATTACATCTTAACAATATTAGCAAGAACATGAGCTGCCTGTCATCATTTTATGCTATGGCAACTGTAGACCTAGCTGAAAAAAACAGCAAATAGGACTTGGAGGGGGAATGTAATATCCTACAGAACAGTCACATGCCAAATACCCCTCACTGTATCTTAATTAGGAAAAAACACAGCAAACCCAGAATGTACAAAGAAAACTGATTTTCAACCAGAGATGTTACTTTAGATGCATACTTTTTTTCTCAAATGCATCATATTTGACAGTATATTCACTTCTCCTGATCTCATCTAAGACATTAAGTGTTTAATAAATGTTGATTTGATTTGGGACATTTGTTTTTAAAAAGTTGAATGTATGTATGTATTCTTGATTGATTCCATATATGACCTTGATATTAGCATGGTTTAACTGAGAGGAGAACCACAGCAGAACTTCATGATCACCAGGTCCCAGTGGCCGAGTGCCAGGCAGCTGTCTCCTTGCCCCCCTGGGCTTCGGTTCCATTTTATAGGAAGATCCTGCTAGATGCCAGGAACAAGAGGGAGGCCATGCTCCTGTGCTCCTCCCAGCCTCCTCCTCTAACTTTAAAAGGGAATAGTTACTAAGTAGGAGACACAGCATCACTGTAGGGAGGAAGCAAAAGGCTGAAGGCCAAGAATTAAGGGCCTAAATCATTTCTCTGCTAACAACTCTGGGATCATTTCAAAATTCACTTAGCCCTTTTACAAGCTGGTTACTTCCTCGTCTATAAACATATGAGACTGGACTAAATCTCCCAGGCCTCTTCGAGTTCCCAAACCCCATAATTCAGACTGCCCATAAAAAAATAAATGTAACTCCGGATGCTCATTTTCCAAAAAGTAAAGCAGTAAAAGATCTGGTCTATTTCATTAACAAATACCCCAAAGTATCTAGAACTTTGTGGGTGCTTAATAAATATTAAACACTGGATTTTACCTTTCATCTGCAAAGTAGGGTGAGTAATGCTGACTTAATTCCCAGAATTTCATGTGCGAAATAATAAATGAGAACAAAGCACTTTTCAGATAATGAAGTAATTCAAGCAAGCTGCTTTAATAGGTCTGAGGTCGGGGTAGATGACGCAAGAGCAAAGTGCCTCTTTTATTTTTACATCTGTGGGACACAACAGGCTTCTCTTTGGTTTAAGAAGAAATAACAATTATGCTTGCTTATCACCCACAAGCCTGATGGAGCAGTCTCTATGCAAATGGAATCTTCACGTGGGTTTAGTGTTTATCACTTCTGCTAAAATGGAGCTCTTATCTTTATCTGATATCAAGAAGGAATCAGCTTGACTTTACCAGCTTAGGGAAGCATTCCATCAACATTAACGAACTCTACCCAAAAGAAATGCTTTCCAAAATTACTGATAAACTACACAGATGAGAGAATCACAAATTTAATAATGCTTATACTCGAAAATGAATACAGTTCAAGATATTGTTACTAAGGAAATATTATACTCAGAAATAAATACAACTCAGATACTGTTAAGGAAAATGATACATTGCACTCTGCCTTCATTGAGACTCCCATGGTGTATTTCATATTTTTAATTGCCTTTGTCTAATAAACTTTATCTTCTATGTTTTCTTACAGTGTTCCAACAAAAGGCAGCTAGAAGACAATCTGATGGTGATAAGTTCTATGGTCTCCCTAAGAAACCAGGTATTGATGCTCACTTCGACCTATTTAACCACCTAAATACGATTTAAAGAAATCATAGGAATCTGCATAAGGCCTCCTAGGTCAGATACAAACAACTGAGTTTGCTTGATTTTTACTTTGAGATTTGTATCTTACCCCAAAACAACTATGCCATAATAGAATCAATTCTTTTCACTAGCTAAAGTGGGAAAGGTCCCGCGTCATATTGTCTATGGTGGTATTGTTAACCAGGCACAGGGTAGGACAAATAAGACAAATTTTATAACTTGCATCAGAGGCCGCTTTTATAGAGCTGTAAAGCAGCAAATAATGAGACTAGCTTGGGTGTTTCTATAGTGGGCCATGGATGCCAATCAGAGGTAGAACCATTTTCCTAGTATGTTCTTGCATTCAGCATTTGATGCAATACCTTGTGAACAATCATTTATCAGGCAGGGTAGAGCTGAACACCACTACAGTCGTACAAACATCTCAAACAAGTGGGGCAGTTTTTACCTCTGGTGTTCACTTGGACTTTTGTCCTTTTCAAGGATAGATTCTACAGCCTAAATAGACCAAATAGACTATTATGTACTAACTATAGCCTAAATGTACTAAATAGCCTAATGGCAGGCAATTTAGTATAATTCTTTTCCAACAGTCGGGACTGAATAAATGTTCAAATATAAAAACCGTAAAAGTCAGTTGACACAGGGCTTAGGGTAGTTATCTTTGGTAACTTATGAGCAGATACAGTTGCGCCTTTGATATAACTTCAGTCCCAAATTATGTCACCTTGAAACTAGTACCAGGTAATTATTAAGAAAGATGCATTGAAATAAAAAAGCCACAGAACACCCCCCACACACACACACACATATATACATGCTCCACTCCTTTTGCGCCATTTTGAAGAGGCTAGGGGAAGGCACCTACTTATGACACTCACTGAATAATATTCAGCACAGAACCTCAATGGACCTGCTCACGGGATGCTATGAGTTGTCACTCAAACAAAGCTGTCTTTTCAATGATTATCACTCATCACCTCAAGTAGCATTCCTCGTGGCAGCTGAGTTGTACCTAGATTGTTTTCATGATTACTTGCATGGCGATTGAACACAGTACATGAGGAAGCTGAACCATAACTCTTCTGTGAATTATTTAGATACATGGTTTGTAAGTCTATATGCAAAACAACCACTCTCTTTAAATGGCAATTATCCATTATTAACATTAATTTTATAATTTATGCATGTCATGGTTTAAACGTTATGGCTCCCTCTCCTTTAACACTTGTCCACAGCTTTTTGTGCAGAGGCTACAGAACAGAGTGAGGCCTGGCTGGTGGAAGCAAGTCACATGAGTGAGCTTTGAGGTTTATAACCAGTCCTAGATTTGACACAAATTCTCCCCACCTCTTGGTTTTCTGAGATGTAGCAAACTCCCATAGCTCCAAACCCCTCTACTTTGGCATCTGAGCATCTCCCACTATGAGAGCCATACCCTCCCAAACTATGAGCAAACAATGAATTCATTCTCCCTTAACTTACTTCTGTTGGGCACTTTTAACAAGAAAGGTAATTAATACCAACGTTGGTAGTTAAAGTAACATGTAGCTCTAATAAACCTGACCATTGGAACAAGAAAAAATGTGGAGGAGTTTACAGTTTCCTCTGAAATTCAGAGAAGCCCTGAAGTGCTATACAGGGAGATTAATGAGCCTTTCTGGTGGGAGTACAGAAGACCATAATGTTGATAGAAATATACACAGAAAGACCAGGCTCACAAGGTCTTAAGCAGGAGCAAATAATGGAACTAGGTGACACTGATGGAAGATCCTGACAAAGCAGATGCTCATGTCCTGAAAATGTGGTTGAGCCAGAATTCAAAGACAATGAACTAAGTTGCTTTCAGATGAAATTTAAGGCAGCATAGTCTAGGCTGTAGCATATTTCCTCACTGCCCTTAGCTAGGTTTATAGTAAGAGAGCAGAAGGTTTGGGGAAATGCCTAGCACAGAGAGTGGGTGTACACTTTGTACTGGCACAATAGAAGTGAAACCTTAGTATAAGACCCCAGCCATCAAAGGCTTCAGAGTATAAAACTGAAACCCAATTTTTAAAACAGTTATTTTAAAGGAGAACACTTTGAGTGGGGAGAAAAAGGAGATCCTGAATAGAGCATGCCTCTAAAGGAATTCCCTTGAAAATATCTACCTAAAAAATTCAGTCATACGTGCACTTTACAACTGTGTCATGATCCAAATGGGCTAGGCTATATCTCGACCTAGAAGCAAAACTCAGTATTGTCATCTACATAATCCTGTTGGTGTGGAAGGCAGCCAAGATGTAAGAGTTAGAGTCATAGAAATTTGTACCAAAGTTCCAGAAAGGCGCTGAAGTTAGACAATGAACTAAGAATCAGAGTTCCTTCATAGAGTATGTGATCACGAAGATGAAGTCTAGGTTGGAATGGAGAACCAAAGTTATTGGATGTACAGAAAGTGTAGAACGTCTTCCACAAAGAACTTGCAGCCACTGACAGGATAGTTCCCAAGAGAGAGGCTGTGTGTGTTGAAAGCAGCTATCAATAGAAATGACTCTCCAGTAAGTTCACCATGGAACTATGTGTGTATTGCGGGGAAAGGGTAGTATTTTCCCTACTGGGTTTCAGTATTGGTCTAAAGTTTCCCTGTAGTCCTCCCTTTTGGAATCAAGTGCCACTGTATGTCAGAAGTAAGCAACTTTCTTTTTGACGTTCACTGAGGCTCACAGCTGAGTTTGCCTTGAGTTCCCAAAGAGACTCTGGACTTTTGAACAGTACTTACACCGATACAACTTTTGAAGTTTAATCAATTGAAATTTGCATAATACAATAGCGACAAGCCTAAAGAGGACTAGTGCAGATTCCACACTACGCATTGGATCTAGAATGTTCCCCTGAAGGTCCCTAACTGATTGTACTATTTGAGGAACTTGTAGAAGCTTTAAAAGCTTGGATGGTGGAAGTAGGAAAGGCTGTATGGTCTTTGACAGTTCGACACAGCCCCACTCCCAGGTCAAGTGTTCTCTGCTTTGTGGTTATAATCCAATTCTGCTAGCACTGAAAGTGAGATCTCGAAATTTCAGGATTTGTCCACTTTCACAGGCTTTCAAAGATGGTAGAAACTTGGGAAGAGTCTGTTCTCAGCAGCTGGATATCTGTCCCACAGAAAGCCATTTAAGAAGAGCTGAGAGTTTCCCCCTAGAAGGATTTATTAATGTTCCACCATGTACATAGAAAAAATTATTTCCACCTGTGTTGGGATAAAAGGCTGGACAGAATGATGAACAGAAAACAAATTTTACAATAAACCTTATCGATAATGCCATGTCTTATTGATTTTTATACACCTAGTCATAGACTCTTGACTAATTTGCTTCACAAAGTCAATTTTCATTAGACTTTTTTTAGAGGCCTCTGGGGACTTAAAAAATAATGTCACATGTTATTTGATGTCTTTTTATTTTGATTCTTAAATCCAACTTATTTGTAGCATTTTTAAATTAGTCACAGTAGGATATTTCTTTACTCTTAGACATCAAGAATTTACCAGAATAGAACAAAATATTGTGCTATTTCAAAAAAGTAAGAGAACATCAAATCTTTAAAAAAAAAAATTTCAGAATCTCTCTGATGATTATAACCTTCAGGCAAATTAGTTTCCAGCATGAAGAAAAATAATAAAATGATGATGGTAGTGGTGGTGATGATGATGATGATGATGATGATGATGGTGGTGATGGTGGTGATGGTGATGTAAGGATCTTTATGTGAAAGTATTGGGTACTTAAATGGCTCTTATGTTACCCAAAATTTTTCTTTACTGTAACAAAATACCTGAGCAACCAACCTGAGAGTAGGATTTATCCTGGCTCATGGTTTCAGAGGTCTCACTCTTTCATGTGCCAAGAGTGACAGAGCAGAGTAGTTTATGTCATGGCTGCTAGGAAGCAGAGAAAGTGGTCTGCTCCCTCCAGATTTTCTGTACTTGCTAAAGTTGAAACCCCCTCCCAAAATAGCACCACCACCTGGGAGCAAGCAAGCAGGGCATGAACCTGTGAGGGACATTTTGCATTAAAACTGTCTGGCCGTACATCTTGAAGCTGTTTCGGTGTTAGGATCATCAAGACCATGGAAAAACGCTGCTTCTTACAGGTTTCAGAGTGTTGTTCAATTCTCCTGGGATTTCATCATGTAGTAGGAATGAGAGGAGATACTTCTCTAGTGCTGATGTCTCTGGAGGGAAGGGGGGATGGCGCTTGTGAAACGTTCATGAGTTAAGATCTTCTAAGGGACACAGACAGGTTTCCTGAAAAGGGTTAAATAATGTATTTCTCCTACTGTATTCTGGAAGAAAAGGGACATATAAGAGCCAACTATTTCCCCCATGGAAACTGAAAGCACTTCAGAATCTCTAAGTTCAAGACTGCCAAAGGGTTGCCAGGAAGTTACATTATTGCTGAGCCAAGGAATTTTCCTGAGAACAGAAAAAAAGAATAATTGGCACTATTTCTGTGGGAACTCAAAGGAATTCTTTGACTAGAATTTTATATCTTGAAGAAATATGAGGGGAAAGTGCTAAGGACTGGGAATCACAGATAAATTCTTTTCACCAAAATGCAGTTTTAAAGTCCATTTTCCAAGTTCGTTTTGAGATCAGAAAACGCCAAATAATGATGCCACAGATATAATGCTCTTCCATTCCACTCCATTTCCTAACCCTGAGCCAGGAAGAAGCCAAAGGCGTGTTCACTGCCACAAACCAGGGGAATAGATCCTGTTGGCATATGTGAAGTGAGTGAGCTAAGGTTGTGGAATCAGAGTTCTCTGAGAGCTGATTAATTCATGAAATTCTCACTGAGGGAAGGGCTTCTGCATCATTTGGGTATTTTCCAAATATCAAGCATCCTATAAAAATAGATTGGCAGTTATCAGGCCACTAGACCATGATCCTGATATCCTCAAAGTTCACTAAACATGAACACAAAATTACATCCTCTTCTCAGATTTCAGGTTGCCCATGTTTCCTAACTATGTGGTTTCTCTTGGACTATTCCTACCATGCCAAGACCAACTCCATTTAACCCACTATCACCACCCCTGTTTTACTGCAAGGAAGAAAGACAGCAACCAAAGAACAGAAACAATTCCAAACAGCTTCCCTGGTCATAGGTGCATAATCCGCTCATCTCAGTTAATTAATGGTCCAAATGAAGGATTTCTGCTTGCTGTTACTCATGGCAAACCCTACCTTACAGGGTTATGCCCATTCTAATCAAATGTCTATAGCAAGCGCCCCTAGATCTAGATAAGCATAAGAACTACTTATAGAACTTCCAATTTTTGGTTGCCATTCATACCCTGTATGTAAATGTAGGAGTTGTATGTAAATTTTCTATAGATAAGTTTTTTGTTTTGGTTTTTGGTTTTTGGTTTTTGTTTGTTTGTTTGTTTTTCAAGACAGGGTTTCTCTGTGTAGCCCTGGCTGTCCTGGAACTCACTCTGTAGTCCAGGCTGGCCTCGAACTCAGAAATCCGCCTGCCTTTGCCTCCCAAGTGCTGGGATTAAAGGCGTGCGCCAACACTGCCCGGTGCTATAGATGAGTTTTATATTATCATTCTTTCCATATGGATTTCTTATGTTTGAAATACACTTCCCTTTAGTCATTATTCTACCTAAAGAATAAAACAAAAATATATCAAGAGTCATTTTATCAGTATCAAAAATCTGAAAGAATATATTTGTTTGTCATAATGACAGCTATTTGAGTATATTTAATAATCAGTCACTAAAACTTTGCTTTGTAACTTTGTGTTTGGCCCCTTGGGCTTATAAGTTCATAAACCCTGGCAAAGTCTCTGCCCAATTCTTCAGTCCACACAACAGAATTATTATGGACTTGTATTTTGGAGGGGTTTCCATGCCATGGAAAAGATTTAGTCAGGGAGCTTATTTTTGTGTTCTCAGAGTACACAGAGCTGGCCAGTTTGATAAATGTTAAATAATAAAATTGTCTTTAAGCAGGAGACCTGGAGAAACTGGAAGGTATTACTCTTATGTGGAGAAAAGAGACTTCTGAGCCCTGTGGTATTTTCATCAGGCTGTGCTTGCCAATTCTAGATGTATTAAATAGAAAAGAGGGAAAATTGTCAAAATGTGATCATTTGTACTCCATAAAAGAATAATGGCTTCAGCTGCTTTTTCCAGTATAACTTATATTTCCATTTGTCATGTTGCTCACAAGGGGTATTTTTTTGTTAAAGTTATACCTGAAATTTTTTGTACAGTTTTTCATTTCTTGCCTAAAATGGGACTGTGCTAACATGCACTATGTAACTTCTCTCAGAAATGAAGGCTAAGCCCAAGAGATACAAACTTCCTAATAATAATAAAGACAAAAATTTAAAAAATAAAAGTCCAGAAGAATCTAGGGCTGGTTCCATTTTCTTTAAAGGTGACTGCTAAAACCAATGTCAACAGTATACCCCTGCAGTCTGTGAAAAGAGACTGCCATTTTTCCATAAAGAAGGAAATCATCCAATCCCTTCCTCACCATGAAAACCCACTCCAGCTTACTGTTCTCTTCAAATGCTTCTTCTCCTCTTTAGCTTTTATGTCTATACATACAGAAAGTATCCTCCAGGAGACAGCGAGGAGGTGGGAGATGTAAGAATGAGGTTTCTTTGTTAGATCCTTGGGGCCCTCAAATGAAGCTACATGATGGAGGGAAGGGACAGGCAAGTATCCCACTGGTCACTGTACCCAGGCAAGAATGAAGTCCTAGCAAATCATGTCCCCTTTCTATGTGGAAAAGTTTCTACTCCCCAAGACCTGATTTGTATGCTGCTTCTATCAAAACCCTCTGCAGTCCTAGCTCTGACAATAAAATATGACCTGAACAAGAAACAGAACCAAAGGACAGAAAAACACTAAGTGCTTTGGTGAACAATGAGTTTGCCAGAGATGTTTTGACACACCTGCAATCCTGGCAACAGCAAGACCAAGGCAGGTGAATGAGTGCAGGGTCAACCTGTATAGCATAGCCAAGTTCCAGCCTGTGCTACAGAGAGACACTATGTCTCACAGAACAACCTGACAAGGCAGAGGAGGAGGCACGCAAAGGAGAAGAATCAAGAGAAGGAGGAGGGGTGTCAAAAATGGAGAACTCGAATACAAATTGAATGAATAGCAACAACAGAGTCCCAGTTTAAGATCAAGTTGAGGCAAAGACAAAATAGGTTGATGAGATTTTAAGGGCAGGACAGACAGAAATTACATGACTTTAGAGAAATGTATTGTACAATGAGAACAAAATATAAAACATTAGAAAGCTGATAGTTCAATAGAAAGCCAAAATCTATATATCGATGACAGCAAAAGGTGCTGACCCTGAAAACTATTGTTGGGTAGAAAATGTATTGAAAAAGGTTTGTTTGCAATGAAAACTAAGGAGAAAACACAGAAAAGAAAGGTCTGACCTATGTGTGACGGGTATTTCTAAATAGAATAAAAGGCATAGCTGCTAACTTAACTGATATGGCAGGAATGAGACTCAAATGGCCTGCACTGCTGTGATCTAGGAAAAGCATCTAGTTTTAGACATACCTCAACAAATCTTTTAACTACGAAGATAAAGAACCACCCCAGGGTATTTGAGAAAATTTTAACACAGATTTTTTTATAGTACTTTGTAATAAACAAACAAACAAAAAGAACCAGACAGACGTGACAGAGAGATGGGGATTTTGCTGAAAGAAGGATGGGGTAGAGTTTGAAAGAGGAAAAGAGAGGCAACTACAGATGAGTGCCCCCAGACTGTAATGTATAAATGTACAAAATTTCCAAAGAATAATTTTAAAAAGATAGATTATACACGATACTCTGTGTATAAGGTCCTCTGCAAATATGTTGGACCTTTCAACTCAATAATTTTGTAGGATTTCTGAGTGTGGGACGAGTGTGTCTCTGATTCTTATGTCTGCTCTTAGGGCTCTTTTCCTTGTGTTAGGTTGTCTTGTACAACTTCGATGGGATGATTTTTTTCATTATTATTTTGTCGTGTTTGGTTGTGATCTCCTATCCTATTCTTTTCTACTGAGAGACAGAAAGGAAGTAGATCCACAGAAGTGAGGAGATGAAAAGAGACTGGGAAGAGTAGAGGGTGGGGAACTGTCATCAAGATACATGGTACGAGAAAAAAAATTATCTTCAATAAATAGGAAAAAAAATTAAATTAAGTCTTAAAAGTTAGAAATCTCAGTAATAAAAATTAGATACAATTTTGTGGGTGGAAATCCAAGTTAAGTAATTTGTATTTAGTTAGGTATTCTGCTCATATAAAATATAAAACACTTTTATATTTTCACTTGTCCAAGATGTTACAAAAGATAGCAATCAATATTATCATGAAATGATCGCTTTAAATATATCCTATATTGATAATAGGTTAATCAAACTGAAATGCTTTAAAATAAGTTGTAGTATCAAAAATTGATAATAGACAGTGAATCTATTAACTCTATAAAATACTTGTATGTAAGCATGAGAACCAGTTCAGTGTGATCACACCTACAATCACAGTGATGAGGAACTGGTAGCATGTGGACCTCTTAAACTCAGTGGTGAGCCAGCTAGCCAACCCAGGAAGTTCAGGGTTTAGTGAGAGGCCAACATACAGTGGAAAGTGATCAGGGAAGACATCAGATATCTTTTATATGTTTTTATTAGTTCTTTGAGAATGTCATACATGTTTTGATCATATTGATCCTCCTTCTCCCAACTCATCCATAGACATCCTGCACTTCTCTCTACCCAAACAACTTTGTATCATTTTCCCTCCATTGCCCAGACAAATTTGTGCTACCCAAATATCCTTAAATGTATGAGTTTCCACTGAAGCATGGTTGACTTACTAGGGCTTCACTGTTACAGAGAGCCAGCTCACCTACATTCTCCAAGCTGAGGCTTGGTCTGCTTGGGCTTACACAGGGTTGTGCATGGTGTCATAACTAACCAAGTGCAGCTGTCCTGATGTTCCAAAAAAAATAGTGTGGTATCTTCACTAATAGGGTTTGACCATCAAGCAGAGCAACCAAGAACATTAGTGATGAACTGTAATGTTTGGAGGTCTATGGGACCTGACTATCCAACAAAAGAAGAGACCCATTCATGATATGAGAATTTCTTTTATATGTTAGTCTATGGTACCTTTTAGGGGACTTGTTGAATCATTATAAAATAACTCCATTTAAATTTTATGTGTTCATACATAGTTTAGGGAATGTTTACAATACTAGGTTTCCTTGTGACTTATTTATCTCTCCCACTATTCTCTCTTCTACCCCGTGTTCTCCCAACCAGAATTTAACCCCTTTTATGCCATAATAAAACTAACCATCAGAGATGTATATCATTCATTTAACTTTATGACAAATGATAAAAGTATCAAAATATTTAAATAAACTCTAGCAAAATGAAAAAGATAAGTAATTGCAGTTATATAAAGTTTTAAATTCTGTGAATATTCAATAAGGAAATGTTTTAAAAAGTCCAAAAAGACAGAAAGACATAAAACATTAGAATAATATAAAACTGAGTTTTGTAAGTTCTGTCCCTAACATTCTCTAATTATATCCTCACTAATAAAATAGTCAATAAAGGTATGATTCAGTATTTACCTATTTTGATATCAGCAAAACAGTTTTAAAACTAATAATGAGGTTAAAAATGAAAGCAACTAAAGAAAATTTTGAAAGTATTTTAAGACAGAGAAAAAATCTAGAATACAACTGAACACTTAGAAAGCATACATATAACATGTGTCTATTAACACAGCTAGCTCAACAGTCTCAAAATTTTTTCACTATTAAGAAGCTGGATATTCTACTACAAAAGCATAAATATGAATGAATGCTAATGAATTAATAATAAAAGTTGAAAGTGAAAGGTAGAATTTGAAAGTGGAAGAGCCAGAGGTTGTGTGTGACCACAAGGAAGCAGTACCTTGGAGACACAGCAGGGCAATGGTACTTAAGAACTCATGGTAGCTGTGACTGCCAACACAAAAGGTATGCAAGCCAGAGCCAACCAAGTCCCAGGATGGAGAGAGGAGGAGGGGGTACAGTCCCATCCATACCATGGAGCTGTGGACAATTGTTAGGCACTGGGAGATGGAAAAAGTGTTTTCTTGTTTTCTCTAAGAATGTAGTCTAAGAATGTAGGTTGGCCACACTCAGATGAAAGACCATATAATCGGGGCAGTGATGGTGCACGCCTTTAGTCCTAGCACTTGGGAGGTAGAGTCAGGGAGACTTCTTGGGTTCAAGGCCAGCCTGGTCTACAGAGTGAGTTCCAGGACAGCCAGGGCTACACAGAGAAACTCTGTCTCGAAAAACCAAAAAAAAAAAAGTAAATAAATAAATCTTAAATGTTTAAAAAAAAAAGAAAGAAAGAAAGACCATATAATCAACAATAATTTGACAACACATAATGGTCTTAAAGGTTTAAAAAAAAAAGATATGAAGTTGAGTGGGAATTGGAAAGAGTTGGGGGTGTGAATAAATCAAAACATGATGTACAAAGCTCTTGAATAACTAGTTTAAAGGAAAAAGAATCAGTATTTTCAAAAATACAAAATGTCCTAGTTTCATTTCTGTTGCTATGCTAAAACATCCTGACAAAAAGCAGCTTGGGGAGACTGGGTATTTTTTAGCTCACAGTTCCTGGTAACACTCCATCAATGTAGTAAAGTCTAGAAGCAGGAACTTACAGCAGCTAGCTCCATCACATCCATAATGAAAAGCAGAAGAAACAAAGCCAGGCCTATCTCCTGGTACTCGGCATCTACTGGACAGTCTGTGATTCCATGCTTAGGAAAAGATGCTACCCACAATATGTCTAGGTCTTTCTACATCAATTAACAATCAATATCGCCCCCACAGACATCACTACAGGCCAACCTAATCTAGATAATTCCTCACTGAGACTCTACTCAGGTGACTCTAGGTTTTGTCTAGTTGACAATTAAAATTAGTGTGTGTGTGTGTGTGTGTGTGTGTGTGTGTGTGTGTGTGTTCACTTTTTAAAGGCAAATAGCAAAACCTAGAGCAAATGCAGTTGAGAGAAGACATCAATAAGGAAATCATAGAAAAAGGAAGGAAGGGAGAGAAGAGAACGATGGAAGAAAACAAGAGAAGAAAGAAGGGAGAGATAGAAAATCAGTTGGAAAATAGGAGACTGTAATAATGTAATATCAGGAAGATTTTTTTATATAAAAACACCGCACTCTTTTAGGAAAAATACCTTAAGAAAATTGCATCAAATTAGGTAATAAAATAAAATTTTAAATACTACTAGACTAATAGGGAATGTTTGTATAATATTATATGGTTAAATTTTAGCAATTACTTATTTCAAATGCAACAAAGAGTTTATATATAATAACAACTCCATATAGAAATACTAATATATGTTATTTCATTATGAAATACACAATAATCTTGGTTGATGATACATATATGCTGTTATTATTTTAATATTTATACTTTCAATATTTATAACAAAATAATAAATTCTCAAAAATAAATGAAAATAAATTTCTAGTTTGCTGCTAAGGAATAAAATAAAGGTGCTCATTATCAGCATTTCTTCCTTTTTTTTTTTTAGAAAATTCTAGGTATTCTCATAGCATATCACTTAAAATAATATATCTACTGAGATTTAGAAAAGAAGAGGCCTCCCATGGATATCAACCAGCTTTGGCCTATTGAGTTGCAGTAAGACTACACATATCTTCTTCTACTAAGGATAGACAAGGCAACAGTTAGGTGAAAGAAATCCAAAGAAGGCAAAATAGTCAGAGATGGCCCCTGCTCACACTTTAGAAGTCACACATGAAGACCCAATTGCACAACTGTTACATATGTGCAGAGGGACTAGGTCTATCGCATGCACATTTGCTGGTTGGCAGTTCAATCTCTATGAACTCCTACAGGCCCAGGTTAGTTGATTCTGTAGGTTTTCATGTGGTGTCCTTGACCCCTCTGGCTCCTTCAGTCCTTCCTCCCACTCTTCCACAAGATTCCCCAAGTTCCACTTAACATTCAGTTGCAAGTCTCAATGTCAGTTTCCATTGGTTGCTGGATGAAAACTCTGATGACAGTTACGCTAAGCTCCTGTCTGCAAGTCTAGCAGAATATCATTGACAGTGTCAGCAGTGGGCTCCCTCTTATGAGATGTGTTTCAAGCTGGGCCAGTTACTGGTTGGCCCTTCCCTCAAATACTGCTCTATCTTTTACCCCTGTACATCTTTTAGGCAGGACAAATTGTGGGTCTAAGGTTATGTGGCTGGGTTGATGTCCCAATAACTACACTGCCTGGTTACAGGAGATGACCTGTTCAGGCTCCATATCCCCCACTAGGGTCACCCAAATAGACTCCTAAGAGTTTCCATTGTTCTAGGTTTGTAGTTTCTCTTAGAGACGCACCATCCCCCCAATACAGTTGTTTCTCCCAGTATTCCTTCCCTCAGTCCTTCCCCACTTCATCCCCCTGTACCCATCCCTAGCCCCTTCCCCACTCATTCTCCTCCTTCCATCACCCACCCCCAATGTCTAATCTATTTCCCCTTTTTAGAGAAATGTGTTCATAGCAGCTTTATTAGTAATAGCCAGAAACTGGAAACAACCCAGGTGTCCCTCAACTAAAAAATGGATAAAGAAAAAACAGTACATTTGCACAATAATGTATTACTCAGTCACTAAAAGCAATGGCATGATGAAATTTGCTGGCAAATGGATAGAACTAGGAAAAATCATCCCGAGTAAAGTAACCAAGACCCAGAAAAACAAACATGGCATGTACTCACTTATAAGTGGATATGAGCCGTAAAGTACAGGATAACCATGCTACAAACAACAGACCCAAAGAAGCCTAGTAACAAGGAGGGACCAAGGGAGGATGCTTGTTTTGTTTTTTGTGTTTTGTTTTTGTTTTTAATTAAGCAGTGTAATACAGTAAAAAAAAAAAATGCAATAGGAAGGGCACTTCTCCTCTGCTACAAGTGTCAAAACAGTTCTAGGAAAACGTGAATGGCAAAAAGGATACAGAGCTTTAAACATGTTTATACCCAGAAATCACATGCTCAGAATCTGTCACTACAGAGTAAACAACAGTACAGGCAAGGAGACCTATGAGAGCAGTGCTGGTGACACATGATTGTACAAACAGAAACAAACAGCATCCGAGAATACAATGGATAGATACTTCATTGACTACATAGACTTTGGTACTCAATGGAGTCATTAGAAAATGTTTGCAGAACAACAACACAAGATTCTCGGGTTGTGAGACAAAGAGAAAAGAACAGTACACATGAATGTAATTCTAAATCAAGACAACAACAAAGGAAATGAACACTCAATGTGAAGAAGCATCAGAACACTCACAGTACTCATTTTGGAGGCATCTACTAGTGAACGAGAATCCTGACAGTTCTTACTTAGTTCTCTTGTGTTTTCCAGATGCTAGGAGGAAACAGGACTTAAAGCCAATAAACAAATGAAGTAATACCAAATATTTATGCAGCCCTCAAGTTAAGGAGGTGTGGAGGCTCTATTTAGAGTTAATAAATAAGTCTGTAGTCCAGGTATCTTTTGGCTTTCCCCTATGGATCATGATTTCCATGCCTACCAGTTCTCAGGCTCATTAACAAAACAGCTAGGTTTATATCTAGCCACTGGCTAAGTCCTATTACCAAGGTCTTCTTTCCAATGTTACAGATTAATTTGCTGTGAACAGATAATATAAAACATGCCTTAATCTTTTCACTATGAGAAGAAACAGCTATGGAGACTGTTCAGTTGGGTAGTGTGCTTACCTGAGTATTGATGCCTGACACACACATACAAGGCTGGACAGAGAAGCTCATCTGTAATACCAAAGTGAGGGGGCAGAGCTAAATGCACAGAGACTGGCAGATCCATGGGGCTTGCTAACCAGACAATCTAAGCCAAATAGAACATTCTAGGTTCAGCAAGAGACTCTGTTTCAAAAATTAAGGTGTAGAATAATTGTGGAAGGAACCTGACATCGAGCTCTGGCCAACACATGTGTGAACGCTGGGGGATGTATGCACACATAGAAAAGAAAGAAAGTGGGGAGAAGAAAATGAGATGGGGAGAGAAAGACAGAAGGGGAAAGGGCGAGGGGTAACATGGAACAGAAGAGAAGAGAATAGATAAAAATGGACCAGAACGGGCTTTACAGTATGGGGCAGTTCCTACTGTAGCATATATCCTGCAAGGACAAAGGTAGTAACACGCTCCATAGGGGAAACAAAGTTGAAAAGAACAGTATCTTTTACTGTAAAACCAATATAGCATCTTTACATTGAGTTGTAAGTTGAGAGAAAAAACTCTTCCCAATAATCATTTTTGAATTTGTGTTAATATTCCCTTCTGTGTTTAAGTGTCTAATCCTGCATTTGTATTTGTCTATGTAGAGAAAGCTCTTGTGTGGGGCAGTCATTCCTTTTATTATGTTCTTTGGAACTGCATGGTATTTATGAAGCACATGTTTTACATTGACCTTCTTATCTAACAGCCAGCGCTATTCAGGTTTTTTTTTCTTTCCAAAGTTTCAGTAAAACATATTCTAGTCAGTCACTCACCAACAGAATTTCAGCACAATGCCCTGTGACCTCTTCCACACATTCAAATCTTCACATGATAGACTATTTGCTGCCTCTGTGAGCACTATTCACATCAAATGAAAAGATACTAAAAAGAGAAATTAAAAGGAACTAAACCATCAGTCTGTCTTGAGGCTTTTACATCATGTGACCAAGGGTTTCAAACATGCAGCTAGCAGATGACAAAAACTTCTTGATGGAAATTATATAAAGATCATACGAAGTCTTCTCAGACATAATGGTGGGATGAGAGGGAAAGCTGCCATCACTACCTCTGTAAGCTGGGAGTGACAAAAAGAACCTGCCAACATTGCCAAAAATTATAGGCCCTACGTTTACAATAATGAGCTTGCCTTGAAGGGGGAGGTAGTGAAGTTTCTAGATCATTTTCTTTGGAGCGTGTCCCACCTAATAATAATTTATCGAAGGAGATGCTGTAGTCTATTTAATATGAGAAGGAAAAGCAGGCATATGGGAAATTAGCTTGTCCACAAGCAGCTCACTACTAAGACTTGAGATTAGATTTATATATATATATAAACTAATATATATAATATATATAAATATATATAGAGAGAGACATATATATAATATATATATATATTATATATATATACCTCCCTCTCTCTATCTCTCTTTCTTTCTTCCCCACTTTCTCTTCCTCTCTCTCCCTCTTTCTTCTCTTTCTCTCTCTCCCCTGTTGTGTTTATATAATTATGAAGAAACAAAACATATTTCGTTCTGCCCTGAAGTCATCTTGTTTGAAATTAAGTAGGGTAATTGAAATTATTAAGAAGGATCAGTTCTTTATTAATTTGTATATATTGGAGGAGTGGCATAGTGTGTGTGTGGTCAGAGGACAACTCTGTAGAGTCCCTTGTCTCAGTATCAGATTCCTGTTTCTAGGCTTGGCAGTAGGTACCTTTACCCAGTGACTCATCTTAACACTGTCCAGATGTAGTATTTTAATTCAGTGAAACCAATACATAAAGCAAAATTACAATTGGCACTTCTCTGGGAATAGTTTGCTGAAGATACCTTCTGTGGATACAGAGAATGTAGCTGCATGGGTTACTTAAGATAAAAATGAGTTCTGGGTTAGGCAAAAGGATGTCAGAAGTAAGGTCATGGTTAAACAGTACAGCATCTAAGGGGATGTTGCCCTCCTGTCCTGGTTGGGTGACACTTAGCACCACAGGAAATTGCATCTCAGGATCTGAATTTGTGTGGAAGCCGATAAATAGCAAGTGGTAAAAGAAACAAGATCTCAATAGCTCTTTGTGCTTTTTGCTGCTCAACCAGTCAACCCTCAGGCTTGCTTGCAGTCTCTTTTTCTCCTGGGATCCTAATCTGCTGACATCTTGTTAGTTCTGGGGCAGTAAACTTCTGAAAAATCAAGGAAGTCCCTCCAGAAAGCCAGAATGCTTGCCATAGACACAACTTAGATGCAAAGAAACCTTCCAGAAAGATAGTCTTCCAGTGTCCCTGGTCCTGAACTCACTGAAATGGACATTAGGGGTCAGTCCACACAACTGAGCTTGGCACCCTTCAGATAACTAAAGGTACTGCCTGAAGCTTAAAATATCTTTCTTCCAGAGAAATCGTTTTCAATTCCATCAGTGACCATATTGATAGGCAAGAGCACCCCTCTGCCATCTCTCAAATCTTTTATGTTATGATTTCATGTTTATCTAGTTTCTTCCTTTCTTGACAAGGATTCCCAAAGATTCCCCCAAGGCTAGGTAACCAAATTCTAGATGGACAGAATACTTTTATGTCCTTCTGCACTGAGCATACTCTGACGTAACAACCTGTTGAAGAACGTGCTCCCCATGAGACATTACAATGGGTATATTAAATAGAATTACATAAACAAGAAGTTGCAAACTCAGATGAGTCCCAAGGCCAGGCAGGTTGCACAAGTGTGTTGTTACTCAGTAACAGGGATTGAGGTGGTCTGGAGTTGCCATAGTCTTCTCAAAGACATGTGGGTCTACTTTTGTCTTTGAATACCACAGTAAGCAAATGAATTTGCCTGTGTTCTGCCAGTAGGCTCCCTCCTCCACCCTCCTTGTCTCATACCAGCCACCAATGTTCAGTTGGCAACCACATAGGACCTGGGACCTTCTTATTCTTCTGTGATACACACACACACACACACACACACACACACACACACACACACAAACCACATGGTAACCTCCTAAATAAAACATTTCAAAAAGAAATCATTTCATTATCAAATGAATAGGTATTTATTTTCATTTTCTAGAGATAAGGTTTCAAATGACCCTAAGTCTTTGATGACATCTAGATTTTTTTAACAGTGTTCTCTTTTCTCAAAATTCAAGATAGTATTCCTTTAACAAATGTTTAATATTAATGACATCAATATTTTTGTATGTGGCAGGTCCTAGACTAAGTCATTTGTCCATATAATATCTTCATTATAATTTCTTTTGTTACCTTTAGAAATTTATAGGGAACAGTATGAGAATGAATCTATGTGTGCAGTGCAAGAGTGCATTATGATCAATGCAAGGAAGTTACAGATACTTCTCCCTAAATACTTAAAATAATTAGAGTCATTTTTAGAACTCTGTGATACTTCAGTGTGTATATACACTGTGTATTGAGCAAACCAGGGGAATTAATGTTTCTGTTTCATTATTGCTTTGTGTGGAAGCTTCAGCCTCCTCTCCTTCCACTGTTCATAAAGTACATAATAGGTTATTATATGCTATACTCATTCCTGCACTGCTCTGTAGAATACTTCTCTCTAGCTATGTGCCCATTCATCAGCCTCCTCTTGCCCCTCCTCTCTACGACTTCCTAGCAGGTAGCTCTGTGAATTCTATCTTCCAATTGATTTTTGTAGCAGTCTTGTGTAGGAGGGAACACACACAGATTTATTTTTTTCATGCTGTGTCTTAGTTTATTTAATATGATGACTTCCAACTGTGCTTTAGAGTCTGCTTTTATATGAATCTTAGTGTTTTCTTCTAGTTCTGGGAGGGATGTCTTTGGTGGTTTGATGGTGATGCTATTGAACTTGAAGATTGTTCTGATTGTATGGTTAATCTACCTTCCAGTCCATGAACAGTCGTGGATTTGTCTATGCTGTAATGTTTTCTCTGTAATTAATATTGGGAGTTTTGTAATTTTCATTTGCATAGGTCTCATAGCTCCTTAAATGTATTCCTAGTTACCCTCCCCACTCCCACTTTGTAGCTCTTGTGGTATAATTTGTCTCCTGAAGCGCAAGAACTCTGCTCAAGAGTCACTTGTGCTCTGCTGAGTCATTTGGGGTCCATGAGGCTTTGCCATTGTGGTAGGAGATCTGTTATTAGGTACCAGATATTGGGATCTGTACAGGTCTTTGACCACTAAAGGTAACTATAGTTCAGACAATAGCTAGCTGTCCTCACATAATAACATTGTGCCACTGCAGCATGGGCACTTGGGGTTGATTCAGAGATAGGCGTTCTTCCTCTAGAGAAAAGCTAGTGCACCTACAGGCAGACTTAGGTTGGTTTCTTAAATGGTCCGCATGCTGATGACAACAGGGAAACTTTCCAACAGCTGAGGTTGCTGGCGTCTGTGCTAATGAGCTTTGCTGGGTCTCTTCCACTTTCTCTGAAGAGTGTCTCCCTTCCCCACTGGGCAGCCAGGGTGGCTTCTGTTGGCTCCTCCTGCTCTGATTCCATTTTGCAGTCTCAGAGTTTCAAAGCTTCCAGTTTCTGCCTGGATGAATGTCACAGGTCCCTGGCAGTCACTTAACTGAAAGTGCAGCTCTCATCTTTTGCTTTAGTTCCCTTTGGGAAAAGGAGGCTGGCCTTGTATTCCTCTGTTTAGTCACCATGGAATCCCCACCCACAGGGTCTCATTTAATTCTCTCTCTCTCTCTCTCTCTCTCTCTCTCTCTCTCTCTCTCTCTCTCTCTCTCTCTCACGCACGAAGTGAGAGGATGTCATTGTCTATGAAAACACATGACGTTTACTTAGCCCTTATCTTTTACAGTGATAAGGTTATTCTTTTACCCATAATACAGATGCAATACATTGCAAGTTTTGTACTGTCTAAGCATGTCACAGCCCTGAGATCTCAGCAGGTGGGAAACTGGGGCAGGAAGATCTTCAGTATGTAGTCATCCTGGGTTATGCAGTGATAATTTCTTTCAAAAGTGTGAATAAAAAATTTTATACTAGCTTATTACTTGACTGTCAGTATCAGTTAAGAGGAAGAAAATCCAATGGTTTCTCATGTGGAATGGTTTTTGTCCCAGCAGTTCAAATGTTAATTACCTACAAAAACATTCTCTTTTTGTATCATAGACAAAACTCGAATGGAGGGCCCAGCCTTCCCTAGTGCAAGAGATTATCTGACCACAGGGCAGGAAGAACTGATTCTCCTGCAGGAGAAAGTCAAGAATGGGAAAATGTCTGTGGATGAAGCTCTAGAGAAATTTAAACATTGGCGGATGGGACAGAGTGGTCTGGAAATGATTCAGCAGGTAATATGATCTTCTGGGACATTCCTTCACTTATGGATCACTCTAGACTCCTTAAACATTTAGTATTCACAAGAAATAGAGACAATTCCTCTTTTGTTCTTAACTCGCCACTAAAATGATGTTTGTGACAATCAGCTGAAAGCTTGAGAATTATATCCAAAGTCTGTGCTAATGAGTCCGTTCTCCCAGACTCAATCTTAGAATCCATATAACAAAGCAAACACCAAATCAATTTATAATCCTTTCCCTGAGTGCAGAGAACACTTGTTTTTACCTCATTGCTGAAATTAAAATAAAGCATTCTTATAAAGGCTCAGTATAATAAAATCTATAACAAGACTAGAATTAAAGAGAACAAAAAAATGTCACATCAGGCATTATTCCTAAATATGACTAATTTTAAGTTCTTTCATCTCATAAAATATGTCACCTATGTCATATTGACTGTTCTCAGTAAGAGATGTCTATTTCATATTCTACTTACCTCATGGGTTTCCCCTCTCCTAAAATATTTTAAGATTCTATTCTTTTCACAGCAGGAAGCCTCCTTGCCTCACAACCCAGTTCTCATGTATCTGCTTGATTAAACATATTTAATAAGCCAACTTAGGACAAAATGCAAAGAGCTAATATTAGCTGAATTTGCCATCCCTACCAAGAGATTGTCTTTATTTTAAAAGACAATGTAGTTACTTAACAAAAGAAAAATGAGTCACTGTTATGAAATTTCAAACAATGTGGTATCTTGGCCAATGCAGTATAGGTGATAGGATTTTCCAGACCTCTGAGATCATAGCTTGTCAGACACCACCTACCTAGAAGGGCAGCTCTAGTTGCCACTCAATGTCTGAAAGTGGTCCAAGTTTCACAATACTAATCAAAGGCAATTGTTTTTCCAAAGAAATGCTGAAGAAAGAGAAGGGTAGAATTCTGCACCTGTGCATTCCTCATGAGCAGAATGGCATTATTTCTCCATCAATACTATCACCTTGACAGTCACGCTAATCCTAACATGGATAAAATGTATTCGAGTACAAACTCATGCAACTCATTTTGCTCCCAGGGATTATAAATACTTTATCCTTCTCAACCCCTTATAAAAATTAAGATTTCAATTCAGTGTTATTATAATACAACTTCTTAGAAATTACTTCCCCAATCCTTTCTTGAAATGCTTCTTTCAATTTTGCATGTATGTTTATATCCATGTGGCCATATTTAAGGCAGTGCATACACACATGTGCACACACTCCCCAGACTTTATATTATTTTCCATTGTCGTCTTCTAGCTGCAAATATTTTCATTCGTACCTGAGAAATAAATTTGTCAGTGGTTATTGTGACATGACTGGTAGAGGATTGCTCTGGGGAAAATGGCTTATTTTCATGTATGTAAATGAAAGAATGTGAAGGGCAGGGCAGAGTCACATAGAATCCCCAGCCCTGAAGATAAGATGGTGACCTTTTACTAACCACCCCTCCCCCCATTGGCATGCTCCAAGCATACAGCTCCACTCGGAGGAGAACATCTGGAATGTCATGGTAATAGCCACCAGGAAAGAGGCATTCCTGAGGACAAACAACCAACTACTCTTAGGTTTTCTTCTAAAGAAATGTATGGATTGCTAGAGTCATTTCTGTTTCTGCATAAATGATAACAGATGTGCTACTCAGAATATTTTGAAAACAAAGATCACAAATATTCTGAGAAAAGGAATCTAGTTTCATAGTATTCTCCCCTGGGACTTTAATTTTTTTTTTTAGAAATAGAGTACCAGGAAAGAATATACCTCATGGAAGCTGCAGATGGGCTGCAAGCAGCACCCAGCCATTTGGTGTAGCTGGCTGGACCATCAGAGACGTAGGCATGAAGCTAAGCTTCATTTCTAATCCTGGCTTATAACTTTGACTTAGAGAAGTTAGCCTCCCTACACTTCAGTTTCCATCTCTATAAAACAGGATGCTACCATTTTACATCTACTTTATGAAGAATAAGATTATGTATAGAGTGCCAAAGAAGGTTTGGACATCTTTAAAGTAGCAACTTATTCCTAGGTAGTGGTTTGGGGAAGTGGTGGTAATAGTGATGAATGCTTTTATTTTTATCTATTAAAGATTTTAAGACTTGATATCTATGTCCTAGTTCTATGTTCTGTGCTTTCATTAAGGAAAAGCTACGCCAGCTAAGAGACAACATTATTGGGAAAAGGCCAGAAGATGAAAACGCCTATGGTGAGTGCAAGTTGTCTGCTCCTCAAAACAAGAATGGGATTGAGTAGAAATGAAGGAACTGGAGATCCAAGCAGGCTCCAGCTCAAATCTTCATCTCCCACTCTTTGAGCTGGGGACTTAATCTCTCTGGTACCTTCTCTACAAAACAGAATTAGTCACATGTCCCTCAGGAGTGCTCTACTGGCCCAGACTGAGCAGTGCTCTACTGGCCCAGACTGAGCAGCCAGTGCTCACCACTTCCATTTGTTTTCTATGCAACTTACAAATAAGATTATCTTGGTCCCATGTTTTTCATTGGTCATTACATGGAGAATCAAATAAGCAGGTCACTCCTAGACAGTTAAGTCTCACAATTGTCCACATGTGGATCATTTTACCTACCATGTACCAAACTGATCTCCCTCAAAAAACCCACATGGTTCTTGGCAGTGCAGGTTTCCCTTCCTAATAGTTAACAGTTCCCGTGAGAATAGGAATACCCCAGTGTTAACAGGCTCAATACCTTAAAGATGGCAAATCTACTCCAGAGATAAATAACACACTCCATAAGTGAGAGTAAGTTGTATAGTCAATCTGTGGCCACTCTTAGAAATCTCTCCTCTTGTAAGAACAAATTTAAAACAGCCATTTAGAACAAGCACTTAAAAATCCTCATCTATGCATTACATGTATATACTACATAACTTTAAGGTTGTATATCACATAGAGATCCAATGTGTGGTGTTTATTCTCCATGTGTTATTGTATTGATTTATTTTCCTGGTGAGAATTTTTTAAACAAATGTTTTTACAAATGTTTCTAAACTGGAAATATACTTTGTAAAATAACGTCATAAGCAAGAGATTCATTTATGTATAACTGAGATCTACAAGCTTGCATTACTACGTAAAAAAACATGACCTTTTAACAACTTATAAATGTACAAACTATAATATTACTAAAAATTATGTAAAATCCTAGCAATCATATCTAAAAAGCACATATTGAATACTAATATTTCTTATATTATTCATACTAGGTAGCTTTTGTTCATAAGTTATAAATAAGGAAATGGGATTTGAAAAACTGGAAAAAATACACAGATTAGAATCTAACATACATTTTTTGTTTGAATTCAAAAATCAGCACCAATGTCTTAACAAAGAATCAGTTCTCTTCTCAGCCACAGGGAAACAAACAGCACCAGGCAAGCATTCCCATTTTATAAAATACTAATAGTTAACAAAGACAAGCAAGTAATTTTGAGAAGTGGACAGTAAGCAGGTGAAGCTTGTGTTGTCAGAGGCAGGCAAGACTCATGTGGTGAATCTAACCACTGCTCATATCTCTGTCAGAGGAGAATTAACAGACTGTGAGAGAGCAAGGCATGTCAGTCCTGTGACTTTGAGAATGTAGAGATCAGAGTTGAGTCAACTGCATCTCCTGGAGCTTGCACTGAACTGAACAAGAATGGGCTGGAGTCACACAGGAAGAATTTAAGTCTGTGGCTGAAAGATGAGCTGAGTGAGTGTGTACACTGTAACACTATGCAAGGATTACAAACTAGCAACCTCTACAACTCTAAAAGAAACACACGAGAGAGAGAGAGAGAGAGAGAGAGAGAGAGAGAGAGAGAGAGAGACAGAGAGACAGAGAGACAGAGAGAGACAGAGAGACAGAGAGAGACAGAGAGACAGAGACAGAGACAGAGAGACAGACACACACACACACACACACACACACACACACACACAGAGGGTGGGGAGAAGCTAGAGGGAGTTTGAATGAAGCTAGGCAGAGGCCACCTGGGAAAGCCTTTTTTCCTGATCAGAGTGATCCCATCTTAACACTTTCCAGAAACCTCCAACCAGCTGTATTCTGCTGCTGGGACTCTGACTTAGAATAACCCCTATTAAAGATATGCCTGACAACCTCAAAAGCCAAATATACAATACACAGGAGAAGCATAGTCTGTACCTCAGGCCTTATGCAATGGTTTGGAATTTCTCTTGGTGAATATTGGAAAAAAAAAAAACAACAACAAAATCACACCTATAGAAGCTCACATCAGAAGCTGAATTGTATACTAAAACAAGATTCCACAGAGAATCCAAGGATACAAGACACGTAATACTCAACATTCCATCAAAAATGACTAAAAATTATTTAATAATAAATAGTAATTCATAATAAAGACACAGAATATCATCCATAGTAAAAAAAAAAAAAAGTGATGGTCCCATGTTGGTCTTTGTATAAAACATCTCATAAGCATGCAAAAGATGGCTTCAAAGGAGATAAATATAAAATAACATGAGAAATTTTTAAATAGTTAAAATAATTATGTGAAAGTTGTAGAAAGCAACATTAAAATATAAGAAAACTTTCCTAGATGAAATCAATATATTATATATAGCTAACTATTATTGAACTTGAAGATAGATTAATATAGTTTTCCCAATGTTAGAAAAATATATATGAATCACATATAGAGGAAAAGCTTAAGGATATTAGCTAATACCTTGTCAGAATCAATGAAGCACTAAAGACCATATGGTAGTATTTTTGAAAAGTTGGCAAAAGAAAAAAGAAAGAGAGAGAGAGGGAGAGAGAGAGAGAGAGGGAGGGAGGGGAAGAAGGAAGGAAGGAAGGAAGAAAGGAAGGAAGGAAAAAAGGAAGGAAGGGAGGGAGGGAGGGAGAAAGAAAGAAAGAAAGAAAGAAAGAAAGAAAGAAAGAAAGAAAGAAAGAAAGA